>VSWD01000010.1:86159284-86603647 GCA_033119305.1 Pinctada imbricata
TATCGTACAAATATTGAAATTTGGACGTCTTTTTTTCGCCAATGTATCGTTTTTGGCATTTTGTAATAACACGATAAATAAAGAACGAAATGGCATCAATGGCATCATAGTTATTCGAATATCGGTCGTATTATATGTGATGAACTCGAAACAAGATGTATTATTTGAATAAAAATAGATATAAAGCGTGACGCTTTACTAAAATTATTTGTGATATCGATATGATAGTCACCCAGAAATTCGAAGGAGCCAAGAAAAAGAATCTGCAAACTTTTCCGAGACCTGAAACCTTTCTTCGCTTATTTTCCCCTTCCTCGATCTGATTTCGAGTGTTACATGTACATAACTAGAAACCTCAGTAACCAATTGGTCTTTCGCATCATATTAATTGCTTATAATAACATCAGGCTTTATTAACGTAAATAATTGAGATTGTGTAATAAAGTTCTCTCGTAATTCCCTGTATCAACATTATTTTGTTTGGAAAATATCGAATGAATAATGCGATTTGTTTCTGGGAAATGTTGAGTTATAATTCCTCTTTTGAAGTTACGATTCCTTTTTTTGGTTAGCTACTCACAGTGATATACATTTTTTTTATTAACCAAATGTCAGCTAAATCAAAAATAACGTCTTTCTGAAAACGTCCTTTTCATCTTAGCTTTATTTGCCCCATTATTTCTTACCACTTCTGAAATTTAAGTTTTATTTAGGATATTAGAATTATTTCTCACAACTCGCTCCTCAGCTTTATTTACCTTGAAAGGGGTCTACTGAAATGCATTTTGGCTGGAAGCATCACTGATGACGATTTAATATCCGAAACACGTGTCTGGTGCATAATAAATCGGTTTCGAATTTCTCCAGGAAGGTATAGAGTTGGATTACTTCCTTATTATACATGTATAATCGAAAAAAAAATCGAAGGGGATTCCTGGCTGATTTTTTTAAATATACCGATCACAAAAATGCCTAAGGTTCATGGATACACCATCCGAACAACATATCACTTCGGAGTCTCTCTCGTCGCCAAAATCGACGTCACGTTATTTATGACGTCACGAAAAACGCGCCAAAATTGCATCGGCACTCTTATTTTTTGACGCTAACTAACCTACGTCCTGAAACATGAACTAGTATTTTAGGGATTTTGCTAAATAAAACTGCTGTATTTTGATAAGATTGAGACTTCTATCGTTTTCCTATGAATCTTCATTAATACAATTCTTTGATGGGTATGTTCAGTCAGAGAAAAGACTGACGGCGCATTCTGCATCTCTATGAGAAAATCACGAAAAAATACATAAATGCTTGTTTAATTTGTAAACAACCGATTAATTAAAACGCGGGGTTAAAATCGTGTTATGTTATAATGAAACAAGCGTAGCTTTTTTACACACGAGTCAAAATGAGCTAGATCTCACAAAATTGTCCATCATATTAGGGAACATATCCAAAGTTTATACATGCGGGATTTGGGTTAATAAATTTATGTATGGACATTTGGCGCACAATTTCTAGATCTAGGAGTGATATTTAGAACAGCAAGCATAGCGATGAGAGGAAGGGGGGGGGGATGCTGTTATGTCGCAATTTCTTTCCGTTATGTGTAAGATTTACTTTGAATTTATCGAACAGAAGAATTACTATGACGAATAATTATTAACGGAAGATGCTAAGTATACGTGTAATATAGGGATGGAGAGTACATACACATTTTAAAATTATCATTAGGCTATTTTATCCTGAATAAGTCACACTGACCTTGAAGATGACCTTGACCCACGTTGGATGTATATCCCAGCATGTTTGATGAAAAAAGACATATGCCGACGGGCCTACACTATATGATCACTCCATAAATCCGTAGCAACGCCACCTCTTAAGCGATATGTAAGACCCTCTGAGGGGTAGAAAGAGTTAAAATATGTCACATGAATTAGAATAGGGATAAACGTACTGTGTCTTTAAGGTTCATAGTTACACCCTTTCCAAAACTCCCCAAAACACTTTTTAACATCACAGGTTAATTTTTAATGACTTTATTGGCAGAAAACAATGTAATGTATAGTGTTTTTATGAAAAAAGAATATGTCAACGAACTTCCAATGGATTAATGACCTTCCAAAGAAGTACATATCCATTTTTAAAATGAATTTCTTCAAATTTGCATCATATCATCAATAGACCCCTGTTATTTTAAACTTGATGCATGAATGTATATTGCCATTCTTTTAATAACGCAAGAAGGTCTAAAACAAATAAAAAATAGGAAACACAACAATGCTGGTACGTCAAATTCTATGTTCTATGTTTCTTGACTGTAAAATGATTTTAGATGTACAATTACGTCGATAAAAACAGCATGTCTATTCAGTTTTTGTGCCAATTTCTGGTCGAGCCCTTCACAGGAAAAGCTGT
This sequence comes from Pinctada imbricata, assembly GCA_033119305.1. Taxonomy (NCBI): domain Eukaryota; kingdom Metazoa; phylum Mollusca; class Bivalvia; order Pterioida; family Pteriidae; genus Pinctada; species Pinctada imbricata. The sequence continues at coordinate 86,161,706 of VSWD01000010.1, forward strand.
TCTTTTGACGGACACCCTTGAAATTTGCACTTGATCTTGAATATTCTTCTACTGAATAACCTATCGGCTGTCAGATTTGAAGTATAAACTCAGATTTATAGGCTTACTCAACTGCTCATCAATGATTTCAAGACTTTGGTCAGTTTACAGGATTACATACAATCGATTTTCAGTGATAATTTTTGAAACTTGGCGCCAGTAAATTGTTCTGATCCAACGTAAGCAAAGAAAGATAACACGAACTTTGAAGAATGTTTACCTGATTTAAATGTTTGAACTGCAACCATGTCAAGTACTCTACGTATTGAAAAACAGACTCCGAAATACTAAAACAAGTCGAAACTGCAATTTCTAATTGTTCATACGTTTTTTTTTTTCACCGCCGAGAAACGATGTAAACACTTGATTGCATATATATGCACAAAGGGGAATCACCATTTACATGTAAAAATGTATTTATGCTGTGATACGGCATTTGGTGTGTCAAAACGCACGTGCGTCAATGTTTTGCATTGGAAAATGCAAGCAAGAGCCCTGGTTACTTGTATTGAAGGAAACGAAGTTGGTGTAAATATATTAATATACATGTAAATGTATATTAAAATATTTGGCGTACGAAAAACCGTGTTCTGCCTGCTGGAGCGAACTCATGCACGTACTCAAACGAGAAGCCCGACTGACAATCAGAGAAGACAGGCGGTCGGGGACCTGTTTTCCCTGACGTGATACCAAAGCCTGTCAAACTTTAAGTTAGTACTTTCGAGGGGAACCAGCTTCAGAATAGTGAATACTGAAGATCACGATTAAAGCGTAAGCAAAGCAACAAACAATAACCATACCAGTATTACACCAGTAGATAATTAGAAATAATAAAATAACTACTAATAATGGAACAAAATTCAAGAAAACATTCTACAAAAACGCAATAGTTGATTAACCTCCAACTGAGATAGTACACACCCCCAGTTTGCTAGCCACACCAGTAACTTTGGCCGTGCAGAAAAAAAGCAATACAGGTGATTCTTGGAGGTTATAACCTAAAATATCTTCTAACTTGAGGACCAGGAAATGTTATAATGTTTTATATTTTCATTGTATCGCCTAAAAAATTTTGCAATGACAAAGTCAGCTCATAAATACACCGGCCCTTTGTTCAGTAAGTTTTTCGGTTAGTCGCCTTGGCCTCGGAACGAAGTCGTTGCAGTTTGAGCGATTCTCGAAAAAATTGCACGTGTCCAACAAGAATTATTCTACCATGAACACCCAAAGCAAGACAGTCACAACTTGCACTAATGTTATGGATTTGCATAGAAGAAATTTACATATAACCAAGAAATTTTAGGCCAAGTTTTCCTCTTTCATAAACTAGTAAAGGCTTTTTGGAAATTTTACAAAAATTACAGTCAGCCTCTTTTAAAGCTCGAAACTATACAAGCAACAGAGTATATTACTTTGGGTATTTCACAACCTGCATTTTATGGTGACATAATAAACAAAATTAGAAGAATCAAAGGCAGACAGCATAACCATCGAAAATGCGTCAGAATCATCAAACACCTTTTATACCGTGGATATGATCCTAATGTCACCAGACGGACATTCGGTATGGTACTGGACCAATCTACAGCCTTGTACCAGCGCATCCTTAAGACTTACACTCTGACCGACTGTGACGACGGGACTCCATGACGGGCCCTGTCCAAACCTCTTTAGAGAAGACTGGGCCCCGACCACCTGTCCTCTCTGAATGTCGGTCGGACTCCTCGGGTGATAACATGCTACAGAGCAGAGCACGGACTGCATTTTGTACGCCCCTTCCCTGTTTTTATATATATTTACATATTCATTTGTGTTCCATGGGCCTCTGTGTTGTGCTGTCATGTTTGTATGGTCATCTTACAGTGAGGAGGTTATTTTACACAACAATTGTGCGTTTTTCAAGACCTTTGGGTAACAGGAAAAGTGGGAGGGTTGTGCGCACGTAATCCAGGATAGCCACACCTTCTGTTATTAACGTGGCCGATGGCCGTCCTAAGTCGGCACCGATTGCCCATGGGTCTCGTTTGTTTATGTGTTGTCTTTTATGTTCGATGTTTGATGTCTCGAATGCTGTTCCTTGTCTGTTGCTGTGTGTGTCTTCTCTGTGTTTTCACTTGGGGTGTTTGGTGTGTTCCTGTTGGGGCTGAAGCCGAGTCTTGTTGGAGATCCCCTCCTTTCTTACATTTCCATTTGTACTAAATATCAGACATCCCATTTACCACTGATAATGAGCGATGATTTAACGTCAAAAGTATCTGAACGTTGGTAAATTCTCCGTACTTAAAAAACTAAAGAGTGACGTTATAGTTGGCAACAGGTATCATATTTATAAATCACTTCGGCGAACGTGGGGATTCTTCTAGAATGGAAATATTAATAAATAAAAAGGATAAAGCAGTCAAACAAAGGTTAGATATTTTTAAATTACAAAACAAAATAAATCTATACGAATGACAAATATGGATAATGACCATATCCCAGTATACAGTACAAAATCGCTAATTCAGAAAATCAGAAACCGAAGGCATACAAAATCAGGAAAAAACAGGAACCAAAGCAAACAAACAAAACCCTCCACCATGTGAAAAGAAGCGAACTCCCAATACGGGAGTGAGACCAGGTGCACAGGAAGAGTAAGCATCTGCTGTTTGCATGCAACACCCGCCGCTTCAATTCGGCAGAACTGTCACATCCGGTTACTTCCATTTCGGAAGACATAGAGTACAATGTTTGGTTGGATGGTTCAAATGGTCTATGACAGAATATCATCCACCATTCTGGAGAGTGGGACATCATAGTGTATGACGAGTTCCCCATGTCGACCGTAGAACTTCCTCAGTGACGATGTTAGTCGGTCACTGAGAAGCTTATCTGAAAAACGCCTAGCTCTCAGAACCAAATCCGTATATCCGTAGGGATGTTTTTGCTACTCAGAAAAGGAAAGCTTGTAATGCTGAGCTGAAATTGATGTCATAGAGTGAGGTGTTCATGTGACCATCAGTGTCGTGGGACAACATTATGTCCAAAAAGGATGCTGAATTATTTGTCTCCGTAGTTTCTTTGACTTCAAGCTCAGTTTAGTACCCGAAACGTGCATGTCTGGTCCATGCTGTAAATTTATCAGGTTTTAAATGATGCTATTGAATTTTAAGACGTTTAACATTTGAACTACTTGGTGAGTGTCACTGCTGGTGGACCAAGAGTCCCCGAGGGCACATGTAGCCAAGTTCGATCAACGTGTCATTTCAACGCATTTGAAATTTTCTGTTACAAAATTTCTTGAAATTTCTAAAACGTGGGTCTTGTAGCATCATATCCCACCCATTCTGCTTCGTCTTTTGGTTTATTTTTGGTGATGATAATTTTCATACTTTCTGGCCATATTACATTGTTTAGACTGAGGATCACTGACGAGGGTTTAGTACCCGAAACGTGCATGTCTGGTCCATGCTGTAAATTTATCAGGTTTTAAATGTTGCTATTGAATTTAAAGACGTTTAACATCCGAAGGATAGATACTGCTGGGGTAATCCGAGAATTTTGGATTATTGATGGACAACACATCGTCTATGTATCTGTAAGTGAAGTTTAAGTCAGAAGCGAAGTATCTTTTACCTTCAGAGACCAAAGATTGAATGAATTCAGCTTCCTACGAGTAAAGGAAAATGTCGGCAAGGAGAGGGGCCTAAGGTATCATTGTTAAAATTGAAGTGAATGTTACTCCACATTCCGGTAGAGATCGATGAAAGAAAAATATCGAATACTAGTATCTTGCTGAATAATGTTAAACTATTGAAGAATGTCCGGATACCCTTACGTCATGTAAAGTCGGATTCATGATTGTCATCTCTATTGAACTATTGATTTCTGAGGTTCCTTTCTATACATTTATTCATTTAAATAGTCGATATCGAATAATTCATCTTTTTACCTTTACCTTATATTACTATAGTCTATATTTCTATGTAATTTGGTGTTCCTTGTACCTTTTGTGTCTCTTTCTGTGCGTGTCTGCTCTGTGTTTTGCATTGGGTGTTTTGGGGTTTTGATGTGGGTGCTGCAACCGGGTGTTGTTGGAGATCCCCTCCTTTCTTCTAGTCACCCCTATTATGATCATTCAATATACTTTAAAATTGCTTACTAATTACGCCTGACTAAAATAAAGCCTTGCATGGAACCACTGACGTGTATTTGAGGATGGTTGATTGTGTAAGAGAGCATACTGCGCCATTAGTAAAATATATCGAATTATTCATGCAGCTTGCTTCCGAGAAAAAAGGGGGGAAATCCAGCATGAACTGTCTAGTTTTTTTAATTTTTGATTACGTCATTTAGATGCGCCAAGTGTCTAAGAAACGAAAAATCAATCTAGAGGAAAAAAAAAACTGCTAAAATAAGGTTATCTGATATGTTCAAATTCGCCTACATTATCAATTTGTTCTAAAGTGCAATCAGACTGAGCACACTATTACATTCCCAATCTGTGAAATAAATCTGATAAAATAAAGTTTATTTTGAAACATTTGACGCATCTCTCAAATATTTCACATCGATAAAATCTTTCATGGAAGACGGGGATTTTTTCTTTAATATAATGAGTATATCATCAACACTTACTGGTTTTCTTGAACGCCCCGACGATTACATTTTGAACATCAGGTACAAGGAAGGCATTAGATGTATGTATATTCAAACGCTGCTACACAGACAATATTTTTAGGGGGTTTTTTATCTTATTTTTTCGATGTTTTCTTGTATTTTTCTTCACTCTCGTAATTAAAAAAATGCATAGTTTGGCAAACTGATAGATTAGATTGTTTTGAAGACAGTTTACTACGATTGAGAGAGAGAGAGAGAGAGAATTATAAGTGAATTAAACACGTTTACATTCATACTATTTCATTTCAAACCTCAAATTACATCAGACTTTATCAGAAAGAAAAAAAATTTCCTCTGATTAATTTCTGTAATACATATATATATTAATGATTATCTGTACTCCAAATCTCACGTTAGTTTTCTGCTTCTGTTGAACTATATTCGCACATAAAGAACACTTTCGAAAAGATGTTTTAGACGAGCAACAAGCTCTAACTAATAAGGGTCTTTGACACGACGGGAAGACGGAAAATATCTGAAAGACGTTTACAGTATCTTAAAGTATTCGATCGAATGTTGCAATGTTGAATAAGATACTAACTGTACATGACAAATATGGATAATGACCATATCCCTGTATACAGCACAAAATCGATAATTCAAAAACCGAAGGCATACAAAATCAGGACAAAACAGGAACCAAAGCAAACAAACTAAAACCTCCACCATATGAAAAGAAGCGAACTCCCGATATCTTGAGTGTTTATCGCCAAACATGAAATTGAAGCAAAGGAGGCTCGAAATGGACAAAAAAGAAAATCCACGTTTTATTGTTTTGTTTTTGTTTCTTTTTATATTGAAACAGATAGAAACGTACATTACTATTTAAAAATACTTATTTTTTCATGTTTTCCGTAAAAGTATATCACCGCAATGTATCTTGTTAAGCCCAAAGAAACAAAGAGCCTTAGGGAAAAAATCAATATTTGTTCATACAAAATTCCCTAGAACCAAGTTGCATGATTCATTTCATGTTTTCCAGTAAAACGAAAAATGTTGACTATGTACAGCTAATTGCAAGATAATTGTTTTATACGATCTCAATTATTTACGTTAGTGAGGCCCAACGTTATTATAAGCAATTGATATGATGACATAGATCCATTGCTTTTTGCGCTTTTTAGTAATTTATGAAATATACATGAAAATCGAGAAGAGGAAAAATGAGCAAAAATAGTAAGTGTTCAAAGTGATCGCATCATTTATTGAATGAGGTCAAATTAACAGAATAGACCAGACATGCACGTTTCGGGTATAAAACCCTCGTCAGTGATCTTGAAGCCAAACAATGAAAGTTCAGATAATTCAACAATCATTGAAATTTAAATGCTAATGAAGAGACACGAATACATCTACTAGTATTGATCGGAATTTGGCTACATATGTCCTCGGGGAGCTTGGTTCCACCAGCAATGTCACTCTCCGAGAGGTGCAAATGTAATACGCCTTCAAAGTTATCAAAAAGAAAGGTTTCAGATCTTGTAAAATAAATGGGCAGAAACTTCTTGCCGCCTGTGGTTTATTTGGCGACTTCAAGAATAAATATTTACATTACTAGTACATTTCCAATGTTGAACGCTCATAAGCAACTAGAATTATATTCCAATACGTCGGGTTGCTATTTAGGGGATATACATACTGTGTTTTGTGGTTCCGACAGGTATATGTTGGATATACTGTTTAAACATAGGTCGATATACTGTACAGGTAAGTTCAATACACAAATGGTCACGGTTCATTTGACCGCATCTATTGTAATGTATGGCAATATACTCACTTCACCCAAGTGACACTGGAGAAAAACTTCATTTTCTGCTCCATTTCAATTCAGAAATATGAAATATTAGATCACTACTGACCATAAAGTTCTCCTGGTAAACTCAGGCGCTTTTCATCGCCAAAAAAAGCTTAAAAGGATACAAAACTCTCAATTTTGTCGGAGCTCTCTTCAACACGTCCTACCTAGTTGAGGGCAGACAACTCTCTCTGTTAGAAACGCAGTTATACCGTCGGGGCATTTCCCCGACGGTATAACGTATGTTTCCAACAGTATATCCAACATATACCTGTCGGAACCACAAAGACAGTACGTTTATCCCTATTCTAATTCTTGTGACATATTTAAACTTTTTATACATCTCAGAGAGTCTCATTTATCGCTTTAGAGGCAACGTTGCTACGGAGGACTAACAACGACCAAAAGAAATTATTACGCTGCAAAATATGAAATACAACTGCTTCGTATTAATTACAATGGCGAAAAATCAAAGTGTAATCAATAATAACTTACTTGCTCTGTTGTTTACATGTGGAGGACTCCATTTACAAGCCCATACCTTGTAGTTTTACGTCACAGTATGACGTCACAGGAGCGAAGAACAAAGGGAAGCATGACGCAATACGCAAAAATTGCGCTAAAGCTTGTAACGTGCAAATTTACATACATTTTAATGTCAAGTTAGTCGGTTTGCGACATGTATATCGTCGTTATACATGCTTGTAGAAATCCTGTGAACCAATCAGAATGCGTGAAACGAACTGAATGAATTAGAATGTGACTTAACGTCTAAGTTTTAAACGTAGGAAGAATTAATTCATCAACGTTCGAATGCTTTTGATGCTGTAAAATGCTGTACGATATGCTGCATGTATAAGTGTATAAGCGATGTTCCTGCAAAGATAGGGTTCCTAATTTATATGTAAGAATGTAATGTAAATAAAAGTAATGACTGTCTTACTTTTGGTGTTCAAGGGCGTATAATTCTGTTTGGCAAACGTGCAAATTTTCCGAGTACTGTTCCACATGTGACCTTACTTGCAAGTTGATAACACTTGAGAGCGTAGTGAATGTGCAGAAAGATGAATATTGACCAATAAACGTCACATCGTTTGTGACGTCATATCATTGATGACGTTATAAACTCTACCAATTTTTCCGCACTCATTCTCTAATAGTACGAAAATGAACGTAAACATACCGGGCCAATCGGTTCGTTGCTGTAGTATTGAAGTAAGGTATTACAAAACAATTAATGACTGGAAATGCGGGCACCTTATAATTTGTTGGACCTTCAGACAAAATATAGTCCTCGGCCTAGGGCAATATTTTGTCATCAGGTCCAACAAATCATATTGCCCTCATTCCCAGTCGATAATTGTATATCATCACAATAGAAACGGCGATGTCGCCGAAAGAAATTACGTCAAAACTTTGTCATTCGGTCATTTTGTCGATCCATTAAGATAACTCTTGTAATGCATATGTAAAAGATCTCAAATACTAGTAAATTTGCCTATTTCGTATAGCATATATGAAACTCGTTTGGTTAGTTTTAATCCCCTCTCTTGGATCTGATAAGTCACAAATCTCGCTTCAAAAGAAGTGCAACCTACGTTTTTCAAATACTAGCCGACCTCGTTTGTCCCTTGTAGGTTCATGAAAAATACAAAATGAACAGAGAAGTCATGATCACTAAAAGGATGCATGTTTCCCTCCGCCATGATTAAAGGTACTAAGGATATATGGTTCGATCCTGTTCTCCCACTAGTCCCCTTTGCACCTCGTAGGACAGACATCAGCATTTCTATCTATTACAATATAACAGAATGAGTGTTCGATGTTTCAATGACAAATATAGATAATGACCATATCCCTATTTAAAACATTGATGTGACGTCATTCCTTTGCTCGAACAGTCCGAAATTTACCTTTGACTGTCCAATATCAAATCTAGGTCGCGTTTATTAGAAAAAAAATATACGTGACCTAGATTAAATATTGGACAGTCAAAGGTAAATGTTCTTTGACATCTACAGGACAACCGTTGCAATCCTTATTTAGAAATCACGTGACAAGAATTCCATGTATCGTAGTACTGACTATTCCTATTTTTGCTATTTCTTCCGGAGTTGACAAAATCCAGCGCAATCTTATATATCTAAAGAATCGGCCGTTGTGTAGGATATGATAATGTAAGAGGCACTATAGTTCAGTCCGTTATTTCTTTTTTTTTTTTCGTCTTAATTTTTCCCATCTTATTAATTTTACTTATAATAAGATTTTTGCTCGACTTCTTCTAGTCCCAAAAGCCTTACCTAAATCCAGTCTTTGACGTTTATTTTGACCCAGTCCTCAGCCCCCCCCCGTGCTAATAACCGTCAAAGGCTAGGTTAAGGTCAGGTTTTTCGAACTAGACTCCTTAAAATTATCTTCCTGAATTGTTCCTTTCATTTAACCTTGCACATAGTAAGTTGAACGTCCCCACTGATTTCTTTTCCGTATTAAAAGGCACTATATTATCTCTTGCTTGTCCGGAAAACGACAATTTTAAAGACGTGCCCTTTTATTTTATATATATCCAAAGGAGCTAAATCGTCATCACACAAAGTATTCTCGTTGATTTTTTCCCAAAAAATTAATCCAATTTCGTCTCGGTTTACGGAATATGCGTCATAATTTGTCACAACTTTTTTTAATTTGAAAATTTTAGCTCCGTTATCTTCTTTTATAAACGACACCCTACTGCTAGTAGCGAGAATTTTAGAACCTGGAGTGACTACATTTCGTTACAGTAAAGGCAAATTCAAAGGTTTGAAAAGTGATCAATGTTTTAAGTACGATATACGCCTCAAACAATTCATTCTTAAAGATATTGGACAGTTTTCGGCCCTGCGGGCCTCAAACTGTCCAATATCTTTATGAAAGAAGTGTTTTCGGCGTATATCCAATACATACAGCACAAAATAGATAATTCAGAAAATCATAAACCGATGGCATACAAATGACAAATATGGATAATGACCATATCCCTGTATACAGCACAAAATAGATATCAGAAAATCATAAACCGAAGGCATACAAAATCAGGATAAAACAGGAACCAAAGAAAACAAACAAAAACCTCCACCACATGAAAAGAAGCGAACTCCCAATTAGGAGTGAGACCAGATGCCCAGGAAGAGTCAGCATCTCCTGCTTGCATGTAAAATCCGCTGCTTCAATTCGGTAGAATTGTAACATCGGGTTACTTCCATTTCGGAAGATATAGCATGTAATCTTTGGTTTGATGGTTCAAATGGTCTATGACAGAATATCATCCACCATTCTGGAGAGTGGGACATCATAGTGTATGACGAGTTCCCCGTATCGACCGTAGAACTTCCTCAGTGACGATGTTAATCGGTCACAAACGTATCCTTGACCGAGAAGCTTATCTGAAAGACGCCTTGCTCTCAGATGTATCAAGTTATGATTCCTTTCTTACTCTCTCTAATTATTCATCATGATTCGTAAGAGAAACGAAAACAGATCAGAGCAGATGTAGGGGATAGACATATGACAAAGGCAATATAGTGTTTCAAGGAAGAGGGTGTACTGAACGTAAGAACAATAAATATGGTCCTTACGTAACATTGATAATTAGCGTATCTATGTGAGGCACCTAATTAGATCCCGATACAGGTACCATTTCGTCTATTTACATAAACGAAATGGTACATAGCTGACGTCTCTTAATTTTACTTTATCGTAGTGTCTTTCTGGGTATTTTTATTTATTATAAAAATCTGCCATTATGACTATTTAAGCAGTCATAATGGCAGATTTTTATAATATTTAAGAACATCCAGAATGACAGTAGGAAAGTGTTTAAAGAAATGATTCAGTCTCTTAGTCCCGCAGTTTCTGATAATGCATTTTATAACGTTGCATATTTTCTAGGAAAGAAAAGGAAATCTTTGGTCAAGATCACCGCTTCTAAGTTTACTTCGTTGATAATTAAGAATATCATATGACATATTTGAATCTGCAATAAAACTTGTTCACAATATTTGTCTTTTCTTTCTAATAATATATAGATAATATATGAACCATGTTAAAATTATAATCGTCATCCTTTGATATCATGGATATCCATAATGAATAGATTATGAAATCGCTTTGCTTTTACACAAGCTTACCTAGGAAACATTAAACAAAAATGCAACCTGAATAAGACTCTATGACGAGCCAAGTAACAAAGCGACAGAATGAAAAATCACGTCCTGCCCAACAGCATCAAGAACCTCTCTATTTAAGTATGTATTAAACTATGTTGTTGGAAATTATCCTTCTTACAAAATAAGAATTCATATAATGAAAATTTACTGCACATCTTCGTGAAGACATTGAAACATTACATGAATATTAACATATCTACATATATTTAAAACTTAAAAAGCACAAAAATTAAGCAGCTATCAATAAATAATTGGCATATCACAGAATTCAAGATAACTAGCACTTTTTGACTTAAATGATGCATATGGCGAATGGTACATTGACAACATATTATTTCGTATTAACGGCTACCACATACCAAATAAGAGTTACAAAGAAGACGAAAAAGGAAGCGACAAGAAGAATCTTGTCATAGATCTCTGCGATTCGTTTCCATGATTTGCCGCTCTCGTTTGTTCTTTCATTGCCTTCTTGTCCCTCAGCAAGATTCTCAGAATTACAGGCGTTGCCGTTAGATTCCGACGCAGATTTATGTCCAAATAACCCTGCAGTCAAACGTAGCAATCGGGGAATCGGGCGCTTTTCGGTTCGGAAATGCAAGCGCAGACCGTAGATCGTGAGAATGACAATTACCCCACTTTCTGTCATCATTACCATGAGAACATAGCATAGAACTGGAACCGGATCTGAATTTTTGGGCATATTCGCACTGATGATTGTCATAAAAACAGCAAAGGACAGTAAGACGGTTATAGCATACGATATTCTTTCTCCTGAATCTGGAGGAATTAAGAAAACACAAGAGTTCAGGACTCCAAGGAAAAGTATTGGTATACAGAGACTGAGTAGAGAGAATTCAGGCCGACGTTTGATGCTGAAATCAAATGAAGCAAGTGAAAACACATCCAATATTTCCGTATGAACTCTCTCATTGAACAAATTCCACTGTCCGAAATTATCGAAAACATCCATTTTTAAAGTAGGAGTTAATTGTATTTCTCTTAGAGTATGACTCATAGGAAATAGCTTTATACTACATGTATGGACATCGAATGGATAATACTTAACAAAAGGTTTGCACATGGTGCTCACTGTACCCGCCATTATCCAGATGACGTCACCGGTAAAGTACACACGAACGTCAAAATCGTCCTCTGGAAACAAGAGGGACCTATCCACAGGATTGGCTAGGGCTATGCTTGGTTTCCATATCGATGAATCTGGTAAGATGAGAGTAGAAATATTTCCATATTGAGACAAATTCCATGCCAGACCTGGATCTTTCCATCGGAAATCCACTGCCATTGCGATTGAGATTTGCCCTGCAACTTCATCAAAGTTGACCTACTCCGCGTGGAATAAATCTTACCTGATATATTCCAGGGGAGAGTTCTGTGAGGAGTACGGCCCTATAGTACATTATGGTTTTCTTTCAAACTGTCTAATATGCCTTGTTCGTATGATGATGAAGTGGCCACAATAGGAAAACCAAAAACAATCAGTATTGAAAGTAACAATAGTCGGAACCATATTTATATCGATCCTAACTAAGAGGAACCTCACTCAGCTCACGCGAGATATGTTTTGTTTAATGGCTGAGGTTAAGCAAATACTCTGCATATTAGTTTCTTCATTATCAGTCTATGATTTACTCCGTAACATTTGTAGTTTACACGGAAATCACAACGGGATATTAATAATAACTGATTAAAACAAACACATAGGCCAATCTCACTGTACGAACTTAATTATAAACATGAGCGAACGCTAGTCATAAAAAGGCGTTTTCGTCTCTTCAAAGTCCTGATAATTCATACCCGATCTAATGGAATGATTTGTTTCTTGCACATAAGTTATACTAATTTATAATGTCTTAGCATTGAAGAAGAAGATGATACACTAAAGACGATTCTATCTTTATAATGAAACATCCTTTTTCTAAGAAATTACCCCCAAAAAATTACATCACATTTCTGGCATGTTAGAGGGAGATTGCAGATGTACTCTAGTTAAGAGCAATACTCTGTAAGAACCAAAAAAATTCAATGACACCTTGGCACGGCGTGTCATAGATTCTAATGATTTTCGGTTTGGAAGTTCAATATGGAGTGCTAAGTTGAAAATTATCTTTCATATGTAGAAAAGGGGTGCCGTTGCCATGGTAACCATCTCTAGAGTTTGAAGCATTAGAAAATTTCATAAGACTTAGCGTGTTTGTGACCTTTGTTGCCATGGAAACGGGTACATTCATCAATTGCAATAACCATGATTTTTTCTTTCAATCCTCTTTGTTGTAAATATCCGAAATGGTCATCAACCTTTATTGCTATGCTTCTTGTATAAGGGGTCCGAAAGAGTGCTTAAATAAGGTTTTAACAGCAATTCTCTGTAAGAACCAAAGAATTTCAAGACATGTTGGCACGGCATGTCATGGATTTTTGAGATTTTTGGTATGGAAGTTCAATATGAAGTACTAGTATGTTAATCTACCCCGGTTTATTCAAAAAGGTTGTTGTTGCCATGGTAACCGTGTCTGAAGTTTCAAAAATCGGGAAAATCTATAGGACGAGGCATATTTGTAGGCTTCGTTACCATGGAAGAAGGTACTTGTTTAATCTGAAATTGCTTTGATTATTTTCTTTTAATCCATATTATTATGCATATTTGTAAAGTTTTTTTTATTAATTTACAATCATATCGGATGCCTTTTGTATACAAGATGAGAAATTGGGCCAAAACAGGGTATCAAAAGGTAAAGTCAAAAATCTTAAATAGTCATTTATTCAAATAAATGTTTTTATGGATACCGATGTATATTATTTAAGGAAAAGAAAGATAACTCTGGTAGTGACGTAAACTAATTAATATTCATGAGCGTCACTTGCGGAATTTTTTGAGGGAAGTCATAAACATCGTTAATTTTAAGGGAATTACAGTAGTTTTATCGGAAAGTTTTAAACTTCATTTATAAGGGTAAGACATTGATAATCATTGGATTGTTATTTCACCAAGCATGAGTTGTTAAACAAGTGATAAACAGACAAAAAGTCGATTTATGTAACTTCGCCCGAATTTCACCAGTTCAAATGGTAAACAAACAATGGGAGCAGCGAAGCGGCACAGTATCTGATCGATCCCTTTAAATATTCATCTTTTGTGTAAGCTGAAGATAAACTATAAATAGATCAAGTCTATTTTTATTGCCAATATGAAAACTTTAATCCTTGGCAGTTCGCATGTTAATAACTTGGAGCATTATGTCAAGAGAAACCGTTTGAGCTCGTTCAACTTGGACGCTAGTAAACACATAGTCATTCTACACGGCATTCGTGGGGGATGTGTTGGAAATTCGGCACACTTAATGAACTTAGAGAGACAAATCAACCTTAATCGGCCAGAGCAAATTATCGTGCAGTTAGGCGGCAATGATCTTGACCTTCGTGATCTGACAAAGGATAAAGCTGAAGAAATAGTGATGCGGCTCATTGCAGTGTGTACCATGTGGAAGAATAAATACAACGTTCGGGATGTTGTCATTATGCAGTTCTTCTTTCGAACATCTACTCGGAACGTTGAACCTGACATATACAACGAGGTGGTTCGCTTTGCAAATGCATGTCTTAAAAGGGAGGTAAACCCTATTCCTTCTTTGCGATACTGGAATATAAAAGGAGTCAAACAGCCAGAACAACCAGTTTTCCGAGATGGTGTACATTTCAATAGTGCTGGATTAATTCGCTATTTTAAGAACATTCGCGGGGCCATTACCACAGCAGAACACCGTTAACCAAATTCTCGTCGGAAGATAGTGTCATCCAAATAGTGAAATCTGTTAACCTAATTTTGTATGAAGAGGGCCTGCATCGAAATAGTGCCACATTGTGTTATTTCAACAGCATATTGTTTAGTTATTTGCATGAAAATTTAGTGACTTAATTAAGGCTATGTTTATCAATGTTTTATTTATGAGTGTTTGATTTCAACTATTCATTTTTTCCTTAGCTAGGTCTATTCTTAGCTTCTTACATCCAAATTAATTTTTTCCTACTATATCTGCTTCCAAATTTTCTAGTATGTCAATTTAGGTCTGCCTTCAATGCTTACAGTTTATTGAAATTTTAAGTACATGTTTGTTTTCATTATGTTGGGCATATTTTACTAATATCTCTTTGGTATTTTTTTTCATTTTTAGATAATTTCTTGTACTTAAATAATAGTAAAAAATCCCATTCCAAGTTAATTTATTACGTTTTGGGGGGTTATACCGTAGCTATTTAAAAATTATCGAATTCTTCAATGTCAATCTTTATCAGTTACTTTAAGTTACAGGTCACATTTTTTCTTATCATGATGTTACATTTTCATTTCGTTGCAGCATATATAAGTAACAGCTTCCTAACCCTGACAATATTGAAATTATTTCATAATTGCTGCTTACAGGTAATTACTTTTACCTCGAATTCAACTACAATTTCTTTTGCCATTTCTATTGAAATTGTTTCATAATTACTGCTTGACAGGTAATAACTTTTACCTTGAATTCAACTACAATTTCTTTTGCCATTAATTAATAATTTTCTCTAATTCACTATAATTTCATAAATGTACATAGATAAAACTGCTGTATAATCAAAAGAGGTCGCCATGCACCTTGGCATATAATATAGTTGCCATACGTTTTTTGGCACAGTCAAATGATTCAGCCATACGCCTTGGCTTATAATATGTATTATTAATTGCCATACGATGTTGGCATAGTCAAATGATTCAGCCATACGCATTGGCTTATAATATGTATTTTTAATTGCCATACGATGTTGGCATAGCATTGGATTTAGCCATACGCTTTGGCATATACCTACTAATTTTACAATGTCATACGCTTTGACATCACATACCAATTGATTTTGCCAGAGACATTGGCATAGTCACTCTTAAATTAATTGTCATACGCTTTGACATACAATTTTGAAATGGCAATATGTTGTTCATATCACACTTCGTCATGGTAATAATTATTGGCTGTCTAATCTTGCCATACGCCTTTACATAGTAAAATATAAGTTAAACATTTCTTTAGCAGCCATTATATTGACCATCTATTTATAAAAAGTATATTGCCTTGTTTTAGAAAAAATTCCTTTGACATGGTAGAATGCTTTTCAAAACAAAAAACAACATACTTTAGCCATACATATATTACTACATATCACATTTCTTCATACTCTCATTACACTTTCTATTACTATTACTATTAGGGATGGGACCACCTAGACGTTCAAAACGTCCACCAAAGCCCAACTATCAACCGGACATGGAACCACCTGCCAAAAGAGGTAAACAGACGGAGTCTTTGAGTTTGACTGAACAAATTCGGACGTGCATTAGGCAGGAACTTCCAGAAATCGTGAAAAGTGTGGCTGCGGAAATGCAGCAACAAAATCCAACTACATCTGAAGGAGAAAGTACACTGCCTCAGGAATCGGAACGTGAAGTCACACCAGAACCAAGTGCTGCAGACATGGCTTTGTCTGCTATCATACAGGATCAATCCACAAGTGATTATGGTAAGGAAAGATCTAGAATTTCTATTTCGGCCCCCCTGTCCTTTGGGATTGATGGAAAAACCAAAAGCAAAATATGGGCAGACGAATTCATAGAGCTTGAGTCGCTGATGAAAACCAACAGAAAAGATGGAGAACAACTAAAAATGGTGGAGAAAGATGGCGTTGTCACTTTTGTTAAATCAAAGCCTTCCGCTTACAAATTCTTCAATATTGCACAATGGAATACTGCTTTCCACAAATTTGTGGCAATCTACAGTGAAACACGACCAACAGATTGCGCAAAACTGATGAAATATGCAGTTTCCATTTCAACCTTAGCTAACCAAGCCTCACTCCCGGCAGCCTTAGCTTATGACAGGACATTCCGTGAATGGAGGGAATCGGACCCAGATTCCTATCCATGGGATCAACTCAATACTGAGCTGTATCAACACGCCTTAGGCTCAGCACTACAACACAAGTTCAACCAAACACAAAATACACAATCCAAAACTCAATCTAACAGTACCGGTAATTTTCGTATCAAACCAGGCACCAGCAGCAATACAAACGACACCGGCTACTGCTACCAGTACAACAATTTTAAGGGTAGATGCAACAGAAAACCCTGTCCCTTTCCCCACATTTGCCAATTTTGCAGAGAGCAACACCATAAAGGGATATGTCCAAGAAAACAACAAAAGCAGGCCGCCTCAAGTCAAACAACAGAAGGGTCTGGATTTCGAATTACATCCAAACTCAGTGCCAAAAAGCCTACTACATAATTCTAACTCTATTACTTTTCAAATATCTACTCCGATTCGGGTGGATAAATTGCAATTTTGGCTTTGTGGTTACGAAAACTCGGATAAAAATTTTCTCCTCTCTGGTTTTTCCTTTGGTTTTCATATTCCTTTCGATGGCGCTCGTAAATTCCGTTGTCATAGCAATCTGGTGTCAGCTAACCAAAACGAAAAAATAATTGAAGATACAATTTTATCGGAACTTAATAAACATAGAGTGGAAGGTCCTTTTGCCACACCGCCTTTTCAAAATCTACAGTGCTCACCTCTTGGTCTAGTGCCTAAAAAGGAAACAAATAAATTTAGAATGATTCACCACCTTTCATTTCCGGAGGGACAATCAATTAACGACGGAATCCCTAAAGAATTGTGTACAGTGCAATATCAGTCTATAGATGACGCTATTCAGTACATTAAACACTTAGGCAAAGGCACTCTTTTGGCCAAAACAGACATTGCTGAGGCATTCAAAATAATCCCTATACACCCTGATGATTTTGAACTATTGGGTTTCTGTTTCAAAAACAAGTTTTACTTTGACAAAACTCTACCTTTCGGTTTAAGTTATTCCTGTAACTTATTCGAAAAATTCAGCCATGCATTGCACTGGATTATGTCTGAGCATTTCAAAGTCCCTGGATGTGTACATGTTTTGGACGATTTTCTCTTTATTGGTCCACCCGGTTCAAACAAATGTAGCAAAGCCTTACTACACTTCCTTTCTGTCTGCGAAGAGATTGGTATACCCATTAAAAAGGAGAAAACAGTTCAACCAACAACAACATTAACTTTTCTCGGATTAGAACTAGATACGCAAAAATTTGAGGTCAGGCTACCCCAGGACAAGTTAAGCAAATTACAAAAAACTCTACTAGATTTTCGGTTCAGAAAGAAAGCAACCTTGCAAGAACTCCAGTCCTTGATAGGCTTACTTAACTTCGCATGTAATGTGGTAGTACCTGGTCGTCCATTTTTGAGGCGGTTGATAGATCTTACTAGAGGCTTGCAGCGTCCTAATCATTTTCGCAGATTAAACTCTGAGGCACGTGCGGATTTACAGGCTTGGTCATTATTTGCACAGCATTTTAATGGAAAGGCTTTTATCCTTGGAGATATTTGGAATACATCTCCAAAACTTAATTTGTACACAGACGCTAGTAATGTTGGCTTCGGCGGTACTTTTCAGCACAACTGGTTTTACGGCCCATGGCCAAATTCTTGGACATCTCAACACATAACAGTGAAGGAATTGTTTCCCATAGTTATTGCCTTAGAGTTGTTTTCTGAACAAATGTGCAACCAATGCATTGAATTTTTCTCTGATAATGAAGCGGTGGTTTTCATAATAAATAAACAAACATCAAAGCAACCAACTTTAATGAAATTAGTGAGACGCTTAGTTACAACAGCTCTTAGATATAACATTTTATTCAAAGCTTCGCATATCCCAGGTGTTACAAATATATCAAGTGATCATTTGTCTCGTTTACAGATCCCGCAGTTTCAACAACTAAATCCCAACATGTCAAAGCAGCCTACTCCAGTCCCTCCCCATCTGTTGGAAATCTAACTAGCACAGCGGGACAGTTAATCAGAAACTCCCTATCTCCTTCTTCACAGGCAATATATCAACGCGCTTTACAAAATTTCCGTCGGTTCTTTGGAAGTATTTTCCCTCAACAACAACAATTTGTCAGAATACGGGACATTACGGTCGAACACATAGTTTTATACATAGCTTTCTGTTTTAAAGAGAATATGGCAGCATCAACTATAAACACCCAAGTGTCGGGTCTATCATTTCTCAACAAACTTGCTGGGGGCACGGGCTTCTCAACTAACTTCATCGTAAGAAAGTGCATACAAGGATACGAAAAAGGCAGAAAATCACAGGACGCGCGTCTACCTATTACTCCAACTATACTGAGCTTATTAGTACAGTCGGTCACATTTACATGCACTTCTCATTTTGTGCGCGTCTTGATGAAATCTATGTATCTTTTGGCTTTTCATGCATTTTTACGGATCGGAGAAATCACTTGCACCAAACAGGATACAAAACATTGTATCCTGAGAGAAAACGTAACTTTTGTTTACAACGACAACGGTAACCTTGCCTCGGCACACCTTCTCCTCACTAATTTCAAACACAGTTCAGGCAAGCATACACCTACAATAGTAGTAAAAGCACATGCGCAAACAGATCGTTGTCCGGTACAAGCACTAAAAACTTTCTGTACCCTTCGCCAACATACTGCTGGCCCTCTCTTCTCTTTTATGGATGGAACACCCGTTTCTAGACAGTTCTTTGCGAAACAAATGCACTTGTCTTTAAAATGGGCAGGGCTAGACATTAGCAAATTTAAGGGACATAGTTTTCGTATAGGGGCTGCCACTTCAGCTGCAGCAATGGGCGTTGACGAGCTAACTATTCAATTAATGGGAAGATGGCATTCACAAGCCTTCCGCAAGTATATAAGAGTACCAACATTGTCTCTACCGAATTAATCGCATTAACAGGTACATCATAATTTGATGGGTACATGGGACTCTCAAATTCGTTGTACACTAAGTGACGGGTACGTTGACTTTCACTTTATGATAATCAGCATTAGGCGTTATAATATCTTGCGCATTGTCGAAAAGTGTGAACATTGGTACGTGATGGGTACATGGGACTCTCACAGTAACCAATTATCATTGATCTGCGTGTTGCGCGATGAGTAATGAAGATAACTGCTTTCTGTCTAATACCTTAATACTTTGCGTTTAATGCGATGGGTACATGGGACCCTCGTATTTATTTTTCAAAACTTACATTTCATACGACGGGTACATGGGACTCTCGTATTAATTTCTAACTTTTTGTTGCGTATCATGCGATGGGTACATGGGACTCTCGCATTATTTTTCGTATTTTACACTAACGTATGTTGTATATTACTAGTATAGTACATAGCTAATAAATAACGAACGAGCGCTGTACATCTAACAAATCAATAATCCAATTATGATGTAGGGATGGGGCTAGCGTTGACAAGCAACGCTTTGTGGCGGTTTTTTGCCCCATCTTCGATAACGATTCTTGCAATTTACTAGTCATATTGCATAAAAACTGATGTATGTATATATTTCTCAATTTTGCGTCTCTTGTTTTCTTTGCATTTTTGGTAGTTTAGTCAATTTGTCATTTTAACAATACTTACGTCATTTTTCAATAAATGACCAATTTCAACTTCAATTAAACTTGTTTGTTACTTTATCAGTAATCTGGAATGATGCAACATGCAAACATTATCGGAGGATATACATAAATAGTCATTTATTCAAATAAATGTTTTTATGGATACCGATGTATATTATTTAAGGAAAAGAAAGATAACTCTGGTAGTGACGTAAACTAATTAATATTCATGAGCGTCACTTGCGGAATTTTTTGAGGGAAGTCATAAACATCGTTAATTTTACCCACCACCCACCCCGTTCGCCAATAATTTCTTTTTGAAGCTTTAACATTTTTATATGCTTATGTAATCATTAAAGACCATCTACAGTCAATTACATCAGTTACATTATTTTATTCCAATTTGCATGGTAACTTGGTGTTAGGCATTTTGTATTAAGTTTCACCGTATTTGCCACGAAGTTAGGTTGAAAAAACATTTTTTGCTCAGTCTTTGATTACTAGATTCTCTATTGCATATGGAACTGTTGTACGTATATATTTTTGTTGCCATGAAGCTTAGTTGTAGGGCGGTTTTTTGCCCCATCTTCGATAACGATTCTTGCAATTTACTAGTCATATTGCATAAAAACTGATGTATGTATATATTTCTCAATTTTGCGTCTCTTGTTTTCTTTGCATTTTTGGTAGTTTAGTCAATTTGTCATTTTAACAATACTTACGTCATTTTTCAATAAATGACCAATTTCAACTTCAATTAAACTTGTTTGTTACTTTATCAGTAATCTGGAATGATGCAACATGCAAACATTATCGGAGGATATACATAAAGACCCTTTTTTGCACGTTTTTTTTACTGTTTTACAAGATTGAAAATTTCATAAAAGCACCAATTCTTGAAGTCCAAATTCTAGTTGTCCAATTAGTATCATCTGTGAACTATACATTAATATAAAAAATCAATTGGGCTAATTTGTCCTTTTATATGCTAAGCAGCAAATTTAGTTGCTATGGCAACAATCGGCTGAAAGGTCGCCGTGCGATGAATTTAAACACAACCTCTATCAAACTATCTACGCATGATATTGGAACAGAAGTTCATGTATACATCTATCAGAGGCGTTTTAATGTAAAAATGACCTTGAAAATATTTCAAGGTCATCCACTGAATTTCCAAGGTCAGTAAACTTTAAGTGACCAGATTTGAAGAACAATCCTTATTTTTCATATAATGAAAGTGCCAATATTTTAGAAATCTTGAAATATTTAACTTAACAGTTATTTGCCGTAAAATGATAAATGTATCACTAATGTCTTAGAACTATTGATAAGGTTTCTTCACATCTTCGAATATCTAAATTCTTGGTGAGTATTTTGATAACAAAGGGACGAAATCTGTATTTTCTTGTTTTTTTTGACAAAAAAATATTTTCCCACTAAATTGCTCCAGTTCATTAAATTCTAAGATTTTTCTTTCTTATATTCATGTGCTTTCATAATAAATATGACCTATGAAAATATTCAAATTGAAAAATCATTTAAATCGGTGACAAAAACATAAAAAAATCAATATTTTATGCAAAATTTGAGTCTCAAAGTATAAATGACCTTCAACATCAAGCCAATGACCTTGAACATTTTAATTGTTCTTATGTAAAAGATATAAGTCATATCTATACATGCATACATTTCGACAATCTTATGTAACTCTAAAGAGGAATAAAATCAATTTCAAAGATAATATGAAACAAGCAAAAATGTCTAATGTTGCCATGGCAACGTCATTTGACGACAGACTTTAGATAAAACTCTTAAATAGCCCACTCCAATTTTTCGTTCCTTTTATTTGTCAATAAACATATATTTCCTTTGATGAAAATCACTGGTCTCCTATTGGTGCCTTTTGTGATATTTAAGATTGAAAATGGTCAAAAACACACTAAATTGGCCCTTATTTTCACCTCTATTTTTCGCTTCATTTTGACTTATTTTGACTTAATACAATAAGCTTCCTGTAATAAATATCACATAACTAAGTGTACTAAGTAAGATGGTAGTAAGGAAGAATAAATTAAATTAAGATGAACAAGCTGTTACAGTGGTATCCATGGCAACGAAGTCTCCAGAGAAGGCTTATTTCATGGTCCAAAAAGTGCTATAAATAGAATGGCCTCGTTACCATGGCAACCAGAGGTCACATTGGCCGAAAAGTGTTTTTTCATGGTCAGTATCTAATGTAAACCAATTTTAACGAAAATCATCAAAATCCATGACATGCCGTGCCGATCGATTTTGGTCCTTACAGAGAATGGCTATTAAACCCCTCATTTTGTGGCTCAAAAGAGCCACTATTTTGCTTGTTTTTTGTGTATTTTTACGGTGTAACATTTCATAAAAGCAGAAGTTTATTGAGTTATTCTTCTATATATTCAATATGTATTGTACCTCAACTACAAGAAAATGTAAAAAGTTGGCTGGGACCTTGTGTCTTTTTTGCTGGAAACTGCATTTAAGATGGTAACCATGGCAACATTTAAGACAATGTTTTACTATGATGGGTATGTTATGAGTTTATTTTGAACTGTATATTTATGATATAGAAACAAAACCCCGTTCATATATCTACTGGAGACAAATCAATGTAGAGATGACCTTGATACCTGTTCAAGGTCATCCGTTGTATTTTCAAGGTCACCGAATTGTAATTAAGCAGATTTTACCAAAATTTTGATTTTTCGTAGAAAAAAGGATCAAATCTAGAATAAGCCTTTCGAGACAAATTAAACGGCTATATACAACAAAATTATAGGTATCATAATCATTTCTTAGGATAACGTCAAGAGTTCAATCAACTCTTTGACCTCCTGAAATTGAGATGTGGATATCAAAAAAAAAGAGGGCATGAAATTTAAAATTCTTAGTTTTTTAGTCTTAACAAAAATATGATACTTGAATATAAAAAGTCAATAAAATTAGGGAATTTCTTTCTAATTCCAACATTTTTCAAAATATATATGAGTTATTGGAAAATTCAAAAAGAAAATACTACAAATTTTTGACAAAAAATTGAAAAGTCACATAAATATCGAATATTTTTAGTCTAAGTTAGAAATGACCTTGAACTTCAAGTCAATGACTTTGGAAATTTTCAATGATTTAAAATCAAATGAAAGTGTCTTATCAGTTCATTTTTATATTTTCATGG
Organism: Pinctada imbricata; assembly: GCA_033119305.1. NCBI lineage: Eukaryota > Metazoa > Mollusca > Bivalvia > Pterioida > Pteriidae > Pinctada > Pinctada imbricata. Next base: position 86,185,140 of record VSWD01000010.1, read on the forward strand.
TCATAAGTAGTATTTATTAGGAGTTAAATCAATTTTAAAAGGTACTATATTCAAGCCTTAACGCTTTTTAAAGTTGCCATAGCAAAGGTTTTTGACGTCAAAATTGAGATGAAGAGCTCAAAGATCCCAACTTCGATTTTCTTTTATTATATTTTTAAGGAACTTTTTTTTACAAAATAACCAATCATAGGTCTCGAAAAGGTCTGCATTTAGTGATAATTGACACTAAAACCGTTTAAAATCACATATAAATGACCCCTAAATTGACCTTCATTTTTTACTTGAATTTTCCTTATTTTGGCTGGGCACAGTAAGCGTCCTGTAATATCTATCATAAAACTGAATGCATTTTGCAAAAAAGGAGGTTATGAAGCCCAAAAGTTACGAAAATGAAATATCTGCTTCAATGGTATCCATGGCAACGAAGTATCTAAAAGTAGGTTACTTCACAATCTTTAGAATAGCACAAAAATACTGATCTCGTTGCCATAGCAACCGCAACTCATATTGACCGGAAACCTTAAGTTTTGCAATTAGGACATCATATATACCCAATATGTAGAAAATCATGAAAATCCATGACATGCCGTGGAGCCAGAATTTTGATGGTAACAGAGAATTGGTCTTAATCATCACCATTTTTACAGAGAGAGAGAGAGAGAGAGAGAGAGAGAGAGAGAGAGAGAGAGAGAGTGTATGTGTGTATAAATCAGGGAAGATAAACATTTTTTCTTTTAGGGTTATTTGTTTTTTCATAAGTTAGATAATTTAGATTAAGGAGGGAATCTCTAACAACACTCGGTTAGAGCACCCACAGCAAAATACCAAAACAGCCCATGCAAAAACACAGAGCAGACACCCACAGAAAGAGACCCAAAGGAACAAGAAAAAAAAAACAAAGAATACAGAAACACCGAACACAATAGACCACAGATAAACCAACAAGACCAACTGGCAACCGGTACCGACCATTCGAGTAAATGGTGTGGTTATCCGGATTACGTGCACACAACCCTCCCACTTTTTCGGTTTCCACACAGGTCTCGAAGAACGAAGAAAAGTGATGTAAAATAACCTCCTCACTGCAAGATGATCATGCAAAATTAAAAACAGCAAAATGCAGGGGTCCGAGTAACACACAGATGGATATGTAAATGGATATAAAAACAGAGGGCGTGCGAAATACAGTCCCTTTTCTGCCGGATGTTGCGAGCTCATGCATGGTATCACCCGAGGAGTCTGACCGACATTCAGATAGGAGAGGTGATCGGCTCTGTCTTCTCTAAAGCGGTTTGAATAGGACTCGTCATGGAGTCCTGTCGTTCTTGAGTCATGTGAAGATTCAAACCTACAATTGTGATGAGTATCTTTTCGAAAATTCACTGACCGGATGTGAGTAAACAATATGATCGAGGCAGGTCAGAACGATCAGTTTGGAGGTTGGATGGATATACAAAATCGTGGCTACAATCTGAAACCAAACATATTTTTTCTGAAACCAATATATATTTTTATATCTGAAACCAAGCATGTCTTGTCCATGCTGCAAATTTATACGTTTATATATGATTCTATTGAATTTGAAGACGTTTAACATTACGAACAAAGTCTAGTGAGAATAGGAACAAAATTTTGTACAGTAACCAATGAAACAGGTCCTATAACTCCTGTAAAGCATGATATTTACTGTATATATAGTGAAAAAATTATAAATGAAAAGTTTTGTATATTTTTAAACATAGCCGATCATAGTTTGCCGCATTTGTTGATAAATATCCTATTTGTACATAAAGCGGACAAAATTGATTTGTTTTCAGGAAACTAATAATGTCGAAGGGTTCCAACTCTATACCTTCTTGAAGAAAATTACAAACCAATTTCCATGCACCAGAAACGTGTTTCGAATATTAAATTCTCATCAGTGATGTTTCTAGCGGGGCCATCAAAAATCATTTCAGTAGCTAAGAAATGAATCTTATATTTTTTTTCCGTTGATGCAGGTATCACCCGAATAATTGGACGGAAAACTACATCAATGCGCATAGCGCAAATGCACGTTGATCCAAAAGTTTTCCGTCCAATTTTTCGGGTGATATCTGCATCAACAGAAAAAAAAATATAAGATTCATTTCTTATCATTTTATATTCTCTACTTATAGAAAACAGACTGTTTTCTTGGATCATATAACAATTAATCCCCGCACTATATTTCGTATGTTCGGGGGATTGCGCAGTGATACAGCTGCCTCCAAAGACGAAAACAAGTTATGTCAGCCGCCATGATTCAATCAGCGAACGATTGTCTCTCTGTGTTGTTAGAGATCCCCTCCTTTGCTCTATATCTTTGGAATAAGGACCAGTTTTGGACAACCCTACATGCATAGTTATTTTTAGTAAGTAAAAAAAGAAATGGTACCCTTGAAATATCAACAAACTGTATTTTCAGCTTCGAGTTTATTCGTGTTTGAGGGAATTCCCTGTTCTAAAAATAGTGCTATGAATAGACCTTCGTGAAAAATTTTGTCGATCGATGTATCAACAAAATTTCTAAGCAAATTAGAATCTTCGTTTCTTGAAAATAACACTGGAAATTTTAAAAATGATTAATTTGTCAACACAACCTCTAAGGAATATGGTTAATATTTTGGCTTTTTTCAATTCAAGAGAAGTTCATTACTATAATTTAATGTTTTCATTATTTTACCCCATTTTGTAGTCTTTTCTTCACAATTTCCCCTTCACAAAGGGGTGTCACAATATACCAAAACATGACTGCTAGTCTGCTAACAAGAAACGACTATCGATGGCGAAATATTATGACCGGCGAAATATGGGTCGACCACATCAAATTGTCAGTGTGAAAGTTGTAAAATATGCAATCTATCTGCCTAAGGTGACTTACAACCTACGGAACATACAATGCTTGTTTTTAGATATGAAAAATATTCAAATCCTTTCCGCAAATGGAATAGAAGATTGTCATCGAAAATGACCATTCCTTACAAATTCCTCACTCAAAAACGGGCAACTCGTAAAAAAAGAAAGATCCAGCTCTGTTGGCAGAGAGCAGCCTTCTCTGGACATGAAATTTCAAAGTCGGCACACCAAATATCCATGTTTCAAAATGATTCAAAGATGACAAAATAATTTCGCGTGGCGCCACCTTTGGTTAATTTATAAAATTAGCTTTTTCGTCCCAAGTATAATAAGTGCTTATCCGAAGATATCCATCAAGATGACATTGCAACCACCACACACAAGTCCTCAACAGTGTTGACTAGAGGATAGGTGGCTATTGATTTGTCTGTTATCGTGTACTTGTTCTTTTCTCAAAATTGCAATTGTGTATTTGTAATATAACCAACTCTGGAGTTATGATGCAGAAATCATTTAATTTCTATTGTCATTTTCAAGAAACGAAGATTCTGATGGGCTGAGAAATTTTGTTGATTCATTGATCAACACAATTTTCCACGGAAGTCTATTTATAGCACTATTTTTAGAACCGGGGGTTCCCTAAAACACGAATGAATTCGTTACTGAAAATACAATTTGTTGATGTTTGCTTATCATTTCAAGGGTACCATTTCTTTTCTACTTACTCAAAAATTAATAGTGCACATAGAATTTGCTCAAACTGGTCCTTATTCCAAAGATATAGAGAGACGATCGTTCGCTATTTGAATCATGGCGGCTGCCATAACTTGTTTTGACAGACGTATCACTGCGAAACCCTCCGACTTAAGAAATATAGTGCGGTGATTGATTGTTTTTAGATCCAAGAATCCATAAACAGATAATAATTAAATGATAAGAAATGAATCTTATATTTTTTCTGTTGATGCAGGTATCACCCGAAAAATTGGACAGAAAACTTTTGCATCAATGCGCTACGTTATATTGCGAGTTCTTCTTTGACGACATCGTATATTAACGATTTTTAAAAGCAGTTCTGTATTCACAACGTGATTCATCAATCTGTATATTTTCAAAGTTTGTTGTATACAGTAGATAACATTGGTGTGGTCGGCAACACTTTTCTCGGCATTCAATATGTACATATGCTTGGTGATATTTTGTCATCAAAATAAGAAGTTTCAGCATAATACACGCACACAGGAGACCAGACAAGGTGGACAACCTGTAAAACTACAACGTCATCAAACAGTATGAGATAACGGAAGTAATCACAAAATGCAACGACGGAGACCAATTTTACACTGTACTGGCTGAAAAACGTAATTAATCCTAGATGGCGCCACACAGAAATGTTAAGATAAACGATTCACACTAAAATGGAACAGGAAGCGAAGCGATTCTCGGAAAATTTGCACGTGTCCAACCAGAATTATACACCCATGAACACCAAAAGTAAGACAGTCATTTCTTATATTTATATTTATTCTAATTATCGGTCATTTTTATTTACATGAACATCGCACATTTTGCCTGTAACAGCGTCAAATGTATCTTAACGGGGAGGGGAATCTACTAGTAATGTAAATATTGCCAAATGAAAGGATAAATTCATTTAATGAAACGGACATATACCCAATTCCATCACAGGAGAAACAAAGATAGGAAAATTAAAAAGAAAAAATACAAAGCAAAATAATACAGAAGATAGAACATTTGAAATGAAAAGGAGCTAAGGAATGCTGAAAATAAAAAAAAAAATGAATTGGTATGTGTGTTTCAAAGTCAAAATAGTAGAAGATCTCGTGTTCATTAAGTTTCAAAGTAATTTTCTTTATTAGAAGCAAGCAACAAGAAAAGTCAACAAACAGTCGGAAAAAACTTAAATAATCACACTATCAACAAAATGGACATAATTATGAAGGACAACAATAAAATGGAGGGATGTCAATTTCTACATTGTACGTACTGAAAACGTAATTCATTGTAGGTGGCGCCAGATAGAAATGTTAATTTAAACAGATATTAACAAATAATTCACACAAAAATAGAAACAGTATATGGTCAAAGCCAATTGAAGGATAAACTCAACAAAATCGACATAAACCCAACTCAACCGATTAAATCAATTCAATCATGGGGAAACAATGATAAGAAAATGAAAAGATAAAATACAAAGCAAAATAATGCAGAAAAAAAAGAATATTTCAAATCAAAAGGTTCATTTATATGGCCTAAAGGTTTAGGTAATGAAAGCTGGAAATGAAATATGGAATTATGAGAGTGTTCCCCGCGAGGGGTTTAATAGTAAATATTTTAAATAATTATGTTTCCCTGACATTGTCACCATAGCACTTTCTATATAGACATAACCTCAGACAGTGTATGTATCTTATATATTGTTTTCATTTTCGTGGGTGAACATCGACGGCGGGTGCGGCTAACCAACAGGGGATGCTTACTCCTCCCGGGTACCTGGTCCCACCTCTAGCTAGCTAGAGGTCCGTCGATGCTCAATTGGGTGCTCTATTGTGAGTGCTATTGAGATTATTGTCAGAATCTTCTTTAACTCATTAAAGTAAAAAAAAAAAATAGTAGAAGATATCATATTCATTAAGTCATTAAATTTCAAAGTAAAGTTCTTTATTAGAAATGTGGTGTGTATTTATTTGTAATGCAATCACATACTGTGTTACAATAATGTGTAATTTCAATGACAAATAGAAGAAAGTATAACAAATTCAGAACAACATTTAAAACATTGAATCCCTCTTAACTCACAATAAAAAAGATATTGCAGAATTTTGAAACTATTACAATGAATTTCTGAAAGAATATTTGACAAAATTTTAGGAAACATTAACAGATAAAGATAAAATAGTCATATTTTTCCCCAAATCTATACCAAATTCATTCAACAAAATAATAAAGAATTCAGCGTTATAATAGTTCCATAAATTAAGATTGTCCGAGAAGATATATATGGGATAATTTGAACAGTACACTCGCATAAAACATCTAAAAGATGAACAACACCCGATTGTCAAAACGTCTCAAATTTATAAAATGGAATAGGACAATATTGTGATATTTTCCAGATTAAAGTGAACTTTAATAATATACATTGTACATGTTTAAAAAAATGTTATTGAAAGATGTTATCAAAATATGTTAAAAGATGTTATTAAAACACTGAGATTCAAAATGTAGCAGAAATTGAACACAGTATATATTTTAATGACGCTGTTATGTTGGTGTCATAATTGTCGTATTGTATAAATACATACCATTTATCTAAATACACACATTGAATTACATATACTGAAATTAAGGACACTATCAACATTTGTATTATATAGTTCGCGACACACAACCTAAAGAATTCATGCTGATACATCCTTGATAAGAAAACATGAGGAATGAAAAATATCGTGAAGCACTTGCCAAAAGCAGTATGAAAGTTCGAGTTTTAAATTACTTTTCGAGTATCACCTCTATGATTTACAACTTTATAGGTAACATTATTTGTACATCAATATCAATCAGATTTTTAAATAAATTCTTGAAAAAGATCTTGTTTTCTATTAACGTTGTATTTGAAACCTATAGACATCACAGAGGAAATAAGTATGGGAAAAAACTGTCATGATTAAGCAAAATTAGTCGAAGAGTATATTTGTAGATTTCTTTAAAAATTGTTATGTTCATTCATGACATACAATTATATTATTTGGCAAAAAGTTTCAAAAAGAATCTATATTTCCATACACGGCAGCCACATAGTAAATGACGACCACAGTAGAAACTAAGGCGGAAATGACAAGAAGACAGTAATCGTAGATTTCGGCAACTCTTTTCCAAGACCCGAAATATTTATTGAATATGGTGTCACAAGTTTCGTTTTGTTTGACGACATTTTCATCCGATGTACACATTCCACTGATGGACTGAGATGGAGAGGTATTTCTGGATAGTCCCTTGGATGTAAAATGTAACAATCGGGGAATCGGGTGTGTTTCTTTCTGAAGTGCAAACGCAGACCATATATTGTAAAAATGACAATAACACCACTCTCCCCCATCATTACCATGAGAACATAGCATAGGACCGGAACCGGATCAGAGTTTTTCGGCATGTTTGCACTTATGACAGTCATGAAAACAGCAAAAGACAGTAAGACGGTGATTGCGTAGGAAATTCTTTCTCCGGATTCCGGCGGAATTAAAAACACACATGAGTTCAAAAAGCCAAGCAAAAGTATCGGTAAACAGAGACTAAGTAGAGAAAACTCGGGACGGCGTTTGATGTTGAAATCAAAAGATAAAAGCGAAAATACATCTAATATTTCCGAATGGACACTTTCGTTGAAAAGATTCCAAGGTCCAAAGTTTTCAAAAACACGCATTCTTATACTTGGAATCAGCTGTATTTCTTTCACTATATGTCCCATTGGAAAAAGTTTTATGCTACAGTGATGTATATCGAATGGATAATATTTAACAAAAGGTTTACAAGTTGTAGTTACAGTACCTGCCTTAAGCCAGATGACGTTACCGTTTGGATACACACGAACATTGAACTTATCCTCTGAAAACAGTATGGACCTGCCAATAGGGTTTGTCAAGGCGATTTTTGGTTTCCATACAGATTCCTCAGGTAAAATTAGGCTAGATACATTTCCATATTTGTAAATATTCCATGACAAACTTTCGTCTCTCCATCTGATATCCGCTGCCATGGCAACGGAGATCTGTCCGGCAACCTCATCAAAGCTAGCAACCCCTCTTGGAATTATTGTTACCTGATACGTTAAGATACGACTTTTTTGAAGAGTACGGCCCGATCAAGACGTTGTGGTTTCTTGATATCCAGTTCAAAATGCCATGTTCATGTGATGCCAAGTTTTCCGCAAAAGGAAAACTATAAAGAACCAGGATGGCGAACAATGATTTTTTCAGCATATTTCAACGAGTGTGATGGCTAGCTGTAGTTCTGCCCTCTGATCACATTTATAAAAAAAACTAATACATCAGGTCATTCAATATCCAATAGTTTTGCCGACATTTACCTTATCTGAGCTCGGTTTCATACTGGGATTAGAAGCTGTCATACCACATGAATCTCAGGCGAACGGTTATCATTAACGTATTTGTGTAATGCATTTGGAGGGGGGGGGGGGTATGTTTTGATACGATGACATCTATCGGATCATTGGTACCTTTTTACGAATTCACATGTTTTTAAGTATATATAATTATACTTTATTTAAAAGTGTGTATCAATAGCCCACTTGCCAAAATTCATAATGCCATTAATGACCGACAAAATGACGAAAAATTTCACGCACTTATTCATTGTATCGTCTCAATGGAATTGCGCCTTTTAACAGTGACGCCGTATTGTAAAACAACGCCAAAAGATGTTGACTCAGACATTTTGTGCTTTCTAACATGATCGGAAAATGGTCTATTGACTAAAAATTTTACTGATGCAATACTGAAACTTTAAATTTACTAAACAAATAATATAAATAATTTAATTAAATATTTCAGTATATGTGTTCCAGTATGTGTTCCTAAAATAATTGCATCCAAGTATTAGATTTGTATATCTGGTTGCTGTTTGGTATCCAGTGACAGTGAATTTATCTGGTTGTGAATTATTCAAAAACAAGAGGGTTTCTCCTTCTCCAGCTTTTGAATCACCTCTCTGCTTTTCGTCCTTCTCAATGATTAATAATGAGGAATTTCTTTAGTATTTGATGAATTGATCTTGATGTTAGCAGGAGGAGAGGTCTTTGCTTTTCATTCAATAGAACTATAAACATATAGGACAGTGCATCAGAACAACTGAGTTTAAAGTCAAGAGAAAAAGGGATGGCATCTCCTATGGGATAATACTTTGGATAATACAATGGTGGTTTCCTCTCGTGAAATTTACAGTTTTCTTATTGTAGGATACCATTGAACTAAATGTTCGTAATTTACATATATTTACTAATTTTCGATAGCTAAGGCAAAGGCAAACATATCACCCAAAATCAGAATCCAAAAACCACAATAAACGGGAAAACCAATCAAAAGGACAAAAGTGAATTTCCGATAGAAATGAGATCATGTGTCCGGGATAGAATAAGTCTCTACTGCTTGCTGGCAACACCCCTCACTTCAACAATGCAGAAAAGGTAAAAAAAGGCAATGTTCCTCGACTACCGCCAAACGATATTTACATAATTCATCCGATATGCTATCTAGAGCATGTACATGCTTTAGATTTTTTCAGTAGAAATCTATAAATTCCGCTTTTACAAAGCAGTCAAGACTTTTTTTTGAAACTTCTTTTAAACTCGTATCTATACCTACAACAAAGTATATTACTTTGGGAATTAAGCAACCTACCTTTCATCGTTAGAATCATCAATGTCCTTATATACCGTGGATGAGGCCCTAGTGTAACCAGAAAAGAAAATTGACAATTTTACATCCTTGTGACAACTGCATTCTTAAATAGTTGCACTCTGACTGACTGTAATAACTAGCCATGTCCAAACATCGTTAGGGAAGACAGAAGCAAATGTACAAATTCAAAATCATTGGATAATCGGATAAATGGAAGGGATCATGCGCACGTAATCAGGATAATTACACCATTTGTAACTAACGTGGCGGATGCCTGTCCTTAGTCGGCATCCTTTTCCCATTAGTCTCGTGTTTAGCGTCTTACTGTCGTCGTTGGTATTTGGTTTTCTTTGTTCTTTTGATTAAAAAATTCATCAATGTGCTTTAGCACATGCGATGAAATTTAGATTTTATGAGTTAATAAAATGATACGTCAGATGACTTATTATCTTCGGTTATCTATTCTTAGTTGTCTCGGGAGATCTCGTACTTTAAATAGACTGGATTTACCGGAAGTCAGGGAGAATAAATTGTTATATCTTACTTTAGTTTTATGAAATAAAATAGTCTTGTTGTACTTGTCTACACTGTGTTTCGCCATTGGATGTTTTGATGTTTAATTACAACTGAGTCTTGTTGGAGAACCACTCATTTCTTTGTTCGAAATTATGATAAAATAATAATTCTAAACTTCTCATTTGTTGGTCCTATCATCATTGTTTTCAATATGAATGAGTCACTCTATCCAATCATCATATAAAACAAGATATGGTGATATGTTATATTGTGTCGAAATGTTACTGGTTGTAACAAATGATACCAAAGCATAATTTGGACAATTGTAATCCATAACAATTATTCATGAATTGTATTCATCAAGGATTTGATAACGTTGTATTCCTATCTACCAATGAATAGACTGGATCATCATTGTGTGCGACTTCATACTTACTTGCATATAAACATTATAGCATGGTAGCGTAAGTTCTTACATTCTCCATACATTCTTCTTTGAGCTTAATAACTACTTTCTCAAGCATAACCACTTATGTAGTCGATTCATATTCACGTTACGCCAGATGAAAAATTCAAATTTTGATATAATTGAAATAAAATTTTATGTAAATTGTTTTTTCAAACGTGTTTTTGCTTATATACAAAAATATGAAAAATATTGTTTATTCATTCAAAATTTCCTCCTCATTTTTACCAGAATATCAATCTATCTAAATGAGTTTGAAACACCAAAATTAGAATTCAAACATCATAATGAATGGGCGTACAAAACAAGGAAATTGTAAAAAAAAATAATTGTAAAAAAATAATTATGCAAAGGAGCTTAAGTTAACACCCACGTAGATGCGATCAGGTGCCAGTGGAGAGTAAGCATCATAAACCCCTAACGTAGATGAGATCAGATGTCCGTGGAGAGTTAGCATCATAAACCCCCAACGTAGATGAGATCAGGTGCCCGTGGAGAGTAAGCATCATAAACCCCCAACGTAGATGAGATCAGGTGCCCGTGGAGAGTAAGCATGATAAACCCCCAACGTAGATGAGATCAGGTGCCCGTGGAGAGTAAGCATCATAAACCCCCAACGTAGATGAGATCAGGTGCCCGTGAAGAGTAAGCATCATAAACCCCCAACGTAGATGAGATCAGATGTCCGTGGAGAGTTAGCATCATAAACCCCCAACGTAGATGAGATCAGGTGCCCGTGGAGAGTAAGCATGATAAACCCCTAACGTAGATGAGATCAGGTGCCCGTGGAGAGTAAGCATGATAAACCCCCAACGTAGATGAGATCAGGTGTCCGTGGAGAGTAAGCATGATAAACCCCTAACGTAGAAGAGACCAGGTGCCCGTGGAGAGTAAGCATGATAAACCCCCAACGTAGATGAGATCAGGTGCCCGTGGAGAGTAAGCATGATACACCCCCAACGTAGATGAGATCAGGTGCCCGTGGAGAGTAAGCATGATAAACCCCCAACGTAGATGAGATCAGGTGCCCGTGGAGAGTAAGCATCATAAACCCCCAACGTAGATGAGATCAGGTGCCCGTGGAGAGTAAGCATGGTAAACCCCCAACGTAGATGAGATCAGGTGCCCGTGGAGAGTAAGCATGATAAACCCCCAACGTAGATGAGATCAGGTGCCCGTGGAGAGTAAGCATGATAAACCCCCAACGTAGATGAGATCAGGTGCCCGTGGAGAGTAAGCATGATAAACCCCCAACGTAGATGAGATCAGGTGCCAGTGGAGAGTAAGCATGATAAACCCCCAACGTAGATGAGATCAGGTGCCCGTGGAGAGTAAGCATGATAAACCCCCAGCGTAGATGAGAGCAGGTGTCCGTAGAAAGTAAGCATGATAAACCCCCAACGTAGATGAGATCAGGTGCCAGTGGAGAGTAAGCATGATAAACCCCCAACGTAGATGAGATCAGGTGCCAGTGGAGAGTAAGCATGATAAACCCCCCAACGTAGATGAGATCAGGTGCCCGTGGAGAGTAAGCATGATAAACCTCATCGTAGATGAGATCAGGTGCCCGTGGAGAGTAAGCATTTCTAAAACGTGGGTCCTGTAGCATCATTTCCCACCCATTCTGCTACGTCTTTTGATACATTTTTGGACATTATAATTTTCATACATTTTGACCGTATTACATTGTTTAGACTGAGGATCACTGACGAGGGTTTAGTATCCGAAACGTGCATGTCTTGTCCATGCTGTAAATTTATCAGGCTTTAAGTGATGCTGTTGAATTTAAAGACGTTAAACATGATAAACCCCCAACGTAGGTGAGATCAGGTGTCCGTGGAGAGCAAGCATGATAAAGCCCCAACGTAGATAAGACCAGATGCCCTCGGAAACCCCAAACGTAGATTAGATCAGTTGTCCGTGGAGAGTAAGCATGTTAAACCCCAAAAGTAGATTAGATCATGTGTCCGTGGAGAGTAAAAATTATAATCCCCAACTTAAATGAAATCAGGTGTCCGTGGAGAGTAAGCATGATAAACCCCCAACGTAGATGAGATCAGGTGCCACTGGAGAGTAAGCATCATAAACCCTCAACGTAGATGAGATCAGGTGCCCGTGAAGAGTAAGCATGTTAAACCCCCAACGTAGATGAGATCAGGTGCCAGTGGAGAGTAAGCATCATAAACCCTCAACGTAGATGAGATCAGGTGCCCGTGAAGAGTAAGCATGATAAACCCCCAACGTAGATGAAATCAGGTGCCCGTGAAGAGTAAGCATGTTAAACCCCAACGTAGATGAGATCAGGTGCCTGTGAAGAGTAAGCATGATAAAGCCCCAACGTAGATGAGATCAGGTGCCCGTAAAGAGTAAGCATGATTAACCCCCCAACGTAGATGAGATCAGGTGCCCGTAAAGAGTAAGCATGATAAAGCCCCAACGTAGATGAGATCAGGTGCCTGTAAAGAGTAAGCATGTAAAGCCCCTAACGTAGATGAGATCAGGTGCCAGTGGAGAGTAAGCATCATAAACACTCAACGTAGATGAGATCAGGTGCCCGTGAAGAGCAAGCATGTTAAAACCCCAACGTAGATGAGATCAGGTGTCCGTGAAGAGTAAGCATGATAAACCCCCAACGTGGATGAGATCAGGTGCCTGTGAAGAGTAAGCATGATAAACCCCCAACGTAGATGAGATCAGGTGCCCGTGAAGAGTAAGCTTGTTAAACCCCCAACGTAGATGAGATCAGGTGTCCGTGAAGAGTAAGCATGATAAACCCCCAACGTAGATGAGATCAGGTGTCCGTGAAGAGTAAGCATGATAAACCCCCAACGTAGATGAGATCAGGTGCCCGTGAAGAGTAAGCTTGTTAAACCCCCAACGTAGATGAGATCAGGTGTCCGTGAAGAGTAAGCATGATAAACCCCCAACGTAGATGAGATCAGGTGTCCGTGAAGAGTAAGCATGATAAACCCCAAACGTAGATGAGATCAGGTGCTCGTGAAGAGTAAGCATGATAACCCCCCCCCCCCCCATCGTAGATGAGATCAGGTGTCCGTGAAGAGTAAGCATGATAAACCCCAAACGTAGATGAGATCAGGTGCCCGTGAAGAGTAAGCATAATAACCCCCCAACGTAGATAAGACCAGGTGTCCGTGGATAGTAAGCATCATTAACCCCAACGTAGGTGAGATCATTTGTCCGTGGAGAGTAAGCATGATAAAGCCCCAACGTAAATAAGACCAGATGCCCTCGGAAACCCCAAACGTAGATTAGATCAGTTGTCCGTGGAGAATAAGCATGTTAAACCCCAAAAGTAGATTAGATCAGACGCCCGTGATGAGTAAGCATATTAAACCCCCAACGTAGATGAGGTCAGGTACCAGTGGAGAGTAAGCATCATAAACACCAAACGTAGATGAGATCAGGTGCCCGTGAAGAGAAAGCATGTTAAACCCCCAACGTAGATGAGATCAGGTGTCCATGAGGAATAAGCATGATAAAGCCCCAACGTAGATGAGATCAGGTGTCCGTGAAGAGTAAGCATGATAAAGCCCCAACGTAGATAAGGCCAGGTGTCAGTGGAGAGTAAACATGATAAAGCCCCAACGTAGATAAGACCAAATGCCCTCGGAAACCCCAAACGTAGATGAGATCAGGTGCCCGTGGAGAATAAGCATGTTAAACCCCAAAAGTAGATTATATCAGGTGCCCGTGAAGACAAAGAATTATAATCCCCAACTTAAATGAGATCAGGTGTCCGTGGAGAGAAAGCATCATAAACCCCCAACGTAGATGAGATCAGGTGTCCGTGGAGAGTAAGCATGATAAACCCCCAACGTAGATGAGATCAGGTGCCCGTTGAGAGTAAGCATGATAAACCCCCAACGTAGATGAGATCAGGTGCCCGTGAAGAGTAAGCATCATAAAACCCAAACGTAGATGAGATCAGGTGCCCGTGAAGAGTAAGCATCATTAAAGCCCAACGGAGATGAGATCAGGTGTCCGTGGAGAGTAAGCATGATAAAGCCCAAACGTAGTTGAGATCAGGTGTTCGTGGAGAGTAAGCATCATAAACCCCCAACGTAGATGAGATCAGGTGTCCGTGAAGAGTAAGCATCATAAAACCTAAACGTAGATGAGATCATGTACCCAGGAAGAGTAAGCATCATAAACTCCCAACGTAGATTATACTAGGTGTCTTTGGAGAGTAAGCATGAAATACACCCAACGTAGATAAGATCAGGTGTCCGTAGAAAGTTAGCATCATAAACCCCAACGTAGATGAGATCAGGTGCCCGTGAAGAGTAAGCATGATAAACCCTCAGCGTAGATGAGAGCAGGTGTCCGTGGAGAGTAATCATGATAAACCTCCAACGTAGATGAGATCAGGTGCCCGTGGAGAGTAAGCATGATAAACCTCCAACGTAGATGAGATCAGGTGCCCGTGGAGAGTAAGCATGATAAACCTCCAACGTGGATGAGATCAGGTGCCCGTGGAGAGTTAGCATGATAAACCCCCAACGTAGATGAGATCAGGTGCCCGTGGAGAGTAAGCATGATAAACCTCCAACGTAGATGAGATCAGGTGCCCGTGGAGAGTAAGCATGATAAACCTCCAACGTAGATGAGATCAGGTGTCCGTGGAGAGTAAGCATGATAAACCCCCAACGTAGATGAGATCAGGTGTCCGTGGAGAGTAAGCATGATAAACCCCCAACGTAGATGAGATCAGGTGTCCGTGGAGAGTAAGCATGATAAACCCCCAACGTAGATGAGATCAGGTGCCCGTGGAGAGTAAGCATGATAAACCCCCAACGTAGATGAGATCAGGTGCCCGTGGAGAGTAAGCATCATAAACCCTCAGCGTAGATGAGAGCAGGTGTCCGTAGAAAGTAAGCATCATAAACCTACAACGTAAATTAGATCAGGTGTCCGTGGAGAGCAAACATCATAAAACCCCAACGTAGATTAGATCAGGTGTCCGTAAAGGGTAAGCATACTAAGCAGTGGTGCCCGTGGAAAGGAAACATCATAATATGAGATGTTTACTCATGTTGAAATAACATGTCGTCCGATCCAATTCAATATTTTTTTTTTGAATTGAATATGTTTAATCTATCAAAGGCTGTCATCGTATAGATGACAAATATGGATAATGACCATATCCCTGTATACAGCACAAAATCGATAATTCAGAAAATCAATAACCGAAGGCATACAAAATCAGGATAAAACAGGAATCAAAGCAAACAAACAAAACCTCCACCACATGAAAAGAAGCGATCTCCCGATATGAGAGTGAGATGTCAGTCTTTCTGACTTATGATGTAGTGCTATATTTATTTGACTTTAGCAAAGCATGTTAACTTACAGGATATCTGAAAATTCGCAAATCCAAACGCATGCATGAAACGGGACATACATCATCAGGTAAAATTTGATAAAAGGGCGTATCGTATCTAAGGAAAAACAGCTGAAGAAATTCGTCGACGTATCGATAAAAGATCCCCGCACAGAATAGCATCTCGTCGAAGTAAGATAATATACGACACTGCAAACATTTTGTCGATAGAAAAAGGTTACAGTACACCAAACCTGATTCTCCAGACAGAAATTTATTTGTCTGAACTTTTGAAAGCACCATCTTTTCCTTCATGATTGTTGTTTCTGCTTGACCCAGTTTGGGCTCTAAACTAAAACATGAATAGGGTTAATTTTTTACGCCAAAATAAAATATCAATCCTGATACTTTTACAAGAATAGGCTCCCTGTCTTTAAACTTGAACGGGATCGAAACGTATAGTGGTGTGATTCCTTACAAAGTTTTTATGCATTTTTCATTTTCTAAATAAAACTTTATAAAACTGATGAGCCCTTGCAAATGGGTAATGCCTAATAAATCAATCCATATCGTCTAGTACACGAAAAGTTCATAGTTCTTTCAAACGCTTCAAGAGTTTGTCGACTGACAGAAACGTTCTTGAAGCGTTTGCAAAAACTATAGACTTTTCGGATATATAAAAGATATGGACTTGCTTCAACGTCTCATAAGTTTTGTAAAGTATCACTTAAATGATGAGAAAACAATAAAAAACCTCGTAGGGAATCACAACATCATACGTTTTGATCCCAAGCGGTGGTTCCCTTAATGTTGCTTAGCATTGTTGTTTAACAACCTGGTTTAGTCTACAATTTAATTTCCAAGGTCAGTCGTTTTCAAAAGAGTTGCGATAATCTTTCGCCTTTAAAGAATTCAGCAAATAACGTAGGTAGGCTTTAGTATAGAGGGCTATGTATGGAGGCTTTATTTCTTATACCAGAATTTTAGAAACTGCATAACTTTTTATTCCTCGTACCTTTATAAGAATATAATTTCATAAGCACAATTTTTACGAGTAAAGTTTTGAAATTATTGTCCATTTCTATTCAAGACAAAATTGTAGTTTAACTGTAAACATAAAAGTGCATTTTGGTCGAAGAGGCAGGCTTTAACCAGAAAATATTGCAAAGGCTGGATGGTCATCGAAAAGTGAATGGCAATACATAAATGGATAATTACCAATATACATCAGGTGCCGAAGTTAAACAGCTATTCGCTATACACATGTAAATACAAATCGTGCAGTTATTCCGATTATGTGTCTTTTTTGGTTCATTTGTTTTTTTGTCTGAATTTCTTACATGTTACATGTAGTTCGTTGTAAATTATTGCAATTTAGTATTCTTATCCATACATGTATCATCGTTTTTTTTTTTTTTTTGGTTTTTTGATGACGAAACGATTCTTTTTTTTTTCGCATCGTTTACTCTAACTCTGTTAATACATGCTATTCTCAATTTCAGCAATAACGTATATGTGTATGTCACTGGAGGCTATTAGACTCTCTGCCTATGATCTAGAATATTCGTTAAGATAACAGAGTCCCAAAAGAAAAAAAATATATAATACTTATCTGTTTACCATGACCCTTGAGTATTATGCAGTGTTTTCATTCACATAATGGATTGACATATTGGTGTTATCCGACCTTCACAATTGCCTGTCTTATGGCGATTCAATGAGTTCAGCATAGTGACATTTTCTATATGTTATGAATTTTGACGTAGGATTATGCGTATTAATATTGCTTCCTTTTGGTATATTATATAGGATGTTTATCAATATGAACAACAATTTATTTGTATGTTTTTTATTTTCATTTTTATTTTTATTTTTGTTGTTGTTATTTTTATGTTTACCCTAGGAAAAATAATTTGGAAATTTTGTAGCTACATAGTATATACCCAACCCAATTATTGTGCCCCGACCTTAACCATGGTGGTAACCCCAATACAAAGTTGCGTTTATAGAATATTGAAAAAAAATGTTGCGTTGAAATGTTATCAAAATACAACAATTTTGTTTAATCTTGATATATAAAAAAAACCTGAAAAGTTTATATCAATAACAGTTTGGTATGAATGGAATAAGAAACAGCTATTCAAAATGGTTTTAAAACACTTCATTAATGTCATCAATCACAAACTAGTCATGAATACTATTAGTGACCATGTCCATCGCTCTCTCCACTTGTACAGTAGTGTCCAAAATCTGGGGACTCATCTGCTTCATGTGTTACAAACTGCGATACGAAGAATCCAGTGGTCTCCATCATTATAGTCAGAAGGTAGATACAGAACAGCAGTTTATCCAGGGCTCTACTCATCCGGATCCAAGTAGGATGCTCGTCGGGCGATTTAGGAGCCTCGGAGTCCATTAACATATCCGCTTTATCTTCTATGGTAATGTCCGTTTGATCGTCTTTTATTTCTTTCAAATGATTCACTGCTTTCTCTTGTTTTCTCATTTTGTCCATTTTTTCTCTGCATATCACTCTTTTGGCTTTTTCTACAGCTAATGTGAATTTGATAGAGACTTTGGACATTGGAATATCATCTTGGCGATGAGACAGTCTCGTAACTGCCACAACAGATACAATGATGGAACCACTATATAAAAGCTTGAAAATAAGAAAGATACTAATAATCGGCATTGGATCAGCTGTTTCCGGGATGCTAGAAGCAATCACTAGTAAGAAGACTGTGTAGGAAAGCAACATTGTTATAGCAAAGGAGATCCGCTCACCAGCCTCCACAGGGATAAGAAAGACAAAAACATTCAAATAGCTCAGAAGAATGATTGGAATAACGATGTTGAGGAAGATAAATGACCATCTTCTTTTGAGCCGAATCGGAAATGCAGCTCCGTAAAAGTTAGTTTTTCCTACAGAGTGAATGCATGGTTTCAAGCTTACGTACTCCCATTTTCCATCCCTGTCTTGAATATCCGAAGCATTGAATAGGGGATCGGCAACGTCCATGCCTTCGTCATGGACTTTTGAGGACATTATATCGTGGAACAATACGAAAAGAAGGTAGCATTCATGAGAATCGAACGGAAAATGTTCAACATTGAGGTTACAAAATGTCTTAAATATTCCACCCGTTACAAAATGAACTTCTCCCTCCGATGATATATAGACAGTGGATTTTTCCATTTCTCGGGTAATTACGGCAATACTTTCCACTGAATTCAGAAGTGCGATTTCTGGTCTCCACACGTCCCTCAGATGGCAAGATATTCCTTTAATTCCTTCGTAATCTGAGCTGTTCCAAGACAACCGTGGGTCATTCCAAGTTAAAAATAGAATACCAACGGTATGAAGGAGTCCCCTTATATCGTCAAAGTCAATCAGTTTGTACACAGTCATAGATATTTTCATTGGATTTTTGAATTTCGGTTTGAAACTGGTTTCATAGTCGCCGTTTATCAATTTCTGATGCAGTTTTCTTGTCATCTCCTGATTTCCAGTTCCATGGATTGATAATTCATCGCCATTACTTTGCATCAAAGAAGTCGATATAAACAAAAGGAATATGTTTATTCGTTCCATTCTATGTTGCCAATGAGTTTAGTTTTCGCATTGAGTCGTCTGGTTTGAAACGAATGTAAGCGTTTTTCATAATGTTATTTTCTCCCAGATGCATTTTCTTAGTCGATATGAATGATATTATATTATACAGAAAGCAAAAGGTCACAATTCTAATTTCGTCTTTTATGTTAAAAGCATTTATTGATATATAGCTCTTATCAACGAAATTGAGAAAGCTTCTAATTCCCGGGGTGTCTCCGACCTTATTCACGACACAGCTTCAGAAAAAAAGACATACTGATGTCAACGTGACGTAATAGATTGCACCATCAGTTTATATAATCCTTATTTTCAGTTACTGAGATGGTTTAATGCATTATCTGCTGCATCTTTGTTTGGAATTACTGATGCAAAGTAAACGATTTTTCGGTTTTTTTTTTTATTTTTCAAGACTTTGTATTCCTATTGACTGTTATTTTTGGATTCTTATTTTGGTTTATATACTTATTTTGTGAGTAGTAAAATAAACCCATGCTTCAGATACTGTATATGAAGATGCATTTGCATATATCGGGCAAAGAAGAAACACGTTTCATGGAACATTAAATGCAGTAAAGAATTCAAGCAAATGTGGACAATATGAATCAAAACATAAATCAATATATCGAGTTTTTATGCGATATCTCTTCAGAGAACCAAAAACCATCTAGAATCTCGGGTCACTTAAAGTCTTCTTCGGAAGTTCACAGGCTTCTAATAGTTTACTAAAATAAGATAAAATCAGAGGGCGCTACTGAAATACTTTTGGCTGTGTCAGAAAATCAATTCGGCAATCCAGAAGTCTGGTGCATTAAAATTGGTTTGATTTTTTTCAAGAAAGTAAATAACACTTCCGTATTTTTATTTAAAGTGACAAGTGCTGTTCTAACCTCAGAATATTTACAAATCATTGGGAAATCTGTACATGTGTCTTCAAGCCTTTCGTGCAATATCCAAGATAAGGATCTTTATCCTCAAGCTCAAACGAATTATCAAATGAAACTGGCAGATTGTATGACATATGCAGTTTTTTATATAGAAAAAAACCCAAGACAAATCCAACTTGTGAGATTTCTTTATTTTGACAACTGCATTCTGGTAATAGCAATTGCTCATTGAGTGTAGAAATTCAAAGAGAGTCGTCATAAGAAGGGTTTGTGTATACAACCCGAATAACCACAACAATTTGTATTGATGATGCTCATTGGTCTCCTCTATTCATAAGTTATGCTAGTATTTTTTGATACGATAAGATTTTAAAGGTACATACATTTTGACATCGAAAATGCTCCTGAATCTGCGAATATATCTGACTCAAAATATATGTACATGTTTTACTACTCTAACATTGAGTAAGCATGTCATATACAAATGTAATTTCTACGGCAAGCCAAAGTGGACAAAAATCGGTATTTTCTAAAATTATAAAATGATTTTCTCACTTTCGAAAATCATTTTCTAATATCAGAAAATGAATTTCTTATATAAAAAAAACCATAGGTAATCACTTTATATTTTCTATACATTAGAATTGATTTTTTTTAATATTTGAAATTAATTTCCTATATTACCAATTAAATAGAATTACCAACGATTTAAATTCAAAATTCAGCTTTGAACAAGGATATTCATTTTCTTATATTAGAGTTGATTTTTTTATCTCAGAAAATCATTCTCTTCTATCAAAAATTCATTTTCTAATATTAGAAATTCAAGTTTATTTTCTTAAACTAGTATAAGGAACTGATTTTCTAATATCAGAAATATATTTTCAAATATACGAAATTCATTTTTTATTATATGAAAGCAGTTGGTATTTTGTTATATTAGAAAATCATTTTCTAGTATTAGAAAATGAGTGTCTAATATTACAAAATGAATTTCTTTTATTACAAAATGAATTTTCAATATTAGAAAATGAATTTCTAATGTTAGAAAATGAATTTCTAATGTTAGAAAATGAATTTCTAATATCAGAAAATCAATATCTAATATCAGAAAATAAATTTCTAATATTAGAAAATTAACTTCTAATATTAGAAATTCATTTTCTTTATTAGAAAAAAATTCTCATATTACAAAACAATTTATAATATCTAAAATTACATTTCTTATATTAGAAAATGCCTATTTTAGTCCACATTTGCTTGCCATAAATTTCAAGTATACCTAACTCAAACAATTTCAGAAGAAAAAAATCAGTTTATTCATAATGTGTTAGTTAGGAGCAGATACGATACATAAAACCTGGCGTAATTTATTCAACAGTGAGGGATTTGATGATTTTATTTCTCCTAAGAGCTGTCACATATTGATGAGAAGTCATCATGGAGATTCCTGGTATAGGACTGCAAAAGAAAGGCAAAGAAAACAACTGTTTCTGTTAAAATAACCAATGAAAACAAAGTTACTAATGCATGGTCTAACGCTTTGCTCACTCTTATCCATGTAATTGGTTTTGTTTCTTGAATAGTTTCGGGATCATCATTATCACAAATATCCTCATTTACCGACCCAGAGCGAATTTTCAGACAGTTTCCAATACATTCTACTGAATTGGTAAACTTCCTGTACGGCATCGTGATTGGATGGTCCTTGTCATTGTGATATATTCTCGATATGGTTATACTTGACACAGCAATACAAGCACTGTATATCAGTTTGAATACCAAGAAATAACTCAATAACGGCATTGGAGCTGATGTTTCAGGTATACTTTCGGCTGTAACTATCATAAATACAGTATATGACAAAAGCAATGTGATGGCGAAAGACACACGTTCTCCGGCTTCAACAGGAATAGAATACACAAATAAGTTCAGATATCCTAGGAGAAGAACAGGTATTATCACATTAAAGAATACAAACTTCCATCTTCTTTGTAATCGTATTGGTATTGCAGCTCCAAAAAGATTTGAGTTTCCGACTCTACGGACGC
This sequence comes from Pinctada imbricata, assembly GCA_033119305.1. Lineage (NCBI taxonomy): Eukaryota > Metazoa > Mollusca > Bivalvia > Pterioida > Pteriidae > Pinctada > Pinctada imbricata. The sequence continues at coordinate 86,207,325 of VSWD01000010.1, forward strand.
ATGGCGTCATTGCATGGTAATCCCACTCACCATCCTCGTCGTGGATATCTGACGAATTAAAAAGGGGTTCTGTGAGTTGGATACTCTCATTCTTGAAAATTTTGGAGAAAAATATGTCGCTGAACGGAACAAAACTTAGATAACACTCATGAACGTCAAAGGGAAAGTATGTGACGTCAGGATCACAAGAAGCGCTGTAAACTCCCCCTAAGCTATAATGTACTTGGCCTTTATCAGTTACCCAAGCGACAAAATAATCTTGGTGACGGTCAAATATTTCGAATTTTCCAACAGTGTTCAAAAGAGATATTTCTGGCCTCCATATATCGCGTAAATGAACTGATAAGAATCGAACACCCGCATAATCATCTTTTTTCCAGGATAAACGGGAGTCATTCCATGTAACGTAGATTATTCCCACTGTATGAATTATACCTTTGATTTCATCAAAGTCATTCATTGAAACCAATGTGAAAGCAAATTTTACATGTGTATCAAGATTTGGTCTGATACTTGTTTTGTATTCTTGGTTCAGAATCAGATCAGAGTGTAACTTAGAGAGAAAACGTGTTTTATCACCATATACTCCATTTGAAATTAGGAGAAATAATGCGCTCGTGAATAAAATCATGACGTTAATTTTGTTCATTAAGCCAAGTCTTCAGCTCAGATATTAGCACTGAAATGTTCTGTATACGTGATTTACGTGATAACATCAACATTGGGAAATCCAAGAACTTCTAAGTGGTAATGATGTAATTACAGCTATTTAAAAAGAAATCAAAGATTAGACAATTGGAAATACCAGAAAAAAGAAAATGCAGGGCAAGTGGAGAGGAATCGGAGGGACATTTTCATTGCGAGAGGGTGACTTTTCATAATTGAACCTGATATAACACTGAAAAATGGCTTTTTCCCTTCAATACAGATCTCCTGGTCTTAAATGATGTTTATCAATTTAAAGACGTGTAACACTTCAATAACGATGAAAGTGTTTACTATGGCTTACTATGGTTCACCATGGCTCTACTAAAGAAAGAAGCTTTCTTTTTGCCCTTTATCATTTTGACATCATATACATTTTTTTTGCCATTTCTGAAACTTGCTATTTCATCGAAAGATATCGTCGAAATTAAAGGAGGTTAACATCTTAGCACCATTCCTCCAATGCTATTTTGAACATAGATTTCATTTGGATATGCTACTGAATCGACCCTACAGGAAATTAAGAGCCGCGCATTCTCTGTAAAGTAAATGCACAAATTTAAATTCTAAAAATAAAAACCAGAGGGCGCTAGTGAAATGAATTTGTAAAAGAACTTTGGCTGGAAGCATCACTTATGTGAATTTAATATTCAAAACACATGTCTGGTTTATGAAAATTTGTTTGAAATGTCTTCAAGAAGGTATAGAATTGGAACACTTCGGTATTACTAAAGATGGTAGATAAAAAAAACTATCCTCATTACAGTTATTTCTAGATATGGTGCAACCAGTCAGATTGAGGATTAGAATCTTGTCAGAATTTATTATGGATAAAAAATAAAAGAGAAAATCTACAGAATTTTAAGATAAGCCAAGTTGTAGTGTAGTGTATGGTAGTGTATGGTATGGTATCACATGTAGCCAAGTTCGATCATTTCGGTTGGTCGTTTCTTCAAAAGCATTTGAAATTTACTGTTTACAAAATTGTCTCAAATTTCTAAAACCTGGGTCCTGTAGCATCATATCCCAGCCATCTTGCTACGTCTTTCGGTATATTTAAGACAAAATTTTCACAGATTTTCGCCATATTACATTTATTTAGATTGGGATCACTGACGAGGTTATTACCCGAAACATGCGTGTCTGGTCCATGCTGTAAATTTATCAGCTCTAAAATGATGCTAATGAATTTGAAGACGTTAAACATTAACCATATTAAATAATTTAAATCAAATTTTCATTTTGAAATACATATTCACTTTGATTAAGTCTGAAAATGTGAAATATTGTTCATGAAATATTCTGTATCTGAAGATTTTTAGACAAAAAAAAATACATAAGCCCACAATTTTGTTCAAGCTTAATTAAGTGAAAAGGTAGACTGGATAGCGACAGCCTTATCTTTACATGTATATAAAGTGCAAAGTTTTAATTGAAGGTAATTCATAATGAGATTTTGTCATCTAAAGTCTTCATTTAATATTTTGTATACAGACTAAGAAGATTCCAGATAAGACCTCCAGTATAACGACGTTATAATGATAACAGCGGAGAACACTCTCATAAGAAAAGGACAGCTGTGGGAGAATGGGATACAGCATATCAAATGATAAGATCTCTAGCATAACGAGTTATAATGATAACAACGGAGAACACACTCATGAGACAAGGACAAGTGTGGGAGTAGGGATACAGCACATTAAATGATAAGGGTAAGATGCTACATTATACGACGTTATAATGATAATAGCCGAAGCACACACTCATCAGACAAGGGACAGGTGTAGGAGCTGGGATACAGCACATAAAATGACAAGATATCCAGTATAACGACAGTTATAATCATAACAGCCGGATCACACTCATCAGACAAAATAAGTTTGGATCCGTTGGGGTTTTTTTTTTCTAAATAATACAGCTAGCGAAATTAAAACAGGCGGTTAGCTTCCATTTTGATCCTATTTGCTTAGATGTTGTAGCTTGTTTTGTATACATGTGGTATTTGTGTATGTATTAACTTTAGTAATACACTTTTAACAGCGCCACCTACAATATATTCCGTACTTGCACCAGGCTCTGGAGATTGTTCAGTAAATGATATTGTCCTTTGTGTTTCTATGGAGTTGTATTATTGACTCCGTCTGTTTGTCCGTTTGTTCTTATCTCCTGAAAAAGTTATCGTGATTTCGGTTTTTGTGTTTGACTTTCATTCAATGACGTAAAAAGAAACCAGCTAGCTTCAACGGGAACTATCACATTAAAACGATCAACGAAAAGTACAAAGCACTAATGAAACAAGACAGACAACCTTCTCTTAATGTATACTAAGAAAACGAAACCTTCAAAAATGTTCTTTGTGAAATCAATCATCACGAAAAGAATCTTTTATACATTGCTTACCAAATTCTAAAATAGAAACCGGATATAGTTAACACCAATAACGTGTGACTTTCTACTAGAAAGCATAGCTAGGAACATTGTGAAAATAACAATCACAACAAAGAATTTAAAGAAGAAACTAAATCATGATTTCTTCACCGAGATGGCGAACTATATTTATACTACTCCGCTGTTATGATTATAACGGCATATGGTGGGGTTATCCGTACAATTAACTTTTCTCTAAAACCTCTCCTCTTCTGACGCATGCTTAACTCGATATTTCGATTGGCGAAGTAAGCGTAACAGCATGATAAGAACACCGTTATCAGAAGCTAATAAAAATGTTGGCTACATGATGATATGTAGGAAATGTAAATACAAATTATTATTAACAGGTGTATTCTTATCAATAAACACAGCAAGGTGCCGATTATGCTCAATTGCAACATTTTATTCAATACTAGTATACCTTTTTCATATATAATCAAAATATACATGGGTCTGTGATAAAAATTCCTCGTAACATGATATGAGTAGACATTGTTTCTTTTCTAAGAAGTGAGGATGATGAATGTTGGAGGAGGAGGGAAATCCGTAAGAGATAAAAATATAACGTTGTACCGTAAGCAGGGAAGCATATACGCTCAAGATTGAAATAGATAAAGGACACTACGAAAATTAATTACACAAACAAAATTCTAACTAGAAAAATAGGTGGGGGTCTCCAACAACACTCGGTTGCAGCACCAACAGCAAAACACCAAACACTCAATGCAAAAACACAGAGCAGACATCCACAGCAAGAGGCGCAGAAGGGACAAGGAATATAACATAGAAACATCAAACACAAACCAACGAGACCAATGGGCAACCGGTGACGGCAATCTGCCACGCCAGTAGCAAATCGTGTAGTTGTCCGGATTACGTGTGCACAACCCTCCCACTTTCCCGGTTACTCAGAAGTCTCGAAGAATGCATAATAGAGGTGTAAAATAACCTCCACACTGTGAGATGACCATACAAACAAAACAGCACAACACAGGAGCCAAAGCAACACAAAGATGGATATTTAAATAGATATTGAAATATATGGCATACGTAATACAGTCCGTACTCTGCTCGGAAGAAGATGAACAACAACAAATGAAGCAAGCAACAACATCAAGAAACATGAATGACAACACAAAGAATGAGGGAAACCAGTTTCAATGTACTTCCAGAGGCCACTTTGGACGATCATCTGCTACAAAGGTAACAAATATGTCCCCTAGAAAAACACATTTAGGTCCTCTCACTGTAAGATAACGCCTTAAACAAGACTTTAAAAACCAATGCTCCCACGAAACATAATCACTCTGTACAATTGGGTATTTGAAAATTATTGTTCACAATTTTATTTTTCGAAATTCCTGAAAAGTGGATCCTGTAGCTTCATATCCATGCTACGTCTTTCGGTATTTTTGGGATAAATCTTTCACAGTCTTTGAAAACAGCACGAGTGTGTTGGAGAGAAAAGTGGCTGGAAACATAAATCCCACCTCTCGGACGAGTGAATAACTGACTAACAGGGAGATGTTCTTGATTGAAACATGTTATTTTTTGCAAGTAAGTGCGGATTTGTCTCATAATAAATTTTACAACCTTTTCAATGCCCATGCTTCAAGCTAACACCCATAAAAGTAGAGACAAAATCAGTTAAACAGTAAAACTGATGGATGCTCCCCGAACATAATAGTTCTGATACCAAAAGATTGATTTTCTCAGTGTCTTTGACCTCTCAGAAATTATCATAATGACCTTGACCTTTAACCCTAATATGACCTTGAAGACCTTGACCTGAAAGTCCACATGCTGCGAAACAGTTTGTGAATATTTAACAAATTACCCCCACCTCCCCAGAAGTTTTGTCTTAAGCACCCCTCCCCCTTTTTTTATACACACTTTCTCATAAATGCGTTTTTCTATTGATAACCAAATTTCATACCGTTTTGAATTCAAATATATTTTAATGACTTTGGAAACTTTTTCTAAAGCTATTTCTAGCCTGAAATTAATCTTGATCTTTATGAATGACCTTTGTCTTGAAGGTGCTGTTGTGGAATATATGATGGAATTCTTATAAAACAGCCCATATATACACATGATCATTGTATTTACATTCACCTGAAGTTTGTACGCAACAACAAAAAAAAAAAAAAGAAAAAAGAAATCTTTTACCATATATAAAAGATTATACATTTTTCTATCATTATTCAAAATTTCAGATCATTTGGACAAAATACTGATTTTTTAATTAATTTTTGTGATATTGTATACAAGAATAGCTACTTTTAGCCCGAAAATGACCTTCACCTATGAATGACCCACACTGACCTTTTTCCTGAAGGTGCTATCCCATAGTAAGAAACAATTATAAGATACATGATGAAATTCTTATCTCGAAGGGCCAGCAAAAAAAAAAAAAAAAAAAAATTCCGGATCATGAAATTGCCCCTCCCTCTCTCTTCCAGCCTTTTCACATGCCTAGTAAACACTTTTTTTGTGTGTCATAAACTAAGTACAAATAAAAATGGAACAAACTTTATGCAATTTAGAGTGAATTAATCAAATTAAAAGTCATTAGCACTATATAGCCTGTCTCCGTTGGCTATCATTAAAGTGAATAGAATATAGGTTTTCAACATTGGAAAATTACACACACAAAATCCGGCCCGAAGACCGGCGAAAAAAATTTCCGGCTCTTAAAATGGCTGAAAAAAAAATCCGGCTGGCAAGTCTTCCTGCCCCCCCCCCTCTAAAAATCAAATGGCTGCTCCCTTACTTTCCTCGAATTAAGAGAAAGTGTATGCGCCTTTGATCTTTCCCATGTGCATTATTTTTTTCAAGATTGCAAAAGTGTATAAAATGTCTCAGTGGGAAATTGAACAAAAGCAAACAGCATATATGTAAGTTATCCCATTCCTTTCTTGCCCTCGGATTGCTCATGTTCCAAAAATAAGAGAAATATTAGATTACTTTCAATAATATCTCTTCAGGCTGATTTCGATCATAAAGTGTTAGTAACAGGTTCTCTTATCGGACACAAACTCTATAGAAAGCATATATATCAGTTTATGTGAACGTAAAAATAGATTTGACGTCGAATCGCCTAATGATCGCTTTTGCTGTTTGGCGATACTTAGAATCTTGACAGTTATGTTACCTTAATCTTAGGTTCTTTTTCATCTTACAAGACCTAACATTTACATTTTCGTTTCTATCTTTCATTCATTTTTATTACATTTTTTTGTCAGAATATCACTCTCTGATCTAAGGGATATATAATTAACAACTGAACACCGCAAATTTAGTATATTGTACGCATTTAGGAATTAACAATCATTATTTACTTGACTCCATGTCAATCACGCTTAAATATTGGTCGTCATTTACACTTGTTTCGTGTTTCTAGTTATTATATTTAGACTACATTCCAAGTTTGCATCCGCTTACTAAAGTACGGCCGTAGGTTACAGTAAGAAAAACAGGTATTGAGGTTACCCGTGTTTATTGACTAGCAATGCCACAGATAAAAAATACATGACTGGTGCATATAATAAAACGATTAGGCTCAAACATGCATCTACAACTGTTCGTATGACATGCGCAAATCTAGAGTTTGTCGAAGGGTCCTCCCTAACCGGATTCTGACCCATGTGCAAACAAGTTAAGATCCTGATGACCATTTCTCCGTGTAGATCTACGCCTGCATAATGTAGTATCAAGATGATGGACAGTAACATTCCTTGAATAAACAGACGTTAATTAGACATTTCAAAATTGCGAGTCACATAAAAATGGATCAGATAAGATTTTATATCTACTAAAAATTGTCACAAATTAAAGAGGATTTATCAAAAACATCGTTGGTGTAAGAGTTCAACAGAAAAGCAAAGAAAATGACAGTTTCTGTAACTATAACGACCAGAAAGAAAGCAATAGATATTTTATCCATCGCTTTGCTCACTCTAATCCAAGTAAATGGATTTGACTCTGAGACGGCAATTTCTGGATCACTTTTGTCCGATGTGTCCTTTTTTACTTTTTCAGAGGAGTTAGGATTTATCAAACAGTTTCCTATACATTCCACCGAATATGTTAATTTCTTGTATACTATTGTAATTGGTCGGTCCTTATCTCTATGGTATATTCTCGATATGGTTATACTTGAAACAGCGATAAAAGAACTGTATACAAGTTTGAAAACTAAGAAATAACTCAATAACGGCATGGGAGCCGATGTTTCTGGTATACTTTGTGCGGTGACAATCATAAATACAGTATAAGACAGAAGTACCGTTATTGCGAAGGACACGCGTTCTCCTGCTTCCACGGGGATAGAATAAACAAACAAATTCAGGTATCCTAGTAAAAGAACAGGTATAATCACGTTAAAGAACACAAACTTCCATCTCCTTTGTAATTTTATTGGAAAAATGGCTCCGAAAAGATTTGTGTTTCCAACATTACGGACACATGGCGTCATTGCATGGTACTTCCATTCACCATCCTCGTCGTGAATATCCGATGAATTCAGAAGTGGTTTCGCCAGTTGAATACTCTCGTTCTTAAAAAAGTCTCGAAAGAAGATGTCACTAAATGGAACAAAACGTAGAAAACACTCATGGACATCAAAGGGAAAGTAAGTGACGTCAGGATCACAAGAAGCGCTGTATACTCCCCCAAGGCTATAATGTACCTGTCCTTTGTTCGTAACCCAGGCAATGAATTTATCCTGTAAATGGTCAAATATTTCAAATTTTCCCACCGTGTTCAAAAGAGAAATCTCCGGCCTCCATATATCACCTAAATGTACGGGAAAGAACTGGATATCAGCATAGTCGGATGTATTCCATGTAAGTCTAGAATCATTCCAGGATACATAGATGATTCCCACTGTATGAATTATACCCTTTATTTCATCAAAGTCATTTATTGAAACCAAAGTGTAAGCGAATTCCACATGTGTCTCAAACTCTGGTCTGATACTTGTTTTATATTCAACATTTTGAATAATATCTGTGTGTAACTGAGATAGTATCCGAGATTGATTGCTGTATAATCCAAATGATGCAGGAAGGAAAAATATGCATATGAATAAAGTCCCCAATTTACTCATCACTACTATATCTCCAAACAGAGCTTCAGCGATAGGGAGTTTTCCCTCCTTGTGAAACTAGGAGTCTGTTCTGTAATGGATGTTATATCAGTAGGTGGGGATTCTGAATCGTAATACTGCAGATAAAAAGATCAAACGCAAAACAGAAATCAGAGTGCAAAAGAAATAAAAGAGAAAAGTCAATTTTGTAATTGGTAACAAAAGGCCAAGATACACACAGACAAGAATCAATGTCAGGAAATAATTTCTCGTCATACCGTTCATGCACTTTGAATATTTCAGAAAGTTTTGTAGAATATAGTCAAGATTATTTTACCAAGGTAATTCTACTTGTGAACATGTGATGTAAGCGGTTTCAAAGCGTTTAATCAAAGCAGATTATTTTTCTTAACTTTCCGGTATCTTTCAGTAGTTTAGCAATTTGACTGACAATTAGAAATAAACTTCTTTGATAATTTGTTCAAAGAAATAAATCAGTATTAATTTATACATCTTTTTCAGTACATAAAAGATAGAAATTTGTTTAATAATGATCTGCATAAATCTAGTGAGTATGGTTTCATTTTATTTTGACCGGGTAAGCGCATTGGTAGATAGCTCGCTTCTAACCATCGAATCTCATATTCGGCGAAGGTATAGGTGGTCGCTGATTCGGTCTTTGGATTTTTATCTCGGGATACTCAAGTTGTTGTCTTCACGCCCAATGTCTGAGCGAACGGATAATATCAGAAAGTTTGTTTAACGTTGGAAGACGTATTAAAGTAATTAACGTAATAAAGAAAGATGAGTTCTTATCTTTATCATTTGGTAAATATCTGTGAATAGACTAGTATCTTTAAAAAGAACATTGAAATGCCTGTTTGCATTTTGTGAAGGGCAAAACGACCCACCGTTGAGGGCGAAATCACATGGAGCGTAGGTGAAAAGGGCGAAACAACCCAGAACCAGACGAAAGCAACAAACACATATGACATTGCAAACAAATTTGTAACACGTAGATTAAAAATATAGATAGTCAGACAGACTTGCCAAACCCGTGGCATTGACTTGGAAGTGATATTTAATGATTTTAATCGTTTACTTATCTTCTAATGTTTTAAGTAAACAAATTGGTTTATCGCTTGTTATGTGCTGAGGTATCGTGATATTTTCAAGATAAAGAACAAGATAAATTACATTTGGCATACACCGATGAAGCCAATTACATACAGGAACTTCAACTGTGAAACCCGATTACTTTTAATTCTAGAAACTAAATTAGGTAAGGGGAAAATAGATATTATGTTTGGAGTTTGCTGAAAAGTTGTATGGTACAGACGAATGACGTGTATAATCTGAAAATTGGGCGAACGTTTGGGTCATGAGGATGATTGATCATTAGACAGCATACACTGTTTCTTGTTTGTATATCAATTTTTTTTATTAAAAGAGTTTGTGTGAAACCAAGGGGCCTACAACATGTTGTCCTGTATGGAATGTCACCCGACAGATAGAAGTTCTTTTTGTATAAAATATCTGTGTGTCCTCTCTGAATTTCAGTCGGACTCCTCGGGTGATCACATGCATAAGCTCGGTTAGCATGCAGAGCACGGGCTATATTTCGTACGCCTTTTTTATATCCATTTACAAAACCATCTGTGTGTTTCATGGCCCCTGTCTGTTTGTTCATCTTACAGTGAGGAGGTTATTTTACACCACGATTGTGCGTTTTGCGAGACCTTTTGGTAATCGGAAATATGGGAGATTTGCCCATTGGTTTCGTTGGTTTATGTGTGGTTCTTTGTGTTTGATGTTTTAATGTTGTGCGTTGGTGTTTCTTGTCTCTTTTGCGTCTATATTTGCCTGCTCTGTGTTTTTGAATTGGGAGTTTTGGAGTTTGCTGTTGGTGCTGCAAGGTGCGGTTGGAAGTCCCCTCGTTTGTTCTAAAAACTCCTATGTACGAATAAGTGTGGAGGGAAGAGGGTACAACGCCATCTCTAATCAAGTCATCGCATGTAGTACATGGTCGTCTAATGTCGGCAAAAGGTGTACATCTATCTCACTCCTTTTATGTGTTCATGTTTTATGTTGTCGTTATTTTTGCGTTAAATCAATCGGTTATCTTTGCCTCGTCCACTCCGAATTTTCTTCATTGAAACATTTGTTAATTTTGGTTAGATTTTTTAAATTCATCGCAAATTTTGCGTGCGTACATCGCTATTTCGATGCAATGTTGTCTTGTTGGATTACCTTATTGTTTGCATCATACCATCTATCTAAAATAAACTTCTGTTTTGTTCTATTTTTTCGTGAGCTATCAACAAGTATTTTATTGACGGTTTCGTTCTTCTGTTAAATGCATAAGATCACCCGCAACGAACTTCAAATGATAAAGGTTAAGACAGACGTCAAAAGAAGCCAGCCATAGTAAACAATTGCGGATGTTCATGTGTTTGTGTTCATCTCTCAAAGCAACTCTCAAAATCTAATCAAAGAGATTCAAAATCTAATCAAAGAGATAGATGGCCAAATATTAAATACGATTGGTATTCTCTCTCTCTCTCTCTCTCTCTCTCTCTCTCTCTCTCTCTCTCTCTCTCATTCACCCTTGCAGCTTTCTTTGACCAGGACCTGTTTGCATTTACATTCTTATTATGTTAAATGTCTTCAAATTCAATAGCGTAATTTAAAAACAGATAAATTTGCAGCATGGACCAGACATGCACGTTTCGGGTACCCAACACTCGTCAGTGATCCTCAAGCTACACAACATAATATGGTCAAAAAGTACGGAAAGGGGAAGTAGGATGGGTGGGATATGATGCTACAGTGCCCACGTTTTAGAAATTTGAAGAAATTTGATAACTGAAATTTTCGAATGCGTTGAAGAAACGATCAACCGATGTTGATCGAACTTGGTCACATGTGGCCGGTCCACCAGCAGTGAGACTCACCAAGAGGAACAAATGTTAAATGTCTTTTATCTTTTGTAAGACCTGAAGATAAAAAATTGCCTAAGGCCGAAGGCTATATTTTGTCTGAAGGTTCCAACAAATCATAAATTGCCCGAATTCCTAGTCAATAATTGTTTTTTTATACCTTACTGTGTTTTTCTTGTTTATGTGTAGTCATTTGTGTTTTGTGTTTTACTTGTTTATGTGTAGTCATTTGTGTTTTATGTTTTTCTGTGATTTGGCGTTCCTTGTACTACTGCGTCTCTTTCTGTGCGTGTCTTTAGTGTTTTACAGTGGGTGTTTTGGGAGGTTGCTGTTGGTGCTGCAACTAGGTGTTGTTGGAGATCCCCTCCTTTCTTTTACTCCAATACCGTAGCAACGAACCGCTTGGCATCGGTATGTTTACGTTCATTTTCGTCTACGAGAGAAAAAGCGCTGAAAAATAGGTAGAGTTTATGTCTGGTCCATGCTACAAACGTGTATATCTGGTCCATGCTGCAAATTTACCTGTTCTTTAATGATGATATCGAATTTGAAGACGTTTGACATTATAACGTCATCAATGATGTGACGTCACACACGATGTGACGTTTTATCGATCAATATTTACATTCCTACAGCGTTTCCCTTATATAAAAAGAAGGGAGGAGATCTCCAACAAGACCCCGTTGCAGCATCAACAGTAAAACACCAAAACACCCGATGCAAAAACACAAAAGACGAGTACAGCACGAGACGGAAAAGAGACACATGACATGTAAACATCAAACACAAAAGACTACACATAAACCGACGAGACCAATGGGTAACCGGTGCCGACTTTGGACGGCCATCTGTCACGCAAGTAGCAAATGGTGTGGTTATCCTGGATTACGTGCGCACAACCCTCTCACTTCTCCAATTACCCAGAGATCTCGAAGAACGTACAATTGTGGTGTAAAACAATCTCCTCACTGTAAGATGACATCACACAAACAAGACCGCAAAACGCAGAGCCCCAGAGACACAGATTAATATGTAAATGGATATAAAAAGAGGGCATGCGTAATACAGTCCGTGCTCTGCCGGATGTAGCGAGCTCATGTATGTAATCACCCGAGGAGTCCGACTGACATTCAGAGGGGACAGGTGGTCGGGGCCCTGTCTTCTCTAAAGAGGTTTGGACAGGGCCCGTCATGGAGTCCCGTCGTCACAGTCAGTCAGAGTGCAAGTCTCAAGGATGCGCTGGTACAAGACTGTAGATTGGTCAAGTACCAAGCCTAGTGTCCGTCTGGTGACATTAGGATCATATCCACGGTATAAAAGGCGTTTGATGATTCTGACGCATTTTCGATGGTTATGCTGCCTTCCTTTGATCCTTTTCATTTTGTTTATCATATCACCATAAAAGACAGGTTGTGTAATACCCATAGTAATGTACTCTGTTGCATGTATAGATCCGAATTTTAAAAGAAGTTGACTGTAATTTTTGTAAAATTTCCAGAAAGTCTTAACTAGTTTATGAAAGCGGAAACCTTGACCTAAAAGTTTTTTGGTAATTTGTAAATTTCTACTGTGAAAATCCAAAATATCAGTACATGCTCTAGCGTACCGGATGAGCTGTGATATGTAAATGCCGTATGACGGTAATCTTGGAACATCACCGTCAAGCCAAGGGAAATTTACTATGTTGAATCCAAAATCATCCCTTTTGTCATATACACTTGTATGAATCTTTCCGTTTACAATTTTGATATTTAGGTCCAAAAAGGGTGTTTCTGTATTTGAAAGGTTTGCCTTGTTAAGGGTTAATTCTTGTGGATAAATTTCATTCTTATATAATTCAAAAGCAGGATTGTCAATGGTTAGAATATCATCCAGATACCTAGAAGTATTATTATCAACTGTGAACACCAGATTCGTGTCTATATTTAAAGACCCTGATGTTATCACAGAACTTACATACCTCCAAGAACATTATGTCATCACACCAGCGGACAAAGCCTCAAATAATTACACATTTACTTGCAAAAAGTACTATTTCGACAGTCTAGTTAACGAGTTGGGTTTAAATTCGACACCTGGAAACCCCACTTACACCCCAACAAACCTTTCTGCCTCTGAAATAATAGATAACCACAAATCAGCTCTTGCTTCCTTTGGCTTCGACACTACCAATTTAGATTTAGATTTACCATACTTATACTGCATACCTAAAATGCATAAGAATCCGTACAAACAACGTTTCATCGCTGGTTCCTCAAAATGTTCTACCAAATCTGTATCGATCTTACTCACCAAAGTTTTATCTGAAATCAAATCTGGGCTACAAAAATATTGTTCGACAGTATATTCTCGCAGTGGTATCAACCAGATGTGGATTTTAAAGAATTCGAAGGAACTTTTAGAACATCTGAAATCCACTCATTTTAGTAGAGTCCATTCGATCAAAGCCTTTGATTTTTCGACACTTTACACTACAATTCCACATTCTAAATTGAAAGAAAGACTCGCAAAAATTATAAGTAATGCGTTTACAAGTAAGAACGGTAATCGCAAATACAAATTTATTGTTGTTGGCTATGACAGGGCCTACTTTGTAAAAGAAAAGTCAGATTCTGAAAATAAGTACACTGAAACAGACATTATTCAGATGTTAAACTTTCTGATCGACAACATTTTTGTGGTGTTTGGAGGAAAGGTCTTCCAGCAAATTGTCGGAATTCCAATGGGTACCAATTGTGCCCCACTCCTTGCCGACATTTTCCTTTACTCGTACGAAGCTGAATTCATTCAATCTTTGGTCTCTGAAGGGAAAAGATACTTAGCTTCTGATTTCAACTTCACTTACAGATACATAGACGATGTGTTGTCCATCAATAATCCAAAATTCGCGGATTACCTGAGCAGTATCTATCCTTCGGAGCTTGAAGTCAAAGAAACTACAGAGACAAATAATTCAGCATCCTATTTGGACATAATGTTGTCCTACGACACTGATGGTCACATGAACACCTCACTCTATGACAAACGTGACGACTTCAATTTCAGCATTACGAACTTTCCTTTTCTGAGTAGCAACATCCCTTCATCGCCTGCTTATGGCGTGTTCATATCTCAGTTGATACGCTATGCCAGAGCAAGTACCAAATATACGGATTTTGTTCTGAGAGCTAGGCGTCTTTCAGATAAGCTTCTCAGTCAGGGATATGTTTGTGACCGACTAACATCGTCACTGAGGAAGTTCTACGGTCGATATGGGGAACTCGTCATACACTATGATGTCCCACTATCCAGAATGGTGGATGATATTCTGTCATAGACCATTTGAACCATCCAACCAAAGATTGTACTCTATATCTTCCAAAATGGAAGTAACCGGATGTGACAGTTCTACCGAATTGAAGCGACGGGTGTTGCATGCAAGCAGGAGATGCTTACTCTTCCTGGGCACCTGGTCTCACTCTCATATCGGGAGTTCGCTTCTTTTCATATGGTGGAGGTTTTTGTTTTTGTTTGCTTTGGTTCCTGTTTTGTCCTGATTTTGTATGCCTTCGGTTTCTGATTTTCTGAATTATCGATTTTGTACTGTAGACAGGGATATGGTCATTATCCATATTTGTCATTGAAACATTTCAGCTCATCAAATTTTCTTTGCTTTTGAAGATTTTGGATAAATTCTTTTTCATAAGTGTATAAAAATAAATCTGCAACAAGAGGCGCACAGTTAGTACCCATAGGAATTCCTACAACGTGCTTGTATAGATCCTCACCAAATCTAACATAAATATTGTCCAAGAGGAAGGACAAGGCATTACACAGGTCACTACATGTCCATGATTTGTATGATTTGTAGTCTGTCGAGGAAAAGAAACCCTTCGATTCAGATGTACAAATGCAAGTTTTTCGCTCTCGATCAAAACACCATTTAATGAGATTAGATAATCGATCATTAATTTTGTCAGGAGGAAGTGTGGTGTACATATTAGAGAAGTCGTATGAAGAAATCGTATTGGCTTGGAAATTTCCAGATTTCATTTTTTCAATCACATCCCCTGAATTCTTAATAGACCAAAATAAATTTACATCGTTCCTGTTTAGAACCGTTTCACAATATCTAGTTATGTGTTCTTTAATAGCAGTAAGTGCTGACGTCAGATTTCTAGACAAAATTGTAATGGAGCAGTTACTAGAATTAGCAATAAATCGAAATTTGTAAGGAGACTTGTGCAGTTTCGGTCTGCAATATAGTGTTGGGAGATCCAATTTAGAAATAGAGATATTGAATGAAGACAGTTCACTGTTATGGTTGCCTAAAATGTTAAAGGTACCAAACCAACTGCACTGCAATTTCCGATAAACGCAAGAGCCTATCAAGAGCCTATCACGTGACTTAGTACATACGCGGACTAATTTCTCATAAAATGCTCATTCTATGAATTGCTTTAACACATATTCAGCTTCCATTATTAATCGAAGCTTTCTACCCCCAGTATTTAAATATGTCAAAATCTAGATTACCCACTTGTACACTTCCAAGAAGTGTGACGTAGCAAGTCGATCTCGCGTCACACCAGACGAAGTTCAAGGACGACCTGCACTGTCATCCACAGGAAGATGTCAAGTTCGGATGAACGAATTCGAACATTAGTGGATCTAATTATCAATATCATGGATGATGATTTGATCAACTTGTGTCATTTATCAACAGGGAATTTATTTTTGCTTCTTATGAAATTATATATCAGAAATATTTCCAGTATCAGGGAATCTTGTGACATATTGAGGTAAGTGATTTAAGAAATGAATCTTATATTTTTTCTGTTGATGCAGGTATCACCCGAAAAATTGGACAGAAAACTTTTGCATCAACGCGCTACGCGCATTGATGCAGTTTTCTGTCCAATTTTTCGGGTGATACCTGCATCAACAGAAAAAATATAAGATTCATTTCTTATCATTTAATTATCATCTATTTATGGAAATCAGACTGTTTTCTTGGATCTAGAAACAATCAATCACCGCACTTTATTTCGTAAGTCGGAGGGTTTCGCAGTGATACGTCTGCCAAAATAAGTTATGGCAGCCGCCATGATTCAAACAGCGAACGATCGTTTTTCTATATCTTTGGAATAAGATCCAGTTTGAGCAAATTCTACATGCACTGTTGATTTTTGAGTAAGTAGAAAAGAGATGGTACCCTTGAAATGATAATCAAACATCAGCCAATTGTATTTTCAGCAACGAGTTCATTCGTGTTTGAGGGAACACCCGGTTCTAAAAATAGTGCTGTAAGTAGACTTCCGTGAAAAATTGTGTTGATCGATGTATCAACAAAATTTCTCAGCCAATCAGAATCGTCGTTTCTTGAAAATGACAATGGAAATTAAATGATAATGAAAATATCGATCAACTTTTCGTGTATTTGTATCTTTTCGCACGGCTGTGCTCGAATTTTGCATTATTCTAATCACTTTAAAAGCTTTAAGGACTCCATGACGGGCCCTGTCCAAACCTCTTTAGAGAAGACAGGGCCCCGACCACCTGTCCTCTTTGAATGTCAGTCGGACTCCTCGGGTGATCACATACATGAGCTCGCTACAGCCGGCAGAGCACGGACTGCTTTACGCATGCCCTCTTTTTATATCCATTTACATATTCATCTGTGTTTCTGGGGCCTCTACGTTTCGCGGTCTTGTTTGTGTGATGTCATCTTACAGTGAGGAGGTTGTTTTACACCACAATTGTACGTTCTTCGAGACCGCTGGGTAATTGGAGAAGTGAGAGGGTTGTGCGCACGTAATCCAGGATAACCACACCATTTCCTACTTACGTGACAAATGGCCGTCCAAAGTCGGCACCGGTTGCCCATTGGTCTCGTCGGTTTATGTGTAGTCTTTTGTGTTTGATGTTTACATGTCGTGTGTCTCTTTTCCGTCTCGTGCTGTACTCGTCTTTTGTGTTTTTGCATCGGGTGTTTTTGTGTTTTGCTGTTGATGATGCAACGGGTTTTGTTGGAGATCTCCTCCCTTCTTTTAAGAAGAAACAAGGAAATTTAACACAAGTTTAAATAATGGTACCGATTGATTTCATAGGTATTTAACAGCTAAACAGAGTGTGTTAAAGCGAGTTTCAAATGTTTTCCTTCCAATCTCCGTATACTTCTCCAGTTTTAATCCTCTGCTTGGTCTTAATTATGTTGGCGCAAATTTTCACGATTCATTTGTTATTCAGTTTTAATCGAAATGTTCAAAATGCAACCAAAAGCAAAATACAGTCTCTTTTTTTCTACAATGTTTCCGTATAGAAGGTACTACTTCGAAGCTAGCAAAAAACGTCGAACTTTCGTTTGTTGTTACGTCAAGTGACGTTCTCCCTCCGCGGTGATATTTCAAATATAAAGAAACGGGATGGAAAAAGGACAGATAGAACTTAATTGACACGTAAAATGTAAATATAAAGATTGTATTGGCAGCAGGGAATGGAAACAAAATTCATGAAAAGCACTTCGTTCTCTTCATGTCTACTGCCAATACACACCGATAAAACGGAAAAGCTGAAAAACAATCCTTAAAAGGTTTTTGAACTAGTCTATTGTCCTAGGGCGAATATTGATGTAGCTATTGACTGCTTGGTCAAATATTCGAATTTAAAGGCATTTTTCATATTGAGATTTTATATTTAGACACTGATAAGGGTATAACAACATCATTCAAGAACAGATAATTTTGCATCATGGACCAGACATACACGTTTCGGGTACTCAACCCTCGTTAATGAATTTTGAATTAACTTTTTTAGACATGCGGCTCAGACCTTTTCTATGAAAATTAGAAGTAACGCTCGATTCTGCAGCACTTTTATAAACCTACAGAAGTTTTTTTTAATTTTTAGAGCAATTACAAAAACTGCAAAGGGTCGCTGCTGTTTTCGCCATAAATTGATACGCTCCAGTGAGAATGAACCTAAAATAAGATATTTAATAGCTATTTACTTATCAGAGAATGAAATATTGACGCCTCACTGAAAAAAATCATTTTTGACAGGAGATTCAACACAGCCAAATTTCCTCTAATGTACTTTAATTCCGATGGATAACAAAAACAACTAGCTCTGTCCATCAATAATCCAAAATTTGCAAATTACCTTTGGGCAATCCATCTCGTTGAACTTGAAGTGAAAGAAACGAAAGAGACCGTTAATTCAGCGTCCTATTTAGATCAAAGGAGGTGATCTCCAACAACACCAGGTTGAAGCACCCACAGAAAACCCCCAAAACACCCTATTCAAAACCACAAAGCATACAAACACAGAAAGAGACGCATAAGGGACAAGGAACGTCAACGCACAACACAGAAACATCAAACACAAAGGACTACACATAAACCAACGAGACCAATGGGCAACCGGTGCCGACTTAGGACGACCATCTGCCACGGAAAAAGCAGAAGGTGCGGTTATCCTGGATAACGTGCGCACAACCCTTCCACTTTTATGATTATCAAGAGGTCTCGAAAAACGTACAATTGTGGTGTAAAACTAACTCCTCACTGTCAGATGACCACACTCAAACAAGACCGCAAAACGCAGGGACCCAAGCAACACAGATGAATATGTAAATGGATATCCAAAGAGGGCGTACGTAATACAGTCCGTGCTCTGCCGGCTGTAGCGAGCTCATGTATGTTATCACCCGAGAAGTCCGACTGACATTCAGAGAGGACTGGAGGTCGTGGCCCTGTCTTCTCTAAAGGGGTTTGGACAGGGCCCGTCATGGAGTCCCGTCGTCACCGTCAGTCAGAGTGCAAGTTTTAAGAATGCGCTGGTACAAGACTGTAGATTGGTCAAGTACCAAGCCTAGTGTCCGTCTGGTGACATTAGGATCATATCCACGGTAAAAAAGGCGTTAGATATCAAGATACCATGTTGTCTTTTGACGCTCATGGTAACATGAACATCTCAGTCTATGACAAACGTGACGACTTCAGATTCAATATCACTAATTTTCCTTTTCTGAGTAGCAACATCTCGTTGTCACCAGCATTTTCATTTTTCAATTAATACGTTATGCGTTTGGACATGAGTTCTCAACGCAGCACTTGTTAAATCTTGGTAGCGCCATCTAAAAGTAATTCCAATTTTACAATCGGACTCTGTAAATATATACTAATGTCCCTCGTATTTAGAAGATGTGATGGGATTTTTTTCTTCGTCTGTTTGTCCCACTTTTCTAGTGTCATGCTGTGGTCACCACAATGCCGTAATGTTGGAATATGCTCCTTTTCTCAAAAGCAATATCAATAAGCCCCGCCCACAAAGATCGCCTGGGTATGTGTATGCGCATCGAAAAACACATTTACACTCATTTCGGAAACATTCTTGTAAAAATTAAAATTCTCATGGTTTGATTATCATCGTTAATTTCATCGATAGTCAATGGGTTAAATTAAATGCCCACCAAGTTTGGTTGACCTTGACATCAAAATAAGGGAGAAGCTGTAAAGGGGGAATGGAGGTATTGGACCAATCAAATTTGTAACACAAGAATGATGGCAATTTTCTTGACCATGGATACACGATAAAAACAGAGAAAAGTAGAATTTAAACACATAAACTGTTTTAAAAATGCATGTTTGAAAAGAAAGTATCTACAAATTAAATTAAGAGTATATTTGATCACCTTTATGCCCCAGTTAATCGATGTACAAAATTTATGCACACAAGGCGAAACACGCGTGTCATCCTGGTAAACATAATGTAAACATAACCCTGTGTAGTTCTGCAAAAGAAATATCTTAAATTGTTCATAACCTATGCTAATTGTTTTAAAGATGGAAAGTCTACAAAATGAATGGTGTTTTCGTCAATACAGGGATGCAACAAAAAATGAAAACGGAATCCCACGTTTTATTTTTCTCAACATTAGCTGGTCCACTCTCTTTGACTAGAGATATAAATGACTGCTTTCATTAAAAGGCTAGAGGTTATATGGAGTAAAATGAATTGATCCAAGGTAAAAAAAAATCGTTTTGTTGATGTATAGATCTTATGAAACGGATCATCCCGAAAGCTCCCATAGACTTCCATTATAGATATGAAGAAAGTTATTCAATCCCGAAAATTTCCCATAGACTGCCATTATTAGGACTATCCCAGTTGGGCTTCCATACTTCTGTGAAAAGAAATGAGTCTTTTATCTCAAGACAGAACAATAATTTATCTACCTTTGAATGAAATATAAAATGGGGGTTACCGTTGCTTTTCATCCTCTAAATTAAGAATGAATAAAAAAAGTGAAAAATTAAAAATTGATAGGAACCCCTTTTTAGGAAATCCTTATAATTCCTGTTGATGTGATAAGTAATCAAAAATTAATGAATGAGGTGAAAGTCTATTTTTAGTACTTTCTCTTATGTGGATATAAGCCAATTACAGATGCGCGTTCATTCAATCCGAGCTACGAGTTTGGGTAACCAAAAACGGGGCATCACTCGTTTAAAATCAATGGTTTATTCATACCTTTATTGGGTTTCCAGTTGGGCTTCCATACTTCTATGGAAAAAAATGATTATAAAATTATTTTTAATGTAATAAAAATAAGAGATATTACCGTTGCTTTTCATCCTCTATATTTAGAATGAATAAAAAAGTGCGAAAGTGAACGAATAAAATTTGAAAGGTACCAGCCCATATTATTTATGTTGATGTGATGAATACATGTACATGAGGTGAAACATCTCGCACGCAAGGAAACAAAGTAGACAAGCAAAGTATCCTTGCCTGCAGCTATATTCTCTTACGCGGACTTTAGTCTATGACGTCATAGACGCGCTACGTATCAAAAGGCCGTTACGGCGTCTTTAGCACTGAAAGTGCCTGTTTACGTAAGATATGTGTGTTCGCTACGAGAAAATTTACAAAATTTATAATGACTGTAAGCGTTTTATCGTCACAGAAACAGTTTTCAATTGGATTATAATAGAAAAGAAAATCTAAAAAGAATATCTTTATTGATGTATCTCCGTTCCTGAAAGTTATTGCAAGATTCTTGCAGAAAAGTAGTTCGGCTGACGGCAGAGGTACTTTTCCAGATGAAGTCCCGCACGGAATCGGAAAATACTGATGTGTGCAAAATGGAGGTGAAAGTCAATCACAGACGCGCGTTCATTCAATCCGAGCTACAATTTTGGGTAGTCGAAGACGGGACACCGCTCGTTTTAAATGAATGGTTTATTCAGTCTTATTCTTAAGACTTGCACTCTGACTGACTGTATCGACGGGACTCCTTGGCGAGTCCTGTCCAAACCTCTTTCGAGATGACAGTTCCCCGACCACCTGTCCTCTCTGAATGTCAGTCGGACTCCTTGGGTGATAACATACATGAGCT
Source organism: Pinctada imbricata (assembly GCA_033119305.1). Classification (NCBI taxonomy): domain Eukaryota; kingdom Metazoa; phylum Mollusca; class Bivalvia; order Pterioida; family Pteriidae; genus Pinctada; species Pinctada imbricata. The sequence goes on from VSWD01000010.1 coordinate 86,228,869, forward strand.
CGCTACAGCAGGCAGAGCACGGACTGTATTAGATACGCCCTCTTTTTATATCCATTTACATATTCATCTGTGTTGCTTGGGCCCCTGAGTTTTGCGGTCTTGTTTTTGTGTGGTCGTCTAACAGTGAGGAGAATGTTTTACACCATAATTTTACATTCTCCAAGACCTGCGTAATCGGATAAGTGAGAGGGCTGTGCGCACGTAATCCAGGATAACCACATCATTTTCTACTTGTGTGGCGAATGGCTGTCTGAAGTCGGCACCGGTTGCCCATTGGTCCCGTTGGTTTTATGTGTAGTTTTGTGTTTGATGTTTATATGTCGTATGTCTCTTTTTCCTGTCTTCGTGTGCTCGTCTTTGTTTTTTCGCATCGGGTGTTTTGGTGTTTTGCTATTGGTGCTTCAACATGATCTGGTTGGAGATCCCCTCCCTTCTTTAACATGATAAACCCTAAAAAAATGGCCCTTACTTGGTAAAATCAAAATGTTTATCATAAATTACAAACCTTCAAATGAGATTGTTTTGTAATTCATTTTACTGCAAAAAGACCGCGGACGATGTTTTATGAGCTTTCAGAGAGGTGAGAAGGTCAATTTAAAAAATGAAAGGCGGAGAAAAGGTATTTATTACAGCAAAGGGTGTGAATTGTTTTGATTATTTGAGTATTCGTCCATAGTAAAGGAATTATTGTGTTTTACGTCCTCTGAAGACAACATTTTATGAAAAAATTGTTTCTTAAAGGAAGTATACGGATATTACAATCCCGAATTAAGAAAAGCTGAAAATGTCATTTTAAATCAACAGACAACAAATTTCAACATCCTCTTCAAGAAGGTGTATATTGAGGAGAATATTCTCCCTTATTGATCAGAAAAGTTTGCGTATATCTATTTGCAATAATTTGATGACTTTGATAACTAATTTAAACATTTTTTAAATGGGAATGAGACTCGGTGTGTATCTTTTATTTTCTTCTCAGACGGAAGGAACGGTACCTTTTAGAAAATTATCGGGATGTAAAACGAACAATTTTATTACTACGGCCTTATAAGCGTTACCATTGCATATTTCCACCAGATAATTCGATTGGTCAATTTCATTTTGAAAAGCAGGGCTGTATTAAATTTGTGGATATTTATTTTTGAAAAAAATTAAGGAAATATGCGGTTTGTAAGATGGATAAACACCTCGTTAGGTCTGTATGAAGGTTTTATGCCCTTGGAGAGAACCCTTCTCTCCTTGGGCATCTAATCTTTCATTCAGGCTTCAACTAGGTCTTTATCCTATACGTACATGGATGGAAAAGTTTACATATACACCCAGTGATTCCTACGTACCTGTCTTTTGATTTTGAGTGAACAATAACTATGTATATAAATAAATCGTTTGTTCTTTTGCTTTGAGTTAGATAATCGCAAGTCCTCAGTGCTCAGATTCTCTATTTTACATTCTGACAAAGCGTGCAAAAGTATTTTCTTATCTTCATCGACAGAATACAACCTCTCAATTGGTTCCATGCTATATATCATGGTAGTTCCATGATCATGATATGGTACTCAATTAATTTGAACAAATTTCAATTTGTTCGCTCATTAATTATTTGAGTTGTTCAACCTTCGGTTTTTTATACTGTTATTCTGGGAATATTATGATTTTAAAATAGCTAGTGTCATCCTTTATGTTTCAGTGATAGAATGCTTTTGTTCTCGTGGTATCCGTTTGTTTGTTTCCCCTTTCCCGTGTGCGTTCCAACATGCTGGGTATCCCCCTTATCTCTCTGAGAAAGAAGAAATAGCATTTTTACGTAACACAGTTTTTTTGTTGATAGGAAAATAATCACTTTATATCGTCTGTTAGCTATACAACATACGTGAATGTTTTAGCGCTGGTTGTCATCGCGTATCTGGCATACGTAAACTATGATAATTCAACCTACGATACGAGAAATTAGATAAAGCTTTAAGATTATATTACATATCTCTTGGCTATGAGACTTTCGTCAAAATATTTCTTCAAAATTCTAGATACATTCGGTTTTCATCCCAGTTTTGATTATACAATTTAAAAATAAGTTAAAATTAAACCCAAGTTATACAACAATGTTTTCGATTTGATATCACAATAGTGTCAAAGCGTGTTACAGGTATTACAAAGTATTCATCCAAAGTTGCAGCGATGAAGATGTAAAATTTGTATGAATATTACTCATTTTCTTAAAATATTGACAAGAAAGGAGGAGATCTCCAACAACACACGGATGCAGCAAACACACACAGCAAAACACCTCATGCAAAAATAAAGAGTACATGCACAGCAAGAGTCACAAGAGGGACAAGGAAAACCAAATTCAACTAAGAAACATGTACCACGCCAGTTGCAAAAGGTGTGTTTATCCATTTCACTATTCCTTTCCATGTTTTTCATTATACCCACAATGATAAACATCGAAAAAGTACTCATTAGTTATTCATTAGCTAAGACAAAATCATAAGAATTTCCATTCTAACAGTTGCGAACACCGGAATAAACAATATTCTGAAATGAGACCAAGATGCCCGGGAAGAGTCAGCTTCTCCTGTTTGCAGGCAACACTCAATGCAACAAGTCCATGTAAACTTGTCAAATTCGGTGGTTGTATCAATCGCAATACAGAATGCCACTGACAATTCGGGAAAGGGAGATTTCATATTTTTTGTAAAATATACACTTTTTTTCATTAGCATTTTCAGCCTCTTTAATCCCATAAGTATTCAGTACTATCTATGACGATAAACTATCAGCGCGTGTTTGAATAATTTGACATTAATTTATTACAATATTCATCGACATGCAGACTATTTCATTCTAGCGATATGTAGTTATGGAGTTCTTGATAAAAGAATAAGTAATACACACTATGTTGAACCATGACAAGTTTTTGAAGACATATCAAAAATATTTTTCGTGTAAGATTGCAAGAGAAAGGCAAATAAAACGACAGTTTCTGTCAATAGAACGGGTCCCTGTAGTGCGAAACGAAACAAAAACGAAACGAAACGAAACAAATCGAAACATAACGAAACAAATCGAAACGAAACGAAACAGATCGAAACGAAACGAAACAAAACATATATCTTAAAGAACTTTGAGAAAAAGCCATATAGAGAAGGAAATGCCGCCGAGACCGATCACGTAAAGTCAAGATCTGCATGTTATTGCCTTTTGATATTTCAGATTTAGATAGGGACTTGAGGATTTCATGAAAGAGTAAAAGTTAACGTTTAAAACATAAAAGTTACGGTTAATGCCATGATATTATTGCTGTTATTGCATTTGAGAGGATTATATTGGGGGGGGGTATGATTACCTCGTCATAAGTTGATGAAAAATGTCATTTAGCAGGGAGGAGTCCAGTACAGATGAGACAGGACTGTTCAATTCTGTATTTTTAAAAAAAAATATCAAGGAAAATGAGGGGGGGGGTGTGATATATTTTGCTTGAAAAGGGATAGGATTTTATCCCTAAAATGTACCCCCGATATATTTTCTTATTATGGTCTTATAACGAGGTCATTTATCCCCTCACCCTTAGTCATACCTGTCAACATTGAAATCCTAAAAAGAGAAAGATCTCCCTCCTTGGCACTTAAAAAAGAGGGAGATTACGCGTGAACCCATTTTGCTACATTTTTAATGAATCACGACATTTTGTGCGACACCACTTTCAAATAATTTCATTGTGCTGACATTTCAATGCAAAAACATTTCTAAACTATGAAACATTCTTTACATTTTTTCTTACATTTTTCATGCAATTCCTCATGAAATGCTCTGAATGTCACTATTTAGAGTAAATTCCTTTGGTAAATAAGAAAAAAGAGGGAGAAAGAGGGAGATTGGGCTAAAAGAGGGTGATTTTGGTCTACCTCGAGGGAGAAATGCCAAAGAGGGAGATGAGGTCAAAAAGAGGGAGTCTCCCTCCAAAAGGGGGAGAGTTGACAGGTTTGCCCTTAGTCCACCAGAATACATCTAAGGCATTTAACTTTAATGTTTCTAAAGGTCAATTTCGATTATTTCAAGATACCCTCTCGCCACTAGAGCTTATGTACATGCAGATATTGCCTTTGAATGTTTGTTCCCAGCAATGATTCCTCCATATGGTTTTTTTCTCAAGTTCTTTAAGTTTTATGATTTGTTTCGTTTCGTTTCGATCTGTTTCGTTTCGTTTCGATTTGTTTCGTTTTTTTTTTTCGTTTCGTTTCGCACTTTACAGAGACCCCAATATAACCACTAAATACAAGGCAATTAGAATGTTGTCAAGTGCTTTGCTGATTCTAACTCAAGTGACTGACGTAGGCTTTTGGTCCACTTCTGAATAATTTTCATTCGTTTTGGCAATTTCTTTGTATTCTGATTTAATTATGCATTCTACTACATGGGTTAGCATTCGAACAAAAGAGCATATCAAAGTACTATAGAAAACATGTTTTGATATTCATTTTCGGTTTATATAAACCTTTTATGAGCTTTCTCCAGAAAACCGCGATATTCATTTCAAAAAGCAGGGTTTCAAATGAAACCGTTAATTATGACCGTTTTGAAAGGGGCACAAAGGTGAAACTGGTGTCATTTAAAAGAGAAGATACTGCTGTTATATTATAAATCATAAAATATAATTTTGGTGTTTTAACTAGGAACCTAGAGTCAAACCTAATAAAATATTTAGGATAAAATATGTGAAAATTGTGAAAAAACACCCCCCCCCCCTAAAAATAACATTCATCGATGAAATTGGAACTTGTAATGGGTACCATCAAAAAGGCAATGAAAAATAGTCTAAATACATATATTGATTGTCAAAATTAGCTTTCAGGGAAAAGTTAAAAATTATTTCCTATTTTCTGTGTTTTTTTGCTAAAGTTATAACGCTTTACCCAAAAACTCCTAAACGCCCAAACGACCAGAGTGCTTACATGGCTCATTTTGAAGCATTTTTTATAAGATTTCAGAAAAAGAATACCTTCATAAAATCCCCCTGGGGGTATATGACAGCACGATGTCTGTTAGCAGAATTTATCCGTCGGAGTTTGAATTTAAAAAAAAACAACAGAGACAAATAATTCAGCATCATATTTGGACATAATGCTGTCCTATGACACTGATGGTCACATGAACACCCAACTCTATGACAAACGTATCGACTTCAGTTTCAGCATCACAAACTTTCCTTTTCTGAGTAACGATATCCCTTCATCGCCTGAATATGGAGTTTTCTTATCCCAATTGATACGTTATGCCAGAGCAAGTAGCAAATATACCGATTTGTTTTGAGAGCTAAGCGTCTCTCAGATAAGCTTCTCATTTAGGAATACGTTTGTGATCGATTAACATCGTCATTAAGGAAGTTATACGGTCGATACGGGTACTCGTCATACAGTATTATGTTCCATTGTCCAGAATGGTGAATAACAGTCTGTCTTAGACCATTTGAACCATCCAACCACAGACTATACTTTTACCTTCCGAAATGGAAGTGACCAGATGTGATATTTCTGCCATATTGAGTCGACGGGTGTTGCATGCAAGCAGGAGATGCCGACTCTTTCTGGGCACTTCGTCTCACTCCTAAATTGGGAGTTCGCTTCTTTCCATGTTTGTTTGATAGCATGGTTCCTGTTTATCCTGGTTTTGTATGCCTTCAGTTTGTGATTTCCTGGATAATTGATATTGAACTGTCTATTGGAACATGGTCATTGTCCGTATTTCTAATTCCACTGTACAGTGCCCCTGAGAAAAGTAGTTGCGTTCCTCATAAAAATAGCAATGTTACCTAACGCTGTTTTGACGATTGAAAAAAAATCGCTTTGTATTGTCTGCTATCTAAAAAACAGATGTGTATGTTTATTGCTATTTTTCATCGCGTATCAGGCAGACGTAAACAATGTCATTTCAACGCATTGCGGAAAAGGTTGGAAGATATTTTTCAAATTATTTATCGAAAGTATCAGATAAAGCTTCAGGGGTATTGGCACTTATGACTCACCTTTAACTGCTTAATTAAACTAGACTCAATGATGTGGAGGGGGTATGTGAGTCTGTCCGTCCGTCCGATTAAGAGGTTCTGATAGCGTATATATCTTTAAGTATCTTAAAATATTTCTTACATACATTCTCCAAAATGAGTGCTTAATTTTGATACAAAGATATTTAACCTACTGACTTTGACCTTGAACTTCGACCTTATAGTAATATTTTCGTTTAGAAGTTCTTGAATTGGATACCTCTTCAAAAATTAGTCATAGGGCTTTTATATTTCAAACACACATTCATCATGACAAGTGCTAGATTTTGATACCAAGACATTTGACCTAGTAATATTGACCTTGAACTCTGACCTGATAATATTTGGTTCAAGAAGTTCTAAAAGCAAACATTTCTCTTAGTATAAATGATGGGACATTAATATTTCATATAGATATTCAAACTACATTGTACTCATAACTTTCATTCGAAAGCATTTTACTTTGAATGTGGAACGTGTATGGGAGTGTTCAATGTGAAGAAATGAATGAATACGCTTCGAAAAAAAAGTTCGGGGGTTTATAATTCATCACTTTAGGGCAGTTCCTTTTTATATAACCTCCAAGCTCTTGCTCCAATATTGGAGAATTTTATCTTTCATATTAGTGCATTGGTGAAACACACTTAGAATTTATTGCCATGAAAAAGAAAAATACATCGCCGCACAATTCTAATGATCATAATAATGTATAATAATCATAGTGATATTGTTACAATCGTATTAATCAAATAATTTAGAGTTCTGAAGAAATCTTTGTTGCTTTTTCGTAATTATGAACTGATTCATGCACATTCGCTGAAATCACCACAAATCTTTGAAGACATATCAAGAATATTTTTCGAATAAGATTGCAAGAGGAAGGCAAAGAAAACAATAGTTTCTGTTACTATTACTACAAAAAACAAGGTCATTAGAATTTTGTCAAGTGCTTTGCTGACTCTAACCCATGAGAGTGTCAAAGGTTCTTTCATAACTTCTGAATCATTCTCATCCGTGTTGACATTTTCTTTGTCTTCTTGTTTAGCTAATATATCCTTTTCAATACATTCTACGGCATGTGTCAACCTCCTGTAGATTATTGCAATAGGACAATCCTGCTTTCTATGGTATATTCTCGATATATTTATACTTGAGATAACGATACATGAGCTATAAACCAATTTGAAGACCAAGAAATAGCTCAATAACGGCATTGGGGAGGACGTCTCTGGTATGGTCTCGGCCGTAACTATCATGAATACGGTGTATGACAATAGCAATGTAATGGCAAAGGACACACGTTCTCCTGCTTCCACAGGAATGAAAAACACAAACAGATTCAAATATCCGAGAATGAACACAGGTATTATCACGTTACAGAATACAAACTTCCATCTCCTTTGTAATCTTATTGGAAAGATGGCGCCGAAAAGATTAGAGTTTCCGACGTTACGGACGCATGGTGTCAATGGATGATACTTCCATTCTCCGTCCTCGTCACTGATATCTGACGAATTAAAGTGAGGTTCTGCGAGTTCAATGCTCATATTTTTGAAAACGTCAAGGAAAAATATATCACTAAACGGAACAAAAGTAAGAAAGCACTCATGAACGTCGAAGGGAAAATAAGTGACGTCAGGATCACAAGAGGCGCTGTATACTCCCCCAAGGCTATAATGAACTTGTCCTTTAGCGGTTACCCAGGCGATGTATTTATCCTGTAGATAGTCAAATATTTCAAATTTTCCTGCCGTGTTCAGAAGAGATATATCTGGCCTCCATATATCACGTAAATGAACAGAAATGAATCGAATACCCGCATAATCATCTGTATTCCAGGACAAACGCAAGTCATTCCATGTAACATAGATAATTCCAACTGTATAAATCTTTCCTTTTATTTCATCGAAGTCATTAATGGAAACCAAAGTGTACGCAAATTGAACATTCGTCTCTAACTCCGGCCTAATACTTGTTTTATACTTTATGTTTTGAATTAGATCCGTGTGTAAATTAGAGAGTATCTGAGATTGATTACTATATATTCCAAAAGATAATGGAAGGAAAATTGCTGATATGAATAAAGCTGCTTGTTTTTCCATAATGTCTAAAAAAAACATCTGATGTCGATTTCTCTTGATTCAAGATTCAGCATCATCCAAAACAATACAACCTTGGAATGCACGAGGTCTGGATGTTTTCTTACGTGTTATTTCCATGATATATCAGTAGATTGGGATTCCGAGACTGCACCGAGATGTATATGAAGCAAACCCAATGGCAATTAAATACCGTTAAAGTATTATTACTTTTGTTAATGTCTATTGTTGGCAAATATCGCTTGTAGAGAGACGAGAGCATAACGCTGTTATCGTTTCAAGAAAAATGTTACGCACTGACTAAAGACTCAATTTACATACTTGAAAGCAACGATTACATGTCGGAAATCTTAAAGGGAAATCAGCCTATCTAAAGCTACATTTGGTCTCGTCAAGATTATACAATGAATAAACTATCCTGTCAAAATTTTAATGGAAGCGAATCTAGCGAACTTGATAATTAGAAACTAGCTGATTATGCCCTCGATGATACTTTTCTTTATTTTGAGTGGTATCTTTCAGTGTTTCATAGACAAATGTGGTCAAATTTTACCATCGATATATGATTGACATTTTAATATTCAACAAAATGTAAATTATACGTAAAAAACATGTAGATTGGTTATTCATTAAACTAACCAGATATAAAAGCTGAAGATTTACTGGTTTAAATGATATCAAGAAACCCATTTGCAATGAAAATAACAACCCTTTCAAGAATGACGCTCACTTCTCAGTAAATGTCGTAACATACGTTTAATAAAGAGTTGCCTCTTTTGACGTCAAGCCACATTGAATGGGATTTGTGTTTATTGTGATAATTATTGAATTTAAAGACGTTTAACATTTGAACTACTTGGTGAGTGTCACTGGACCAAGGGCACGTGTAGCCAAGTTCGATCAACTTTGGTTGATCGTCTGTCTCTTCAACGAATTTTAAATTTTCTGTAACAAAATTTCTTGAAAATTCTAAAACGTGGGTCCTGTAGCATCATATACCACCCATTCTGCTACGTCTTTTGGTACATTTTGGGCATAATAAGTTTCATACTTTTTGGCCATATCACATTGTTTAGACTGAGGATCACTGACGAGGGTTTAGTACCCAAAACGTGCATGTCTGGTCCATGCTGTAAATTTTGTACATTTTTAGCCGAGTTGCAAAACTCGGCTCTTAATTTGATGTGAGACGGGCGGGCGGGCGGGCGGTTGGGCGGGCGTCTGGGCGGGCGGGAGGGCGTCAACAATTGGTTTCCGGACTATAAGTCAACTACGAAAGAGGCTATAACAATGAAACTTCATACACTTACTCACCATTAGTCAAGGATGTGCCCTATTGATTTTGGGGTCAAAAGGTCAAAGGTCAAGGTCACAGGACTCAGATGATTGAAAATGGTTTCCGGACCATATTTCAGCCTGTATTGCACCTATAATCATGAAACTTGCCAGAAATGTTTCCCTTGAATCAAGGATGAGGCCTATTGATTTTGGGGTCAAAAGGTCAAAGGTCAAGGTCACAGGACTCAGATGATTGAAAATGGTTTCCGGACCATATTTCAGCCTGTATTGCACCTATAATCATGAAACTTGCCAGAAATGTTTCCCTTGAATCAAGGATGAGGCCTATTGATTTTGGGGTCAAAAGGTCAAAGGTCAAGGTCACAGGACTCTGTTGATTGAAATTGGTTTTCGGACCATATTTCAGCCTGTATTGCACCTATAATCATGTAACTTGCCAGAAATGTTTCCTGTGAATAGAAAATGACCACTTTTGATTTTGGGGTCAAAAGGTCAAAGGTCAAGGTCACAGGACTCTGATGATTGAAAATGGTTTCCTGGCCATATTTTAGCCTGTATTGCACCTAAAGTCATGAAACTTGCCAGAAATGTTTCCCTTGAATCAAGGATGAGGCCTATTGATTTTGGGGTCAAAAGGTCAAAGGTCAAGGTCACAGGACTCTGTTGATTGAAATTGGTTTTCGGACCATATTTCAGCCTGTATTGCACCTATAATCATGTAACTTGCCAGAAATGTTTCCTGTGAATAGAAAATGACCACTTTTGATTTTGGAGTCAAAAGGTCAAAGGTCAAGGTCACAGGACTCTGATAATTGAAAATGGTTTCCTGGCCATATTTTAGCCTGTATTGCACCGAAAGTCATGAAACTTGCCAATTATGATTCCATTGAATCAAGAATGACCCCTATTGATTTTGAGGTCAAAAGGTCAAGGTCACAGGACTCCGATGATTGAAAGTGGTTTCTGGACCATATTTCAGTCTGTATTGCAATTATAATCATGAAGCTTGCCAGAAATGTTTCCCATGGATCAAGGATGACCACTATCAATTTTGGGGTTCAAAGGTCAAAGGTCAAGGTCACAGGACTAAGATGATTAAAAATGGTTTCCCGACTGAATTTGAGCCTGTATTGCACCTATTATCATGTAACTTGCCAGAAATGTTTCCTATTAATTTTGGGGTCAAGAGATCAAAGGTCAAATTCATAGGACTCGTTAATTGAAAATGGTTTCTGAATCATATATGAATGTGGATCAACCTGAAACATGCTAATAATGTTTCCCATCTGTCGAGACCATATTCAAATCATGTATATTTTACTTATATTCAAGTTTTGCAACTCGGCACTTTGCATCTTTGATGCATTTTAAGCTTATTAAATGATGCTATTGACTTAAAAGACGTTTAACAAAATTGTAAGCATGTTATAGAATTCTATAACCATGATAAAGTCTTCTTTATTCTGCAAATTAACATTTTATGTTTTTTACATCTGTCAATGGTTTCCGCAAATCGCCTAGAAGATCAAGTAATAGGGGAAATTATTGACATTTGTTTCTTCTATTGTATAACACAATACTTGGTTTATTTTCAACAAGTAAACTATTCTTCTAAAATGCACTTTTTAGATTTCAAACACGTACATGTATGTTATAAAGCGATTTAGACTTGAAATGAAAATCATATCAAGCGCTTTCGACTTCTGATAATTTAGAGAATTTTATATGTTAATGATGAAAATCAAAATCTTAGTTGAAAAAGAGGCTTATCGATAAGCGAAATATTGTCTGTGTGCTATGCTAAATGGATATCATCATAAGCAATGAAACATTTGGTTATTGAGAAATTAAATCATTATGAAATCACGTAAATAAAGTGATTGAAACAAAACACATGTTTGTCCATCAGTCGATACAATTTCACTTGATGTTTTAATGTTTTGATTCTTTTTATATAAGCTTTCATTTGAGTCGAAACCTCGGCTCTTAATGCGATACGAGTCTTAAATAAATTGTGAATCGTTCTGATTAAATACAACTACAATGCATTGTCCATTTAGCGTGCCAAGAAAAATACTACACTTTTGTACGTATGTCGCTTTATTGATTTTTGATTTAGAGTCGTAGGTCGCTTTATTCTTTTTCCGCGCGCCGCTTTATTCAACTTATGTTTCAAAAAGTCTAAAAGAAACGCTAAAATTGACAAGTAAAAATTAGACAAAATACTTAAACGTCTTCCTTTTATATTAATACAACAAAACTAATTTATTGCAATAAATAGGGACCTTTTCCCTGATAAGAAAATGACGAATTATCACGTTTTTATTCCAGTCATTTAAGTTTTTTTTATGAATTAATCCTTACGATGATTAAATAATCTCGAAGTAAGGTATCGTATGAAGTTTCAGCAAGTATGGCTAATAATGATTGATTTAATTTATACAGATTATTTCGTCAAAAGAAAAATGAAAATTGTCTTATTAGATCGTTGAGAAAATTAACATATCGAATGACTAAAGCGCTTTATCAACCCAAGGCGCTTTATGTGAATTACCAGCGTGAAAATACATATATGGTAATTTTTTACGCATGATATTCTGTGTATTCATTATCAATGGATGCGCTGTATCCAAATGTAAGTTGAAAACGTGTCTCCAATTCTATGATTTACACATGTTTAAACTTTATCATAAACATATATAGATGGCAAAAGGGTATTTTATTTTAAACGTTTGTAAAAAAAACTGCTTTTCTTTTTCTGAGTTCACATGTATCTTTTCAAAATATAATAATTGACGCTTTTTGGTGCGACTTTACTATTATCTTAGTAATGAAAATAGTACACACATAAAGAAAATTGGTCAGTCTCTCATACTATCGCTTGTTCTGTAAATACAGCAGTAGAGATGTCTCGCGTTTAGTATCTTATAAAAAGAGCACTCCACTTCCAAGATATAAGAAGCAGATGCCTAAGGGGGCCAAATCACTCACCGGAGTGCGGACGAAGGGCTAATTATGACCAATTTTGTAGAAGCCCTTGAGTACTTGCTTCCTGTAATGTAACGGCCATATTTGTTGATCGATATGCACGGAAAACGTGATAGAGGACTCTAAGTACTTGCATCCTGTAATGTTTCGTTAAATTCTGTGCAGCGATTGCATAGATGTCGAAAATGTTTAAAGTTTACAAAGGATGGATGGGGACGGACGATGGAATGATGGTCGGTGCGCTAAAACACTAAACAAAAGGCTCAGTATGCTTTACATAGATAGATTTTCAGACCCGTGCAGTGGACCTACAACTTTTATCAACAAAGAAATAAATTACAGTGTCCAATATTCTAATTCCGTTATTATATACTTATAAGTCTTAATTATATCCTTATAAGTATTACTAATCGACAACATTTTTGTGGTGTATGAAGGAAAGGTCTTCCAGCAAATTGTCGGAATTCCAATGGGGACCAATTGTGACCCACTCCTTGTCGACATTTCCTTTACTCGTACGAAGCTGAATTCATTCAATCTTTGGTCTCTTAAGGGAAAAAATACTTAGCTTCTGACTTCAACTTCATTTACAGATGCATAGACTATGTGTTGTCCATCCATAATCCAAAATTCGCGGATTACCTCATCAGTATCTATCCTTCGGAGCTTGAAGTCAAAGAAACTACAGAGACAAATAATTCAGCATCCTATTTGGACATAATGTTGTCCTACGACACTGATGGTCACATGAACACCTCACTCTATGACAAACGTGACGACTTCAATTTCAGCATTACAAACTTTCCTTTTCTGAGTAGCAACATCCCTTCATCGCCTACTTATGGCGTATTCATATCTCAGTTGATACGCTATGCCAGAGCAAGTACGAAATATACGAATTTTGCTCTGAGAGCTAGACGTCTTTCAGATAAGCTTCTCAGTCAGGGATATGTTTGTGACCGACTAACATCGTCACTGAGGAAGTTATATGTTCGATACGGGGAACTCGTCAAACACTATGATGTCCAACTCTTCAGAATGGTAGATGATATTCTGTCATAGATCATTTGAACCATCCAACTTAAGATTGCACTCTATGTCTTCCAAAATAGAAGTAACCGGATGTGACAGTTCTACCGAATTGAAGCGGCAGGTATTGCATACAAGCAGGAGATGCTTACTCTGCACCTGGTCTCACTCCCAATACGGGAGTCCGCTTCTTTTCATATGGTGGAGGTTTTTGTTTGTTTGCTTTGGTCCTGTTTATCAATTTGAAGACGTTTACATTTGTATGCCATCGGTTTCTGATTTTCTGAATTATCAATTTTGTGCTGTATACAGGGATATGGTCATTATCCATATTTGTCATTACACTATCAAATGTTAATTTTCGGACAACCACACATTTTACTACTGGCAGTACTTAGTCGGCACCGATCAGGGGCTCTCCGAGCTATTAGACGACGTCATCGCTATCTTTCTATTTCGCGGGAAACGTTATGTAGAAACACTGAATAGGATGCGCATAAACAATAGGCTGATTTCCTTTTAAGGTTATTCTCTCCTAATTAACAAAATAAACATAAAAATGACATCATAATAAAGCGTGAGATCAAAAAGAAATTTTGCAATTATTGATAATTTGATACTTGCAGAAAAAAGTAAGAATCTCACCCTCTTCTTTAGTTTGGTTTTAACGTGGAAAATGCATTTTCTTGACCACATTATTGGAGTTATACTAATGAATGTAACTTTTCTCGTCTTTATTTCAATGGCCATTTCATAGCATACGCTCATTATTCATTATTTGTCATTTCTGTATTTAAGTTTCCCAATTGAACTTTTTTATTGCACTTTGTTTCTTGAAATGGGCATGAAGTGCATAAAATCGATTTTTATTCCAACTCAAATTTCCTCAATACAGTCAACTCTCGATAAGTCGAACTTCAAGGGACCATTCGAGTAATCCGAGTTTGAGTAAACGAGAGTAAACTGTATGTAGGTTTTGCTGCATGTCGACTTGGGCTTGGCAGGAGTACCACTGATGAGGATCACGTGTCTGGTTCTTTAGAATTTTTTTTATATATTGTTCAAGACGGTAACAAGCTGGAACACTTCCGTTTTTTATTGATTTAACGCTGACCTGAAATATGTTTAATTCTCTGACTTACTTTTTTAAAACCGACTTGAAACTGAGGGAAATGTTCCCTCTTGCATAGTTTCAAGTCGGTTTCTCGTTGGCTTTTTGACATATACTTTTGGACTATTCTTAAATTGCAGTATTTATATAACATGTACCTCTTATTTGGCCTCAAGCAAGAATATCATAAGAATTTGACTGTCATATGAAGAGGAAAATACAAAAAATGTACATTGCCGTACAAACAAACATTTCAAAGAAGGTTGGTAGAAAGTCAATAGACTTTTACAATCGTAATTGTTGGAGTGACATATAGGTGAATTGTTGTGATAGAATCTACTCCCCAGCGATATCCTTTCTTAAACTACTGTCCCGAGATAATGATCAATACGCTTTTATATGAAGAAATTAGGCAAATTTCACTGAGGCTGATGGTTATCTCCCTCAGTCATACAACATCTTGTGTCACTTTGAATTGTAGGTCAGCTTTCCTATTTTTGGCGTCCAACATGACTGGCGTAAAATAAAAGATAGATTTACTTTCTTCTCCTGATTATTCTTTAAAGCAGCACCATTTGTAAAAGCTTTTGTGTATCTTTGTTAGATTAAATAGTTGCCTCATGCAATGTATATCGGCATATTTAAAGTATGTAACGCGATTGTTTAGTTCTTTCCTTATGGTTGTTCATGGGGTGATTTGCACCAATATAACACCGAATTTTCGCGATCTGGTAATATTTGCTATATTCGCGTATTATTAGCAGCAAAATTTATTTTTGCAAAAAAAAATTGCTTTTAAATAATTAATAGTAATCTCCGAAAAATTATTTTCGAAAAATTGGAAAACATATTCAATTCGACCACAAGTTATCAATTTATATGCTTATATCTTTTCACGACTGTTAGACCCAGATATGTAGTAACATTTGTTGACGATAATGGAAGTGTCCCAGCTCTTTATCTTCTTGAAGGAAATTTCAAACCAATTTTAATGCACCAGACACGTGCTTCGGATAGAATAATTTCTTCATTATAAAAATAATTTAATATGGCAGTTCTTGTTTAACAACAATAATATTGGATAACGTTTATAAGTTCTTCATTGTTTTGCACCAGACACGTGTTTCGGATCTAAAATCGTCATCAGTGCAATCTAATTAAAATTTGACGTTTCTGATCCGAACACTCTACTCGTTTGAGCAGTTTTCATCAGTGGTACTTAATATTTTCAGACACAGCTTAATGTATTTTAGTAGCGCCCTCTAGTTTTATTTTTTGAATTTATTTGTGCATTAACTTTGTGTTCGCAGTTCGTGCGCGATTTGTGCATTTACCTTGTCTGCTCGGTTCGTGCGCGATTTGTGCATTTACCTTGTGTGTGCGGTTCCACATTTAAAGTGTGCGCGACTCCAGATTTCCTGTAAGGGTCATTTCAGCAGCATAGTTTAATAAAATCTATGAACAAAATAGCAAAGGAGGGATAGTGCTAGGATGTTAAGTTGTTAACCTAAGAACTAGATTCAAGAATGTAGTAAGCATAAAAAATAATAACGACCATCAATTCAACAGATAAATTCACTACATTTCGGGCATGAATTAGATATCCAACTTCCTTCCTCTGCACGTTACAGATAGGAAGAGCAGTAACTCTAATTATGTATCCTTTGGAATATTTCTGGACGGACTCGGTGACATCAATCGTCTCTGTTTATTTAGAGAAACTTGCCTCAAATTGATAAAAAAAAATTGTTTACTTTTTTCTCGAAAGTGCACATTTAAACAATCATACTGATGTTATCTAAATAAAGTCAGCCCTCTTTAACGAAAAAGTAGCATCATAAGAGGAATAAAACCAAGAAGGAAAGAATTAAGAACATTCAGAGTTCCACATTGGAAAAAAAGACGCATATTGTCGAATCAGGCTGCAAACTGAAGACATTTGCAAAATGTAGTATTTTTCAGTTATTCAACAAAACAAATTCAAACTTAAGAAACGCATTTGACCTATTTAATTTCTAATACTTGGAGATTGTACTGAGACTAATATTCACCAAGTGTGACGTCTGTTAAGTGAATTAATTGATCATAAGGGAAATTGTAAATTGTGTTAAATTATGTTTTTTCTTTGTTTCATACTCCGTGAATTTCACCGACTACCGTTGTTAACGGTGTTCATCAGGGGATATCGCTTCTTCGCCCTACATGCAAGAAAAGGGAAGGGTCTCCAGCATGACCACCCTGCACTCATCCCAACGAAACACACCCACAAGAAAGCAACACATAAATGACATCAGACAAAACTACGGTTTGGTTATCCGGATTACGTCTGCACAATCCTCCCACTTATCCGGATACACAGAGGTCTCCACAGACGCACAATTGTTGTTAAACATAAAACTTCTCACGGTAAGGTGACATCACACCAATTGTCTATGGGTCTCGTTGGTTTATGTGTTGTCTATTATGTTCGATGTTTGATGTCTTGTTTGCTGTTCCTTGTCTCTTGCTGTATATGTCTTCTCTGTGTTTTTACTTGGGGTTTTTGGTGTGTTGCTTTTGGTACTGAAACCGAGTTTTGTTGGAAATCCCCTCCTTTCTTATCACAAACAAGATAGTTAAACGCAGCGGCCTCTTGTAAACATATTCTATGTAAATGGATCTACAAAAACTTCTATGGCATGCGTATAACAATCTGTGCTCTCCTCGCTGAAAAACATGCTCTGTTGGCTAAATGAACAAGCAAAGAAATGATGGGAAGATGCAAATAAACATCAAAGACGTACCTATAAGTTATTAAGTTTCAAAGTCGAGAAGACAAGGCAAAATCATCAGAATTCCATTGAAACGGTTGCGAACCTCGGAAAGAATATAATTCCGAAGTGAGACCAGATGCCCGGGGAGAGTCAGTGTCTCGTGATTGCATGCAACACCCGTCGCAACAGCTCCATAGAAGTTTGTCAAATTCGGTGATTGTTTCGATGTACATATTGATGTAAATATCAGGTACGTATTTCTTGTTTGGTGATGATAACAGCCATTAAATCACAATCGAGAATTTCACTGATTATTCTGGAAAGGGGAATCTGATATGCCTCTATTGAAGAACTTTCTTAATGATGATCTCAGCCGTTGTGTAATATAGCCCTCAACAAGTGGCTAACTTGCAAGCCCTCTGGCTCTAACGATGAAATCTTCATATTTGGAACATGCCCTGGCGTACCGTATCAGTTCAGAAACAAAAACGCTCTAAGCGGGAGAAGACGGAATGTGGTTACCCATGAAAGGGAAGTTAGTTTTGTGGAAGCTGAAATCATCAGCTTGCCATACAGTGAGGTGTTCAAATGGCCGTTTGCGTCGAAAGATAGAAATATATCCAAGTACGAAGCGAATATGTCGCTCTAGGTTTTTTCCTTGGACTCCAGTTCATGAGGATGGATTTTATGTAGATTATCCTTTAAGTTCGGATTATTGATGGACAACACGCCATGTATGTATCTGAAGGTAAAATTGAACTGAGATACGAGGTGCTTTCGCCCAGTCGAGAGCAAGGTCTGGATGAAGTCAGCTTCGTAATATAAAAATAGGTCCGCAAGCAGTGGGGCGCAATTGGTGCCCATGGGGATGCAAATTATTTGCTGGAATACGTTTCCTCCAAACACCACAACAATTTTGTCAATCAAAACCTCAAGCATCCGAATGATATCGTCTTCGGTATACTTTTTGTTTGAATCAGAATGTTTCTTCACGAAATAAGTATCCTCCCGAAATGTTATCGGAAAGAAATGTTTCAATGATGCTTCAAAGGAATAGAAGTTACTATCCGAAACGCGTGTCTGATGCATTAGAATTGGTTTGAAATTTTATTCAAGAAGTTAACGAGTAGGAAAACTTCAATTTTCAGTACAAAAAAATGCATGTAGAATTTGTTTTATCAATTTAAGTTTACTAACGTTACGTGTGACACCGTCACTGATGAAGTTGTACGGTCGATACGGTGAACTCGTCGTACACTATGATGTCCAATTGTCAAGAATGATGATATTCTATTTTAGAACATGTGAACCATCCAACCACAGATTATACTTATATCTTCCGAAATGGAAGTGGCCGGATGTGATATTTCTGTCGAATTTAAACGACGGGTGTTGCATACAAGCAGGGGATGCTGACTCTTCCTGGGCACATGGTCTCACTCCTTATTGGAAGCTTCTTTTAATGTGATGGAGGTTTTTGTTTGTTTGCTTTGGGTTTGTCCTGATTTCGTATGCCTTTGGTTTGTGATTTCCTTAATTATCGATTTTGTACTGTGCATTGGGATATGGTCATTGTCCATATTTGTCATTCATGTTTTAATTATGTAAGGGTTATACTTCTGTCTCCGAGGGCGTAGCCCGAGCAGCAGTGGTATACTAGTACCACAATTGTTAGGCCATCAAACAATTATCACCAATGAAAGAACTATTCTTCATTGCTAGTAAAGGAAAACTACTCAGGGCAGCAATGCTAAACGTCTTCAAATTCGATAGCATCATCTAATAATACGGAAGTGTTAGACTTCCATTATAAGGGTTATCCCAGTTGGGCTTCCATACTTCTGTGAAAATAGGCGATTTAAAAAATGAGTCATTTATCAGAACAATAATTTATCTACATCTCAATGTGATAAAAAATGGGGTTACCTACAAATTATAAAGTTTGCTTTGAATACCACAGTATTCTATAAAGAAATGATAAATATGTCCAGGCGCATAATTTGGTATCAATTGACTAAAACCACATTACATTTTAGATGTGAAGGGTAATTCAAATTCCGAAAAGTTTCTTTCTCCCAACATACATTTAAGAATAAAGTGGAGGACGTTGTAGTGATCCACGCGGGATGCACTAGGAAATTAAAAACAGACGACAACAACAACGAAAAAAAAATGACATCACTTGTTGCACGATTTACACCTTTCCAGACGTTGCAATAATTTTCATTTTGAAGCAGGTATGAATACACCAAAGATTTAAAACGAGTTATGGGCCGTTTTTTGGCTACCAAAATTTGTGATTGGCTTATATTCACATGAGAGAAAGTACACAAGACAGACTTTCACCTCGTGTATTACTTTCTAATTGATTATTTCATGAACAGAAATTGTATAATATCATGTGAGAATTTTATCAGAGTAGATAGAAAATGTAATCTTTGTAGAACTGATTTGGGAGACGAATTTTATTATATTTTACCATGTAATTATCTAAAAGTATTACGTAAAATGTATTTACCACAAAAGTTTCATTGTATACTAAATTTTTAAAATTCCATGATCTATTTTCATCCATAAATATTGTTGTTCACAAAAATGCAGATTTATTGATATAAAAAATGACGTGGTCAATCCTCCAGGTTAATACATTATGTCAACTCGAATGCATTTATCTATGACAAATATGGATAATGACCATATCCCTGTATAAGCACAAAATCGATAATTCAGAAAATCAGAAACCGATGGCATACAAAATCAGGATAAAACAGGACCCAAAGCAAACAGACAAAAACCTCCACGATATGAAAAGAAGCGAACTCCGGATATGGGAGTGAGGCCATGTGCCCAGGAAGAGTAAGCATCTCCTGCTTGCATGCAACACCCGCCACTTCAATTCGGTAGAACTGTCACATCCGGTTACTTCCATTTCGGAGGACATAGAGAACAATTTTTGGTTGGATGGTTCAAATGGTCTATGACCGGGTTAGCGTAGTGGTAGCGCGCTCGCTTCTCACCTCTAAGGTCCCGGGCTCGAATCTCAGATTCGGTGAAGGGTCTTATGTGGGAGGGTAGGTGATCCCCCACACAGGCCTCTGCAGGGGGTTTTTCTTCGGGTACTCGGTTTCCTCCTGCTCCTTTGATCCCCTTACGCCAACATCTGAGCAAACGTGAGACATTAATATAAGTTGTGTAACTTGTTTGTTAAACGTTGTTAAATGAATAAAGTTTAATTTTTAAAAAAAAGGTCTATGACAGAATATCATCCACCATTCTGGAGAGAGGGACATCATTCCCCATATCGACCGTAGAACTTCCTCAGTGACGATGTTAGTCGATCTCAAACATATCCCTGACTTAGAAGCTTATCTGAAAGACACCTAGCTCTCAGAACAAAATCCGTATATTTGGTACTTGCTCTGGCAGAGCGTATCAACTGAGATATGAACACGCCATAAGCAGGATATGAAGGAATGTTGCTACTCAGAAAAGGAAATTTGTAATGTCAAAAATTGAAATCGACACGTTTGTCATAGAGTGAGGTGTTCATATGACGTGTCGTGGTACAACATTATGTCTATATATATTTATATACGTGTATATGATTTGTTTCTTCTCTATGCCATACATATGTTATTGACTTATGAGAATAGAAATTGAAACTATTCTTGATAAGTACATACCTATTATTTTTATCGAGTTTTGTGTTCAGATTATATAGAGCTCTGTGTTCAAATTAAATATTTTTGTAATCTTAGTTTCCTCTACTTTAAGGAAGTAGTCACACCATATCCCCATTATTTCCCTACGACGTCATTTATCTTTTGCTAAAGTTTGAAAGAAATCGAACAAATTGCTTTGCGTAGGTAGCAGTTCAAAATCTCCAGATTTTGACCCCCTCTCTATACAGAAAATGGCGACTTTGATACGAAATTTGTTCTTAGATATTCAATGATTCTGCAACTTTTCTTATCATCGGCTTTGCATTTCAAAGATAATAGATATATCATTCTTTTCCACTGAAATCTGGATATTTAATATCACCATACTTATTTTAGAAGCGATAGAAAATAAGGATAAACATGTACCTGTCTGATGTCCGAAAATTGTCACATTTACAAAGCTCATGAAAATACTTATCATTTAATTTACATAAAAAAATAACGGAAAAGAGAATACTGTATCTTAAATCTGTTCAAATTATAGTGATATCGAATCTATTTTTACTGAGTGCCATTTTTGTAACCCCTACCCCTTCTTTTTTTACGTCGCGAAACGTTACGTCAAGGTTACGCATAGAGTTGTTTGTCTTGTCAGCAAGTCTATAATCAACATGCTTACGCGAAAGTGTAAAACTAATTCGAACAAAAGAATACGGTTAATACTGCATTTGACTTTTCGATTTGACAAAAAGTAAAATTTAAAAAAAAAAGGAAAAATCTGAGAGACTGCCCAATGCGCGGGTATAGATGGAGGCGAGTTATTTAGGACAGACCCCCCCCCCCCCCCCCAAGGTCCTTGACCTCTCCTAATGAAATGCGTCAAAATTTCTTATTTTCCCGATTACTTTGTCTTTTTGAAATAAAAAAAAAAAACCGTCCTAGATTGCCGAGCCGGACCCTTAGCCCCTTTCTACGATACATTTTTTTCTAGATGAAATTCTTATCCAAAGAAGATCGATTTTGATTTAGTTAAATATACCCTATTATCACTAATCACGCTCAAATCACGGTCATGATTATCAGAGAACATCAGAATTATTCTGACATTTACGGAATGAAACAAGCCGGAGGGCAAGGGAAGTGTGTAGATACTGAAAATATCAGAATAAAGAAATGTATAAATCTCGGAAACATATTTGATTTATAAGTCATGCTCAATTTCAGGAAATGCATACTTAGGTAAATAGATAATGATATACAAAATGTATATAAAGCAACCGTCGAATAAAATCCCTTTTACCTTGAGTTACGTCCCTTACCATGACAAATATGGATAATGACCATATCCCTATATACAGCACAGAATCGATAATTCAGAAAATCATAAACCGAATGCATACAAAATCAGGATATAACAGGAACCAAAGCAAACAAACAAAAACCTCCACCACATTAACAAAAGCGAACTTCCGATATGGGAGTGAGACCAGGTGCGCATGAAGAGTCAACATCTCCTGCTTGCAGACAGTGCAGTGCATGTATTTAATATATTGTCTGCATTTGAACATCGACGGCGGGTGCGGCTAGCCAACAGGGGATGCTTACTCCTCCCGGGCACCTGATCCCACCTCTAGCTATGCTTGGGTCCGTCGTTGCTCAGTTTGGTGCTCTGTTGTGAGTGCTGTTGAGATTATCGTCAGGATCTTCTTTAACTCGTTTGCATGCAACACCCGTCGCTTCAGAATTCCCTCTTTGAAAATTCTTAATTAATCTAAATATTTGTTCAAAGAAGATCTTTCTTTCTTTTTCTTTGTATTGTTTATACAGAGTAAGCCACAACGGTAAGGCTTTTCGTTTCACTTGTTACGCCTGGCCAGAGAGAGAGCGCCGGAGACCGGTTATCACAGTTTGTTAAAAGTTGACCAAGATAAGATGACACAAATAACTCATTAAATCTTCATGGCAGCAATATCCCGTTATCGGGAAAAAAAATAGTGTCATAAAACTCCAAGTAGTTGAAAAATAATGATTTTGCAATTTTGAAACAAAGGAGGGGATCTCCAACAACACCAGGTTGTAGCACCCACAGCAAAACCCAAAAACACCCATTACAAAAACACAAAGCAGACAAGCACAAAGAGACGCGTAAGGGACAAGGAACGTCAACGCACAACACAGAAACATCAAACACAAAGGACTACACATAAACCAACGAGACCAATGGGCAACCGGTGCCGACTTAGGACGGCCATCTGCCACGGAAATAGCAGAAGGTATGGTTATCCTGGATTACGTGCGCACAACCCTCCCACTTTTCCGATTACCCAGAGGTCTCGAAGAACGTACAATTGTGGTGTATAACAACCTCCTCACTGTCAGATGACCACACACAAACAAGACCGCAAAACGCAAGGGCCCAAGCAACTCAGATGAATATGTAAATGGATATAAAAAGAGGGCGTACGTAATACAATCCGTGCATTGCGGCACTTTAAAATGACAAATATGGATAATGACCATATCCCTGTATACAGTACAAAATCGATAATTCAGAAAATCAGAAACCGAAGGCATACAAAATCAGGATAAAACAGGAACCAAAGCAAACAAACAAAAACCTCCACAATATGAAAAAGAAGTGAACTCCCGATATGGGAGTGAGACAAGGTGCCCAGGATGAGTAAGCATCTCCTGCTTGCACGCAACATCCGCCGCTTCAATTCGGTAGAACTGTCACATCCGGTAACGTCCATTTCGGAAGACATAGAGTACAATCATTGGTTGGATGGTTCAAATGGTCTATGACAGACAATAAGAAATAATATTCTATAAATCTAAAATTTTGAAAATCGTCCCATTGTCCACTTTATTCTTACAAATTAAAATTCTTTTGATTTTACGTTCGTGAAAATCGACGGCGGATGCGGCTAGTCAAACAAGAGATGCTTATTCCTCCCGGGCACCTGATCCCACCTCCTCTAGCTTGCTTGGTGTCCGTCGATGTTAAATTTGGTGATCTTTTGTGAGTACTGATGAGACTGTCGTCAGGATCTTCCTTATCTCATTTGTACCCAGAAATGTTTTCTTCCAACAAACATCCACAAGCATGAAACAAAGTAACATGTAGAGTCATTTAACGCGTATTTATATTACTTTTTATATATGCATTTTTGTATTGAACCCTTTGAATCATTGTTGAAGCGTTGTTTGGTGTAAAACGTCTTAAAATTCATTAGCATCATTTAAGAACAGATAAATAGACAAGAATTACTTTAGAGAAAAGAAAAATAGGAAGACCGTCAATCGTTATCAATGGAGACGTTTAAACTCACGTGACGTGCTATGATGTAAGAAATATGATTAACTGCGCGTAGTTGCTTTGCTCCAGCAACTATAGAATGATAACACATTGTTGACATGGAGAGCCTTACGCCATTCTACTTCATCATAATCTTTATGTTAAGTTTTCCGTTTCCTACCTATTGTAAAAAACTTCAACCGGATATATTCAATACTGCAAAAATACTAGACGACGTCATCAAAAATGAAAGCTATAGAACGAATCTTAGGCCAGATGATGACATGAATATAAACATTTCCTTCAGGATAAATGTGCTGAATGACTTTGATGAAATTCATGGAAACTTACAAACAATAGGAGTTCTGTATCTGCATTGGGTTGACACCCGATTATCCTGGAATAAGGCAGATTATGGGAACGTGGGTTTCGTGTCATGTCTTTTACGTGACGTATGGAGACCAGAGATAGCCTTGGTTAATGCAGTAGATAGATTTCATTTTATGGACAGAGGAATAGACAAGACAACAGTTTGGGTGATACATACAGGACAAGTATTATATGCATTTGGTGATGTCGTCAAGACTACTTGTGATCCTATTTCTTCTCATTTTCCGTTCGACGAGCATGAATGCTATATACAATTTGTACTATTTGACGGTATTTTCTTTAGCTGTGAAGAATGCAATACCGAGTTTGGAATCAGCGTTCCTCTCTTGAAAACACAAGACGAGGATGGTAAATGGGAGTATATCAACCTTAAACCTTGTACTCGGCGAGTGGGGGATTCTATAATAAATAGCGCTGTGTTCCCAGTCAGACTGAAGAGGAGATCGTTATTTATAGTGATTAACATTATCATACCGATACTTTTATTGGGCCACTTAAATGTCGTTGTATTTCTAATCCCTGTTGAAGCAGGAGAACGCATATCTTTCGCAGTTACGATGTTGCTGTCATATACAGTCTTTTTAACTCTTGTATCCTCTATAATACCAGAAACATCAAATCCTTTGCCACGAATATGTCTTTTTCTGATTTTCAAGCTAATCTTCAGTGCTGGTACAGTATTATGCGTTGTTATGGTTACGCGCCTTGCACACAGGGACAAAAACATTCCAATGCCCGAATGTTTAAAAAGGTTTACTTTTAAGGTAGAGAAACTAAAGACAACTTTGTGCTTTGAAAACACAAGTATTGTTATAAAACAGAATGACTCGTTTGTCGATTCTCTTCAACAGGAGGAAAGCTTGAAAACTGAAGGAGAGGACTGCATTGGAGAAAATGGTACAATAGAAGGATTATCAAATTCAATAAGTTGGTTAAGAGTCGGTAAGGCCATGGATAGGGCATTTTTCTGTGTTTACCTCATTGTTGTTGTAATTGAAACAGTGTTGTTTTTCTTTATTTTTATGCGTAATATAGGCATTCAAAACAAAGAAGAGTCAGTTATATGTGAAGGTCATTAAATACTGACAATTTTAACGACAATCCACACAATGAGAAAATAAAGTGGAAAGAGATATAATCACAAAATCATTCTTTTACTTCTTGCTTCATTTTGTAATGAAACAATAAGCTTTTATCATGTTTAAATATTTACAAACTCATAAGAAAAAAACTTGTCCTGTGAGTATAAACTGCAGCAATTTGAACTCTTGAAAATGACTCCTTACTTTAAAAAGTTTTGGACGGGGCCCGTCATGAAGTCCTGTCGTCACAGTCAGTGAGAGTGCAATTCTGAAGAATGCGCTGGTACAAGGCTGTAGATTGGTCCAGTACCAAGCCAAGTGTCCGTCTGGTGACAGATGGATCATATCCACGGTAAATAAGGCGTTTGATGATTCTAATACAATTTCGATGATAATTCTGTCTACAGATAATTCAAATGAAGATGACTCTAATGTATATTTTTTTTTCAATCTTTGACTTATATTTAGTAAAAGTTGGCAGATCTTTTCAACGATTCAGTCAACGTGGACGTTGTTATCAAGCACTGCCCAAGACTTGCAATTTTCTTGTTCGCTAGCAGTCGTTGGAAATTAAACATATACACGAAAAGTCAAGTGTATTTCAGTAGATTTGACGTCACAATGTCAGAGCAGACATCCGTACGGCAATTTTCATTGACCGTATAAAAATTTTCAGAACATTGAACTCTCCATTGAAGTTCAAGATGTTTTTTTAAATGTCTTCGTACTTTGACCATTGCATATTCTTAAAGAACTGTCGTAGAAGATCGTCAAAAATCCTCCGGGTATTTCAAAATGGCGGCTGCAATGAATTAAACTTCCTTGTTGAAGGTTTTGAAAGCCTCAGTAGGAATATTTTCTTTGTTATTTTCTTTCATTTTTCTATTTATTCATATATACACTTAACCATTAAAGCTTGCTCAGAGCATCCGGGCTCTTCGGACCCGCTTCGCATCAAGCTATGATCATAATAGGACTGGAAAAATTAATAAAAGTGACTAAAGAGACTATCAGCAAAAGAAACATCATTAATCACACTGAAACAACATAGAATTATATCATATATTTTTCTACATGTATCAAGGATTTTCATTGGCTTAAATAATTGTTTATTTTCCATAACCTGAAATATATATGGGCACGGCCTTCTGCCGGATATATTCCTATATTTTTACGCAGTTTTTGATTGTTATACAGTTTTTATGTAATCAAAAAGATTATTCATAAAGATTCATTCTTTTCGTCATTTTAATTATAAGGAATGCGTCTGAAAATTGTGTTGGTCACGGAAAATAAACAAATAGCATTTCTAGAAACATTTCTTTAGAGACACATGATGCAATGAAGAAACAAGGAACATGCCACATACATATTATCTCAAATGTGCTATCATGAGATATTACGTATATTACACTTCAACAACAAACCTTTTATTTAACATGATGATACATGTATAGCACATAAACAAGAAAGAAATGTTTGCGTTATCATCTTTCGACAACAAAAGGACCAGTAAGAAAGACAGGGAAAACAAGAGATTTTCACATCATACCATTTCACTTTGTCTTTTTCTATATTTTACAAAGGGGCTCTGTATTATTCATATACATATATAAATATACCACTTCAATATAACTGGACAAAAGTTGCATAATTCTGACAAACCTTTCTTGCAAGTCAAAGAATGTGGTTCATCTAATAACATGCAGAGTTTGCCAGAAACAGAACATCGGGAAAACAGAGGATGGTTATAACATGAGAATCAATAATCACAACGAGAAATAAAATGCATCTGCCGGTCGCACATCACTTTAATCTGGACAACCTCTCCTCGAAAGACATGGACGTTTTGCCCATATACCATTATTCCAGTTGTACTACAGACCAGAGAGTATCTAAGGTACATTTTTGTCAGTATACTTTTAAAACAATTAAACCAGATGGTTTGAACCCTTCATATGATTACAAAATACAAATTTACATTAATTGTTGTATAAGGTCTTTATTACTGAGTTAAAATTGACCACATCTTTTAGATATTCCCTACTCAATACATATTTTTTTCTCTCCCATATTCACTTAGTTATCTTGCTAAAAAGTGCAAAATGACTTCAGGTATTCAATGGGTGCAAAATGTAATGAGAAGTAATTGGGCCATCCATTTATGAAACCCTAACACCTAATATCACAGCATAGTTATGATGTAAAATTAATCAAAAAGTTTTGACCAATTAAGATATTGAAAAAAATAGGTTACATAAAGAGTTATGTGCCCTTCGATTTTACATTGAACTCTATGGAAAATGTTATTTTTTCTTATAATTTTCAACAGAATGAAGGGACATCAAATATCGATTGGTCAAAAATTTATAATTCTTTTTTTTTTCAAATTTCGGTTAAAACAAAAGTTGACCAATTAATTTTTCTGCAATTAATTTTTTCGATATTTTTCATCAAGGGGAAATAACTCCTAAATGTGACCCCATACTAAATATTTTCTTTTTCTATATCTATTGGGATAGTATAACAGTTTTCAAAATATCATGTGCCATGGAAAAATATTACATGGATCCAAGATTTCAAAATTATCATGGACTCGTGGGAGGAATATGCAAGACGTTAAGCAAAGAAAGAGGATGTACATTTCAACACCCTTCCCCGAATGGATAAAATGCATCAGGGGGTTACTTTTATCTAGAATGTACAACTTACAAGCAACTATGAACACCTAATCCGAGTCTATCTTTATAGACCCTGCTGTTATCACAGAGCTGACTAGCCTCCAAGAGCATTACGTCATCACACCAGCAGACAAAGCCTCATATAACTACACATTTACATACAAAAAGTACTATTTCGACAGCCTTGTTAAAGAGAAGGGAGATCTCCAACAAGACTCCGTTGCAGCATCAACAGTAAAACACCAAAACACCCGATGCAAAAGAGTTGGGTTTGAATTCGACACCTGGAAATCCTGCTTACGTTCAAATAAACCTTTCTGCCTCGGAAATAATAGATAACCACAAATCAGCTCTCGCTCCCTCTGGCTTTGACACAAACAATTAAGATTTAGATTTACCATACTTATATTGCATACCTAAAATCCGTACAAACAACATTTCATCGCTGGTTCCTCAAAATGTTCAACCAAATCTGTATCGATCTTACTCACCAAAGTTTTAACTGAAATCAAATCTGGACTTCAAACATATTGTTCAACAGTATTAGTCGAAGCGGTATTAGCCAGATATGAATTTTAAAGAATTCAAAGAAACTCTTAGAACATCTGAAATCCACTCATTTCAATAGAGTCCATTCGATCAAAGCCTTTGATTTTCCGACACTTTACCCAACAATCCTTCATTCTAATTTGAAAGAACGACTCGCTAAAATTATAAGTAATTTCGTTTCCAAGCAAGAACGTCAATCGCCAATATAAATTTATTGTTGTTAATTATAAAGTCCGATTCTAAAAATAAGTACACTGAAGCAGATATTATTCAGATGTTAAACTTCCTGATTGACAACATTTTTGTAGTGTTTGGAGGAAAGGTTTTCCAGCAAATTGTGGGAATTCCAATGGGAATAAGTTGTGCCCCACTCTTTGTCGACATTTTTCTTTACACACACGAAGCTGAATTCATACAATCTTTGGTCTCTGAAGAGAACAGATACGTAGCTTCTAACTTTAACTTCACGTACAGATACATAGACGATGTGCTGTCCATCAATAATCCAAAATTCGCGGATTATCTCAGCAGAATCTATCCTTCGGAGCTTAAAATCAAAGAAAATACAGAGACAAATAATCCAGCATCCTATCTGGACATAATGTTGTCCTAACTGATGGTCACATCAACACCTACCTCACTCTATGACAAACGTGACGACTTCAATTTCAGAAGATTCAAAATATTTCTTCTAGAGAGAAGGGATGATACAAATAAAAACACAAACACTCAAATACGCAAATTTTCGGCCCCCTGGTCTTTATCAAGTGTAAAAACGACGACCTATAATAATTCTAAGTAAAATCCATCCTTGCATCTCTTGTGTTCATTGCAAAAATGACTGACGTCGTCATTGTGGACGTTCTATGGTCGATATGGGGAACTCGTCATACACTATGATGTCCCACTCTCCAGAATGGTGGATGGTATTCTGTCTTAAACCACTTGAACCATCCAACTACCGAATATACTTGTATCTTCCGAAATGGAAGTAACCAGATGTAACAATTCTACCGAATTGAAGCGACGGTTGTTGCATGCAAGCAGGAGATGCTGACTCTTTCTGGGAACCTGGTCTCACTCCCATATTGGGAGTTCGCTTCTTTTCATATGGTGAAGGTTTTTTTTTTGTTTGCTTTGGTTCCTGAATTATCCTGATTTTTTATTCCTTCGGTTTATGATTTTCTGAATTATCGATTTTGTACTGTGTAATGGGATATGGTCATTATCCATTTTTGTTATTAAATGATGAATACCCCTAATGTCAATGTTTTTGCATAATTTCTTTCATTACACATTGAATGCCTTAAGAAATAATTGTAATATTTTTAAATATTACTTTGATTACTTATCATTTCATTTTGTCACTTTCCAACTTTTGTTTGCCGCTTCGCTTCAGTCTTCATCAAAAGATGGCAGAAAAGTACTAGTATATGAAAATTATTAATTTTGACGTTTTTCATACATACGGAGAAACATAATCAATCGCCAGGTGTGATCATTGACAAGGAAACCTCGTCATGGTACAGGCAAATCCCAGACACTCATGTTGGATTTCCTTGTAAATGCTCACATCCGGCGATAGCTCCGCCTCGCCCCACCATGATCACAGCTAACCCCCTATATTTCCATAGTAGGTCAGTTATAAACCTAATAACTAATAATATCCAAAGTAAAGTGCAAGTTAGGAATGCACTGAAGGTCGCGCTGTTAAAACGCGCCGCAATCATTTTCAAAGTTAATGCATATTCAAATATCACATGATTCATTTTACATATCTAATACAGTAAAGTATCTAAGTAAGTAGGACGAAAGGGGAAGCTAAACACTTATTTCAATTACTCTCGCCGAATTAAAACATGGAGAGAGTTGCTCACTGGTCCTTTGATCAGAACCTTCAAAAATTCATTGTGAGCGGTGCCACCCTGAATAAATTCAGCAAAGGAATTATGTGTACACTATAATTCAAAAATGCAATTCCATTGATCCCAGAGCCTGCCAAACATTTCTTGTGGAATAAAAGAAGAGTTTGCATTAAATTTTGCTTCGATGAAAATCGAATTGAAAGTAGTATTTAAGGAGGTCCAGGACAGCCAGACTTAAAGGTCCTATTATTTAATTTTCCTACAAATTATAAATGTTAATAATTGCAAACATACTTTTTCGAAATGCAAAGTTACATCAATTTTTTACCTTTAGTTTTGAAGCTACGAACGTACATATATACCTACTGAAAGAGCCGCAAACGTGACGTTAAAATTAACTCACTTTAGGTAATGAAAAACAGTTACAAATCTTCTGTTGAGGCAGAATATTAACAAGTTCTGTATTTGTCATTTAGATATGATGTGGACAATCGGATATGTATAAAATTATAAATGATCACTATGACTTTTAAAAGAAATTGTCGAAAAGAGATGAATTTATGTATATTTTCAGAACACCTTTGAGTTGTTAATTTTTAATGATAAAGTTCGTTTATGACCGTCAGTCTTTAAGTTTAGTGATTTTGTTTACCTCTCCCCCTTAATTTTACGTTACCTGATGCTGACGTTCTTGCAAAAAAAAAAACGCGCCAATGTCGCCGTTTCTATTATGACGTCATAATTAATCTAGAGCTTTCCGATGGGTTCTTTCGGAAACTGTTCTGGACCCCCTTAAAACAGTCGATCAGACAGTGAGATGGACTCTCTACTACCGCAGCTATTTTGCTTTGAATAGTTGTCACACAAGTAGATATGACATTGTGACCATATCCTTACCAAGCGTAAGGTAAATATTTTGTCATTATGGTAATTTCTTAACTTTCAATAAATGTACAGATAACGACGGAAAGGGAATCAACTTCGCTTTGTTTATGCCATATTTCATTAATTAAAAATGTTCCTATGTTAAACGTCTTCAAATTCAATAGCATCATTTAAGACCAGATAAATTAACAGCATGGACCAGAAATGCACGTTTCGGGTACTAAACCCTCGTCAGTGATCCTCAATCTAAACAATGTAATATGGCAAAAAAGTGTGAAAATTATTGTGTCCAAAAATGTACCAAAAGACGTAGCAGAATGTGTGGGATATGATGCTACAGGACCCACGTTTTAGAAATTTCAAGAAATTTTGTAACAGAAAATTTCAAATGCGTTGAAGAGACAGACGATCAACCGAAGTTGATCGAACTTGGCTACATATGTGGTCCACCAGCAGTGACACTCACCAAGTAGTTCAAATTTAGGATTTTGTTTCAGTGTAAAAAATCAATCAAATGATCGAATAGGAGGGATTGAAATACTTTTAAATATGAGGTCTTCTCATGGCTTTGTCGAAATAAGAAAATACGAGGAATCCCAATCGTCCCGTCAGAGAGCAGCGTTCTGACCACACATTTCCAAATACAGTTAATGAGACATGTATATTCCAGGCAATGGAACTTCGACATTGAAGCCATCATATCTAAGTGGCGCCATACCACTTTTCTAAATTTTAAATCATATTTCGTCAAGAGTGAACTGCTTATGAAGGTTAATGAAATTTAGAAGCATAATTTTATGATACAAACATCTCATTTAAATATCGCTAATGAGTTCACTGCTTCAAAGAACCTGTCAAAAAAAGTAAGGGTTAATCTGTACTATTGCAATTTTGTTCTGTTTATTTATTTATTTTATTTTCGTTTTTGCTTTGAAAATGTGATTTATTTCTGTCGATGTAAAATGTAGACTAAAATGGCTAGAGCTCTTTTTTTTATGTTTTCCCTGAGCTACAAACAGGTTAAAGTTAGAGAAAAAATATTTGCTAAATACAAATGAGATTATAGAAGATCCTGACGACAATCTCAGAAGCACTCACAATAGAGCATCTAATTGAGCATCGACGGACCCCTAGTAAGCTAAAGATGGGATCAGGTGCCCGGGAGGAGTGACCATCCCTGTTTGGCTAGCCGCACTCGCCGTCGATGTTCACGCATGAAAATGAAAACAATATCTAAAAAATGCACTGTCTATATAGAAAGTGCTATGGCGACCATGTCAGGAAAAGACAATTAAAACAGACACAAGGTTAGTATTGAAAGTCTATAATTTGCCTCGTTTTAAATTCTCCCTTTTTTTCCTGGAATCATTAGTCAAAACTAAGGGGAAGACCATTTTATCCTGAGGGGGAGGAGGGGCTGGCACTTTTTGGAAATAAATATTCTGACCAAGAAAATGTTAAAGATAAATAATCCTACCCGCAAGGTAGCAGAAAATAAATATTCTGGACCATATCTTGTAAAATTCAAAATGTTTCGACTCGCTTCGCTCGCCACACACTAAATCAAATTTCAGCTTGCTTCGCTAGCCACACAACAAAACAATCTTTCGGCTCGCTTCGCTCACCCTACACTAACAGATTCCGTGGTATTTCATTTCTTTGAAATGGTTCATTCTGCAACTGCATTTTCATTAGAAACAAGCATAAAAAGACAACAATTATGCTGATCCTCATGTCTTACATGTAGTAAATTGATAAGGCATAACAACCTGCTTTTGTAATTGACTGAACAAAAACTTTCTTGTGAAACTCGATGTAAAAACTGCAGGTGTTACATGTATACAGATTATTATGCAGAAAAGTCTTGCAGTCTCTTAGTCTTGATAATTAATTGTTTAGTTGTTCAAAGTCAATATATGAAATTCTTATAGTGTATGTGTGTGTCTTGCTTTTATATATAATAAATTGACAAATACGGATAATGACCATATCCAAATTCACAGTACAAAATCGATAATTCAAAAAATCATAAACCGAAGGCATGCAAACTCACGATAAAACAAGAACCAAAGCAAACAAAGAAAAACCTTCACCATATGAAAAAAAGCGAACTCCCAAAATGGGAGTGAGACCAGGTGTCCAGGAAGAGTAAGCATCTCCTGCTTGCATGCAACACCCGTCACTTCAATTCGGTCGAATTGTCATGTCCGGTAACTTCTATTTCGGAAGATAAAGTATATTCGGTGGTTGGATGGTTCAAATGGTCTAAGACAGAATATCATCCACCATTCGGGAGAGTGGGATATTATAATGTATGATGTAGTTCCTCATATCGACCGTAGAACTTCCTCAGTGACGAGGTTAGTCGGTCACAAACGTATCCCTGACTGAGAAGCTTATCTGAAAGACGCATAGCTCTCAGAACAAAGTCTGTATATTTGGTACTTGCTCTGGCATAGCGTATGAACTGAGATATGAATTCGCCATAAGCTGGCGATGAAGGGATGTTGCTACTCAGAAAAGGAAAGTTTGTGATGTTGAAATTTAAGTCATGTG
The DNA here is from genome assembly GCA_033119305.1 of Pinctada imbricata. NCBI lineage: Eukaryota > Metazoa > Mollusca > Bivalvia > Pterioida > Pteriidae > Pinctada > Pinctada imbricata. The sequence goes on from VSWD01000010.1 coordinate 86,263,156, forward strand.
AGCATCGTTGTCATAGTACAACATTATGTCCAGATAAGATGCTGAATTATTTGTCTCTGTAGTTTCTTTGACTTCAAGCTCCGAAGGATAGATTATGCTGAGATAATCCGCGAATTTTGGATTATTGATGGACAGCACATCGTCTATGTATCTGTACGTGAAGTTAAAGTTAGAAGCTAAGTATCTGTTCCCTTCAGAGACCAAAGATTGAACGAATTCAGCTTCGTTCGAGTAAAGAAAAATGTCGGCTGAGGGTGGGGCACAATTTTTTCCCATTGGAATTCCGACAATTTGCTCGAAGACCTTTCCTCCAAACATCTCAAACATGTTGTCGGTCAGGAAGTTTAACATTTGAAAAATATCTGCTTCAGTGTACTTATTTTTAGAATCGGACTTTTCTTTAACAAAGTAACTTTTGTAATAATTGATAACAATAAATTTATATTTGCGATTGCCCTTCTTGCTTCTAAACGCATTACTTATAATTTTTGCGAGTCTTTCTTTCAATTTAGAATGTGGGATTGTTGTATAACGTGTCGAATGTTTGTTTTTAGTTTTTTGTTTGTTTGTTTCTTTCTTTTTTTCGCTCGCCATGATTTTTAGAGGTTAAAGATAAATATTCTGACCTCGAGATATTGGAAAATAAATAATCCGGCCGGCTCTGCGTTGCAAATTAATAAGCTGAGCCGAAAAAAATTGTCAGCTCCCTCCCCCCTCGAATCAAATTGTCGTCCCCTAACACAATTACAATAAAACGATTTTGACCTGTCTATGCAGGATGATGAGGAAGCCGATTTATGGTTGTGGTATCCTCTGAAAACGGTTAATTAGAACATTACTTTATCTCCTAGAATTGTAAGCTATCCAAGCATTGTCAAAAAGCCTTGCACATGCGCATTCCGATTATCTCTTAGATTTTTACTACTTCTGATTATCTGTTCTCAGTGAATAGTTCATTTGGTTTCACTTAGAGAAGACATGGATATAAATAGCGGTTGTGTATTTGTGCTAATTATACTTTGCTTTGACACTTCATATTGTGAACAGAATGCAAAACGGTACTATGCATATAAGATACAGACTGAAATTATTGAAAATTATTCTTATAAACCAAGTATAAATCCGGACTTGAAATCTGATATTGATGTATCCTTTACTCTATGCACTTTGAACGATTTTGACGAAATTCGAGGAAACTTAGAAACTGTTGGTATCCTGTATGTGCTTTGGAATGATGCCCGATTGGTGTGGAATGCGACTTATTATGGCGGAATAGAGTATATCCCGTGTCACCTTCGAGATGTATGGAAACCTGACGTGGCTCTTTTAAATTCTATGGAGAAATTCGAACTAATTAACAGAAACATAGAGAAGACGACAGTATGGGTGACTAACACGGGTCACGTACATTATGCTTTAGGAAGTGTTTTTAAAACGTCCTGCGATCCGAACCCTTCACATTTTCCATTTGACACACATGAGTGTTACATCATTATTGTTCTTCTCAACGAAATTTTCTTCACTCGCCAAAACGAAAGTGACAATAATATAAGACTTCACGCTCCACTGATCAATGCTTCAGACATTCAGGACGAGGATGGTAAATGGGAGTACAGGAGCCTACCAGCCTGCATTCGTCCAATTGAAAATACGTCTGTGTATGGCGCCATTTTCCCGGTGCGTCTCACAAGGCGATCTCTATTTGTGGTGGTTAATATTGTCATCCCCATCATACTACTTGGTCACTTGAATGTTTGTGTATTCCTTATACCTGTACAGGCAGGGGAGCGCATTTCTTTGGCGATCACTATGCTGCTGTCCTACACTGTCTTCTTGACCCTCGTGTCGTCTAGCATACCAGAAACATCTAATCCGATGCCGTTAATTTGCCTTTTTCTGATTTTCAAGCTAAGTTTCAGTGCTGGTATAGTTGTATGTGTTGTCCTGGTAACTCGCTTTGCACATAGAGACGATGACATTCCAATGTCAAAATTTGCGAGAGTGTTCACTTTGCGTATGGAGAATTTTAATGAGAATGTGTGTCTAGGAAATATCTATAATACTGCACGAAAGCGTACAGATTCCGTCCTAGGATCAACGCACAGCAAGAATATTTCAAAACGTAGTCGGGACGAAAAGGATGAAAATGACCAAATAGAGACTTCAGTAAGTTGGATACGGATGAGCAGAGCATTTGATAGAGCTTTTTTCTGGTTTTTCCTGATTGTAATCACTATTGAAACAGTTGCGTTCTTTGTCATATTAATGCGAAACGTAGGTGTCGATGAGAGCAATGACGTTGCAGATATATGTCAGTAAATCTGGCTCGCCCTTCTACTGTTGTGTGTTCTTCGCTCTTCATTTGCATCATATCATAAGGTCATCTGTGTGTTGATTATTTGTCGTGAATTATATATATGTATATATGTTTTATCTTTGATTCATTCAATCATTTGATAATGATACCGCCATTGTGTCAACATAAGATATATGTATCAAACATGGTTATTCCATATTCATTTTGAATAATTTTTATAATGATGTAAATACATATACAATATCCTATTTTTAAATTTCATTATTAAATGTTTAACTGTAAACAGCCCCATCCTTCACCCTTTATTTCTTACACAAGAATATAAGAGAAATATATACAGGACATCTAATAAAAAAATCAACTTTCTCTTTCATTTGTAAAATTAAGTGAAGAATATACGTGATGAAATGAAAATGAATGAGACATTACTTTCATAAAAATAGAAAATGAAAATAATAATGAATTCTCCACAAAAAAGAAGATATGGAAGATATCCCGAGTAGTAAGACCGTCATACACTGACAACAGCGGAACACACACACACACACACACACACACACACACGTAAAAGTGACCTTTTAAGAACGTCCCTAAGTAAAACCTGGGGCTCTTGTCAAAATAGCTACTTTCAATAAAGTAAATAAACTGGAGGGATTGCATAACATTATGTTATCATTTAAATTCCATTTATATAACAAATGTATTAAGAAACGAAGATTCTGAATGGCAAAAAAATTGCACTGATAACTGCATGAACCCAAACCGGAAGTACGCGCTTGGCAACTTCATAAGCAACGTCGTTAGCAACACAATTTCAAAGTTGCAAATAAACGTTAAACGCGACTAAATGAAATGATAAGTAATCAATTAAATATTGTGTTAGTTGATCGAGGTATCAACAACAAAAATGGAGGGAAAACTTATGCATCCTGCGCTACTCGCACGATGCAGTTTTCCCTCAATTTTTGGTGTTGATACCTCGATCAACCAAAAAAATATTACAATGATTTCTTGAATCTTCTCGGATTTATCCAGTGGTGAGGACTCTTTACCTGTAACATGTATACATGGTGCACAGTATTTTATTCCTGAAGGATGCTATGAAGCAGGACAAACTTGAAACTTTATTATTCTTTTGAGAAACTATATATTTTAGTAAGTTTAACTGATCCTAACGTCAAAGTTAGGAGACTATAATATACTGCTTTTCAAGGATGATGTTCATTATATTTCTATGCTCTATGTTGTAACTCGTTTCATAATTTCGTTAAAATATCGGATTCCTCACCTTGTTTGCCTGTAGTTCTGACTGCAATTAGAATAGGCAATTCTAAGCACGGCAAACGTGACAAATACAGAAACACCATTTTTGGACCTAAATATCAAAATTGTTAATATTGATATTCATATAAGAGATATTTTTTTTTTTGGTTTATTATAGTAAATTTTCCCTGGCTTGACGATAATGTTCCTAGATTACCGTCATTTGGTATCTACATTTCGCAGCTCATTCGGTATGCTTGATTTGGATTTTCACAGTAGAAATTTACAAATTACCAAGAAACTTAAAGGTCAAGGTTTTCGCTTTCACAATTTAGTAAAGACTTTCTTGAATTTTTATAGAAATGATTATCAGCTTCTTTTGAAATTCGGACCCATATAAGCAACAGAGTATATTACTCTGGGTATTTCGCAACCTGCATTTTATGATGACATGATTAACAAAACAAAAAGGATCAGAAGTAGACAGAATTACCATCGAATATTGTGTCAGAATCATTAAACGTCTTTTATACTGTGGAAATAATCCTTATGTCACCAGACGGACACTTGGTTTGGCACTGGACCAACCTTCATCCCTGTACAAGCGCATTCTTAAGAATTGCACTCTGACTGTGACGACAAGATTCCATGACAGTCCCTGTCCAAACCTCTTTAGAGAAGACAAAACCCCGGCCCTATGTCTCTGAATGTCAGTCGAACTCCTCGGGTGATCACATGCATGAGCTTGCTACAGCCGGCAGAGCACGGACTGTATTCCGTACGCCTTATGTTTTTATATCCATTTACATATCCATCTGTGTGTTCTTTGGACCCTTGTGTCATGCTGTCTATTTGTATGGTCATCTTACAGTGAGGAGGTTATCTTACGCAACGTCCTTCTTACGTACGTCCTTCGAGACCACTGGGTAATCGGAAAAGTGGATGGGTTGTGCGCATGTAAATCAGGATAACCACACCCGTCTGCTACTGACGTGGCAGATGGCCGTCTTAAGTCGGCACCGATTGTCCATTGGTCTCGTTGGTTTATGTGTAGTTCACATGTGTAGTTTATGTGTAGTTCACATAGAAACATCAAACACATTTGTGTTTGATGTTTCTATGTGATTTGGGTTCCTTGTGTCATTTGCGTCTCTTTCTCTGCGTGTCTGCTCTCTGATTTTGCAGTGGGTGTCTTTGATTTTTGTTGTTGATACGGCAACCTGATCTTGTTGGAGATCCCCTCCTTTCTTAGTAATTTGTATTTCGTAATCCAAAACATAAGTACATGTCCTGGCGTTCTGAATGACTTGTGATGTGTGTTGGAAGGCAAACCTTCTAGCTATAAAATGCTGAGTACAAGTGATTCATACATAAAATAATGGAAGTGTTCCAACGCTTTACTTTCTTGAAAAAATTCAAACGAATTTTAATGCACCAGACACGTCTTTCGGTTAGTAGATCCTCATCAGTCGTACAAGTACTTCATGCAATGCCGAAATGACTTTTCTTAAACATACAAGTTCACTTGTATAGATGATATTTAGGGAATCTGTTTAAATTAAAAGCAAAATTTAAACAAAGGGATTTTTAAAACTGAATGAATTCGACCTCATAAACTAAAGAAAGAGAAGATGCCCATACCCTGGTGCCAGGGAACAAATTCTTGGACAAAATTTCCCTAATGCGGTGAACCAGACATGATTTAAAAAATTTAAACCCAAATAAATAAACGTACATGTAAACCAAAAAGGACAACAATCAGAAATAGTAAAAAAAAAAATACAAAACTAGATAAGACAACACAGATATTTATAGAATAGCTCCTTTTGGCATGCGATAACCTACAATGGATCCAGGAATGTTTCATAATGCGTTCAATTCATTCGTGCAAAGATAGTCAAAAACGGTGAATGTAGCTTATTTGGTGTTTTTGGACCGTTCTTACCTAAAGTATAAACACTCTCAAAGTTGAGAAGGCAAGGCAAAATAATTAGATTTTTCATAGGAACGGTTGCGAACCTCGGAATGAATATCATCCCAAAGTGAGACCAGGTGCCCGGGGAGAGTCAGCGTCTCCTGATTGCATGCACCACCCGTCGCAACATATCTTTTATAATATAAACAAGAAGACAATATTTCATTTTTATTGTATAGTCAAGCTTTGGATGACTCCCCAGTCATGTACTGTACGTCAAACCAAATAATGCAAAGTGTTGTAGCGTCCCTTCGTTTAATTTCTAGATTTCACTTCAAATTTCAGGTAGGATTTATTCAGATGCGTAACGTGATCGAAATGCGATCGAAACTATTGAAGGGATGGCGAAATGTTGTTAGAACCCTGGATTTTAATCATTTTGAATAATATGTCAGTATACAGTTAAAGTATACCATTGAGGGAGTTAGCACGATTCTGGTTCCCCGAGACCATACCTATTTCCCGAGGGAAATAGGTCTGGTCGAGGGGAACCAGAATCGTGCTAACTCCCTCAATGGTATACTTTAACTGTTTTATTATACCGAAACAAACATTATACTGAAACAAACATATCTCTTAGGTATACAGAAACAAACATTATACTGAAACAAACATATCTCTTAGGTTCACATGATTCCAATGGAAATTCTAATGATTTTGCCTTGCCTTCTCGACTGAATGACTGAGTAACGGAAAATATTAATTTTTGATGATTAGGTAAACAGAAACATCATTGATCATACTCATACATGTTTAATTTTTGATTGTTTTATTTCATTGCAGATTAATTCATGTGCTAAGCGGATAGGAGGCGGATTACTCTGCTCGCGTATTGATAGCGTCATCCGATCATTCTTCACATCATCCGATCATCCTTCAACGGCGCTGATTGGCTGATACTGACACACCCCCAAAGAAGCTCCGCCCAATTTTGAAACTAACTCCCTAGGGAAATAGTCTTCTCAACGAACGCACCCCTTTGCCAGGAAATAGTCTTATCAGGCGATTTTTAGGGATTTAGTTAAATTTAATGAGTCTCTTTTTATATAGGAAAAAAATCAGTAGAGGTATAATAAATTCCTTTGTATCCAAGGAATAGCTTCTTTCGGGCAATAAATGATAAGTAAGAGCCTAAAGACGGTAGGAGGAACATAAAAATCCTTTAAAATTCCGTATGTTTGTTGCAATACCTTCGCTCTGAACATTTGATCAGAAAGTAATACCTTCGTTGCAGTGCATTTATTTAAAGGTCTAGATGCATTCAGGTTTTTTCCATGTTTTTTTTTTTCTACAATACTGAAGAATGATACTTTGTTACCAAATGAATTATTATAACAAAAATCAGTTTTGTTCCATCGGAGGTTTGTAAATGTTATCTTACATGTTTCTGCGTAAATATACCGGTATTCATTGAAAAAGTTTGAAAGTGTTTTAAATAAAATACAAACATTCCCTGTATGCATATTAAATTGATAGATCATGCTCCATTCAAATTGATTGTCGAAGCATCAGGTTACAAAGTAGAACATACAAGCAAGGATTGAGGTGTGATACAGAACATACTATTTTAACATGTAACATAATTGGACCCCCAACATAGACGTTTTGCTGTGTTGCATCTAATCATTTCTTCTTGATATTTGTACTTTATCTTGCGTCCTATTTTCACCTAGAAGGTGAAATAGGCTGTGCTTTTATGAATTCCTGTTTTATACGTGTCTTATTTTTGACACTAGATTGCAAAAGCGCATTCCCTGCAAACCCCCGATCAAGATAAGTAAGCTTCTGTGGTAATATGCAGTGGGTAATGTCATTATGTATTATTATTGTTGGTTTACATGCTCTTTGCTATATGAGTATCTGTTGTTTCCTTTTCAACTTTATTTCATCCAGCATCCATCAAGAAGGAGCATGGTTTTCACAAATGTCAGTTGTAATTACACTCTCCCAGGGCTAACAAATAGTTCAGAGGCAAAGTGGGTCTCTTTGGAGATATAACAATAATCTCTTTCCTTTTTTCATACATAATAAAAAGTAAATAAGTGAATCCCAGGTATTTTATCTTCTGCATTGACACCACCTCAAAATACCCCTCAAGGTAATGTTATGATTTGTCAAGAATGTTTTGTATGAATAAATACGACTTCACTGGGAGTTCTGAAAAAAAGTTCCACTTTTTGATAGGAAGAAAACAGTCCAGCTAATGCATAAGCCGAAAGGGGGAAATAAGTTGTTTTTGTTAATTTGTGAATGGAATGTTGTTATTCTGTCTTCTACGCTTGATATCGGTATGAACGTGACCAAATGTATTCGAGAGAAAGCTCAGACTTTAACAGGAGCAAAGAGACTAGCAGAAATACTACCGAACCAAGGGTACATTTTTGTGCGACTGACTTTGTCCCTGAAATTTGTTTTGGACGATACCAATATTAAACATGATAACATCTCTTTGTCCTGAAATATTAAATAATATAACATGTCCTCAATGTTGGAAGATATTTTAGGTTAGAACTATTCAAAACATCGAATTATACAATTTACCGAATATGACGTTTGTGACGGGTGTTGCTAGCAAACAGGAGATGTTTTCACTCCCTGGGCACCTGATCTCATTCCTATTTGGGATTCACTTTTGCTTCTTTGCAGAAATTTTGAGTTGAATTGTATTATCTGAATCTCCATAGCATTGGTCCAAGTTCATGTAAAATTGAAATTCATCTTGAGTGGCGCTGTTGAAATCAATTTGTGCGGCGCCGAACAAATGTAACATTACCGATACACGTTCCACAGAATACATACTACAAAGAGTCATCATGGACATTTATACTTTTGTTTTATTTCAAGCAGTTAGATCAGATAAATCAGAAGAGAAAACAAACCGCCCTTTCATTAAGGTAAGATTTGCAAGCAAGGGTATTGATAAATTGAATCTTGGTCAAACATGAATTTGAAGACGTTTAACATTGAATCAAAAAACTGTCACAGAAAAAAGAAAAGAAACTCATGGTATTTCCTATTGCTACACACCAACAGTTGCATCTAAAATTTACAATTCCAAACGATTCCTGTAGTGTATTGATTTAAGTAATCCCTCACTACATCTATTTCGCGCGAATGCTCTTCGTCGGATATCAACTACTCTCCTTGTGGACACGTTATTACTGGTGACCTTAGTATAGTCAAGAAAGACAAGTTGAGAGAATTGTTAAAAAAGGGGTCCCTAATACAGAGAAATTAATCCTTTACATGGAACCAAAATCTTTAAATTATCATGGACTCTTGTGAGAAATATGCAAGACGTTGGGCTAAGAAAGAGGATGTACATATCGACACCCTTTAATTTCAGAATGGATGAAATCCATCAGAGGGTTACTTCTATCTAGAATCTACCATCTACAATCTACTGTGAACACCAGATTCGAGTCTATCTCTAAAGACCCTGATGTTATCACAGAGCTTACCTTCCTCCAAGAACATTATGTCATCACACCAGCAGGCAAAGCCTCAAATAATTACACATTTACCTGCAAAAAGTTCTATTTCGAAAGCCTTGTTAAAGAGTTTGGTTTAAATTTGACACTTGGAAATCCCACTTACACCCCAATAAAACTTTCTGCCTCTGAAATAATAGATAACCACAAATCAGCTCTCGCTTCCTTTGGCTTTGACACAGACAATTTAGATTTACCATACTTATACTGCATACCTAAAATGCATAAGAATCCGTACAAACAACGTTTCATCGCTGGTTCCTGAAAACGTTCTACTAAATCTATATCGATCTTACTCACCAAAGTTTTATCTGAAATCAAATCTGGACTTCAAAAATATTGTTCGACAGTATATTCTCTTAGAGGTATTAACCAGAGACCTGGATTTAAAAGAATTCGCAGGAACTTTTAGAACATCTGAAATCCGCTTACATTAGTAGTGTCCATTCGATCAAAGCCCTTATTGACACTTTACGTACACTACAATACCACATTCTAAATTGAAAGAAAGACTCGCAAAAATTATAAGTAATGCGTTTACATGCAGGAACGGCAATCGCAAACACAAATTTATTGTTGTTAACTATGACGAAACCTACTTTGTGAAAGAAAATGTCTGTTTCTGAAATAAGTACACTGAAACAGATATAACTCAGATGTTAAACTTCCTGATCGACAACATTTTTGTTGTGTTTGGAGGAAAGGTCTTCCAACAAATTGTCGGAATTCCAATGGGGACCAATTGTGTCCCACTCCGTGACGACTCTTCTTTACTCGTACAAAGCTGAATTCATTTGGTCTCTGAAGGGAAAAGATAACTTCACTTACAGATATATAGACGATTTGCTGTCAATCAAATATCCGGTTTACCTTAGCAGAATCTATCTGTCGGAGCTTGAAGTCAAAGAAACTACAGAGACAAATAATTCAGCATCATATTTGGACATAATGTTGTCCTATGACACTGATGGTCATGGAACACTTCACTCTATGACAAACGTGACGACTTCAGTTTCAGCATCTGCTTATTGCGTGTTCATATTTCAATTGATGCGTTATGCCAGAGCAAGTAGCAGATATACAGACTTTGTTCTGAGAGCTAGACGTCTTTTAGATAAGCATCTCAGTCAGGGATACGTTTGTGATCGACTAACATCGTCAGTGAGGAAGTTCTACGGTCGATACGGGGAACTCGTCATACACTATGATGTCCCATTGTCCAGAATGGTGAATGATATTCTGTCTTAGACCATTTGAACAATCCAACCACAGACTATACTTATATCTTCCAAAATGGAAGTAACCAGATGTGATATTTCTGCCAAATTGAAGCGACGGGTGTTGCATGCAAGCAGGTGATGCTGACTCTTGCTGGGGACCTGGTCTCAATCCTAATTGGGAGTTCGCTTCTTTACATGTGGTGGAGGTTTTTGTTTGTTTGCTTAGGTCCCTGTTCTATCCTGATTTCGTATTCCTTTGGTTTGTGATTTGGGGCTGAATTAACAATTTTGTACTGTGTATTGGGATATGGTCATTGTCCATATTTGTAATGCTATAGATTTTAATTCCTTCTGATGACAAATATGGTAAAAAAAACATATCCCTGTCAAGAAGTACAAAATCGTTAATCGAACAAAATCTAACCAAGGGCATACAAAACCAGGATAAAATCAGAACTACGGCAAAGGAACAGAAATAAAAATAATCTACCATATGAAGAGAAGTGAACTCCCTGCGAAAGAGTGAGATGAGTTGCCCAGGAAGAGTGAGCATCTCCTGCTTGCATGGAACAGCCACCACTTTAATTCGGTAGTAAGATCACAATCGGTAACTCTCAAAAAGGAAGACAAACGTATAAATTGGTATGTCGTGGCACAAAAGGTCTACGTCAGAATAGCATCCATGACTCTGGACATGGGGACGTCATAGTGTGCTACCATATTCCATATCGACCATAGAACTTCCTCAGTGACGATGTTAGTCGGTCACAAATGTATCCTTGACTGAGAAGCTTAACTGAAAGCCGTCATCCTCTTAGAACAAAATCTGAGTATATGGAGCTTGCCTGAGCATAGTGTATTAATTGAGAAATGAAAACGTCAAATACTGGTGACGACGGGATGTTGCTTCTCAGAAAAGGAAACTGTGTGATATTTGAAATTGAATTCGTCACGTTTGTCACATAGTTGGGTGTTCATATTACAATGGGCATCAAAACACAACATGATATCCAAATAGGACGCTGAACGAATTAACGGTCTTTGTCGTTTCTTTAACTTCAAGTTCAATGGGATAGATTGCGGCAAGGTAATTTACAAATTTTGGATTATTGTTGGACAGCAGATCATCAATGTATCTGTACATGAAGTTGAAGTTAAGAGCTAACTGTCTTTTGCCCACAGAGATCAAGGATTGAATAAACTCAGCTTCGTATGAGTATAAAAATATGTCAGCAAGGAGCGGAGCACAAATGGTTCCCATTGGAATGCTGACAACCTGTTGTAAGACCTTACCTCCAAAGACCACGAAAATGTTATCGATTAGGAAATTCAACATTTTAATGACATCTGATTCGGTATACTTTGTTTTTGACTCAGATTTCTCTTTCATAAAGTAAGTTTTGTCGTAATTTACGACAATGAATTTATGTTTACGATTAATGTTTTCACGCGTACATGCGTTGCTAATAATTTGTGACGGTCTCTCTTTCAATTTACACTGCCATCCATAAATTAGTATACACTATATCTTCTCATGCTGCTGTTATAAAATAGACAGTTTCAAATCCATTGCTGTATTAATCTAATAATGAACCTTGTATAAATCATTTGTAACAAACTTGACCCAAATATTTGAAGTTTTTGAATTTTTATTCTTTTTTATATAAAAATGACATTTTTTTGAAAAAAAATTGTGCAGTTGAAAAAAGTTTCTTTTTACATCTTCCTTAATCACAATTCATAATTTTGAATTATGTGAAGCCAATTATTATGCTTCACTCAAGTTCAGGGTTAAAAAATTAGGATAAACTTATAAAGAATTTAGAATGATTTCCTTGTTTGTATAGTTATTTATGGATGGCAGCGTAGTATGTGGAATTGTGCTGTAAAGTGTCGAAAAGTCAAACGATTTTATAGAGTGTACGTTTTTCAACTGTGTTAATTTGAGGTGTTCTAAAAGCTCTTCCAATTTTTTACGATCGACATTTGGTTTACACCGCTACGTGAATACACGGTTGAACAATACTTTTGAAGGCCTGACTCAATTTCAGATAAAATTTTGGTGAGCATGATCGATGCAGATTTGGTGAAACATTTTGAGGAACCAACAATGAAACGCTGTTTATACGGATTTTTGTGCTTTTTGGTATACAATATAGGTACGGTAAATCTAGATCCAATTTGTTGGTGTCAAGACCTGCATTCGATAGGTAATATGACTCATATGATATTATATCATATTCCTTCTAATTCCTTCATCGAATGTATTCAGGGTGGCGCTAATTACAATCATTTTTGGAAATTTTCTTACTTTCAGGTTGGCATACCGTGACCAATGAGCAACCCCCCCCCCCTTATTTTGAGGTAACACTCATTCAAAGACATCAAATGGGAGGGGTTTTGGGTATTTGGATACTTCACTTGCATTCGATTTGTAATATGACTCATGTGATATTCGATTATATTTATCTTTGAAAATTAGCATGGCGCGTTTTGACAGCGCCACCTACAATGCATTCTGCACTTGCAATGGACTCTGGAGATTGTCAATTACATAAGTTGTCCCTCGTATTTCTGTGAAGCTGTGTCATCTTCCAATTTATCTTTTCGATGAAGTTCTGTTTTTTTCCAGAGTTTGTAAGCCTTCCGATTGTGGTTTTTGGAAGCTGATTTCGACTTTTGCGTTTGACGTTCATTTACAGATTGCTAACCTAATGCCAGCAGAAATGGATACTTTATTTACTTTGGTCAGTATCACGTTCAGCGATTTCAAGAAAAATTCGCTTCTCAATTTTTACGCCGCTCTTCCTTAAGATAAAATTAACGATCGAAGTCATTAAACGGTGCTTTTATCAAGAGGGGAAAACTTATTTTTATACATATGAATCAAAGGGTTTTTTCTTCAACAAACTACAAATCATACAATGAAATATAATGCCTTCCTATTACACAACATTTATGAAGGAAGAGGATCTCAACAAAGAGTTTGTAGTGATTCCTACGGATGATAACTGTGCACTTCATTTTGTACATTTACTTTTATACACTTATGAAAAAGAGCTTATTTTAAATCTTCAAAAGCAGAAAACACTTGATGGTTTGAATAGTTGCTTCAATAGTTCTTCTAAGTACATGGATGATATTCTGGCTATTGACAATCCTGGTTTTGAAACATATAAGTATAAAATTTATCCACAAGAATTGACACTCAACAAGGCAAATATTACAAACACAGAAACACCAAAAAATGGCCACAAAAAACGGACATTAATATCTGAATTGTAAACGGAGATATTCATAAAAGTATGTATGACAAAAGAGGTATTTTTGGATTCAACATTGTCAGTTTCCTTTGGCTTGACGATGATAATCCTAGACTATCATCATACTGCATTTACATAATAAAGCTCTTCCGGTGCGCTAGAGCATGTATTTCATTCTTGGGTCAAGGTTTCCGCTTTCAAAAACTAGTTAAGACGCTAATTCGGACCTATACAAGCAACATTGTATATTGCTTTAGATATTTCACAACCTGCCTTTTATGGTGACATTATAAACAAAATTAGAAGGATCAAAGGTAGACAAAATAGCCATATTAATAAAATACGTCAGAATCAGCAGACGCCTTTTATGCCCTGGATATGATCCTAATGTCACCAGACGCACATTTGGCATGATACTTGATCAATCCACAGCTTTGTACCAGCGCATTCATAAAACTTGCATCCTGACTGACTGTGAAGACAGGACTAAATGACGCTCCCTGTCAAAACTTCTTTAGAGAAGAATGGACCCCGACCACCTCTTCTCTCTGAATGTCGGTCGGACTCCTCGGGTGAAAACATACATGAGCTCGCTGCAGCCGACAGAGAACGGACTGTATTTCGTAGGTCCTATGTTTTATATCAATTTACATATTCATCTGTGTTTTGCTTGGGTCCCTGCGTTTTGCTGTCTTGCCTGTGTGGTCATCTTACAGTGAGGAGGTTATTTTTCAGTACAAATAGTGCGTTCTTCGAGACCTTTTGTTAACCAGAAAAGTTGGAGCGTTGTTCGCACGTAATCTGGATAACCACCCCATGTGGCAGATGGCCGTCCTAAGTCGGGTTGGCCATTGGACTCTTTGGTTTATGTGAAGTCTTGTGTGTTTTGATATCGTTTTTGGTGTGCCTTGTACCCTTTTATGTCTCTTGCTTTGTATGTCTTCTCTGTATGTTTTCAATTGTGGTGTTTTGATGTTTGTGCTGCAACCTTATTCTTATTGGAGATCCCCTTCTTTTCTTTCAAAGTGAAAAATAGTTCTAAAACTTTACATGTTTCATTAAGGTCTTTGCTTTGATTCTTGGTCTTTTTGTAGAATGTTTCTGTTGTTTCTAAATGGTTGTCATGGGTGTAGTATTTTAATTGAGTCATAAGTTTTCAGTTTTAACTATTCTGGTTTATATTGAAAGTTTTGGCTAGGTCATTCGATAATCATTTCTCTCGCATCATTTTCTAAAATTTTGATCCACAGTCGTATTTCATCGACGAAGTAAAACTGCTAGATTGTTTTTCAAGCCTTCGTGATATTTTTGGAAGTTCTGCGCTCCTAGTTTCAATAAGGGACTATAATCTGACATTTCTGTAATCAAAGTGTCTTGAAATTTCTAAAACGTGGATCCTGTAGCATTATATCCCACCCATTTCGTTACGCCTTACATTTTTCGACATAATAAATTTTACACTATTTGGCCATATTACATTGTTTAGATTGAGAATAAATGACCAGGGTTAAGTACCCGAAACGTGTATGTCTGGTCCATGCTGCAAATTAATCTGTTCTTTTAAAATGATGCTAATTGAATTTGAAGACGTTTAACATCATATATTTGTTGTATCTGTTTATTAGAACCTTAGTTTGCTGCGTATCGGAGGCGACATCTACAATAAATTCCGTCATTATGTGTTATCCTTCTAGAGCGAGGTACCATATTTAGCCGGTGACCATATTTCGCCGTTTCATAATTAATCTCTTCTTATTGGTTATCGGAAATATTTATCAGGTTTATTTTTCTATATTATCCTATCAAATATGACCGTAGCCGTTATGTTTTGATATATTTTGACATCTCCTGCACTAAATTTTTTGCAAAAGAAATTACCATAAAATGTGGAAAATTGAACGAAAACTACCAAATTCTAGATGTAAACATTCAAAAATTGTGACATTTACCAAAAATGAAAGCATTTGAGTCGGCATCATTTCTAAAACGTAGTGGTGACGAAATATTACCTAAAAAGAAAATCACAATTTTGACCGTTTTGTGTACAACTAGGATACTTATCAACAAAAACGGCGAAATATGGTCACCCCCAAAGGCATGGAAACGAAATATTTTGACGTTTTATAAGGAAACAATGAAATCAGTAAAATGAATAAATTTTGTAGTAATTCAATCACGAATGGAGTTAAATTAGATTATAACAAAAGCAATTATTGATTTGGCATCCAAGTATTGAAATTTTCCAAGAAATGTACGAAAAATGCGGCGAAATATGGTCACTTGCTCTAGTTCTTTTTTTTTTTTTTTTTTTTAGATATTTTGCCTTTGTTGCTTGTCATTTTTATGCTGATTATTCGTTTATATTTTCTTATTTATTATATTTTTAATATCTGTTTAACTTATTGTCTTAAAATTAGCTTGCTTCCTTTTCTCTTCTGTGGTACCGTTTACAGCCCGTACTATTTAGTCATTTATTTAAAAAATATTGGCCTTCATGTTTAAAACGACCTATGTCTTGTTTGTTCGTCATTTTGATGTGTTCTCGTTCTTTACGTCTGTTTTTCCAAGCTGTCTTAGTGCTGACCCGTTTTTCGTTTTATTTGTGTCTCTGTGTATGTTCTGCCGTAAAAATTGTAACCTCGTCTTGATGAAGATCCTCTTCTTATCTCCAGCGATATCGGTGGACATCTTGGCTTTAAACTCTTAATTCACCCATCAAAACACTTTATTTTAAAAGACTCACAACTCTTTAGTAAAAAGAGCAATCATAAGGTTTACAAATGCATACGCTAGTGAAATAAACAGATTAAGGCATTTTGAAAATTTGCAAGAAATTATAAATTTGGACAATGTATACATCTCATAAACAAGTAAATTGACGCCGTTTGTAACTCTCCAAATTGAATTTGACTTGTATACTGTGATCATTCTTGGATCGAACATATCTGCGATGACGTAAATTCAATATCCCTGGTGTACTGACAGAAACATAAATGTCAAATACGTAGCCGTCTCTGCTGTAACGATCAAGAAAAATACACACATCAACACCTTATCCAGCGCCATGCTAACTCTACCCCATGTGACTTGCTCTCTCTGTAAGAAGGGGACTTCATTCTCCTCGGGGGATAGCTTAGACTCCTGTGTGTCATTGGAGCTGACCCTTTCTTCTTCCTCGTTTCCTTTTGATGACGACTCTTTGATGTCCACTTGGACAGCCCTGCAGCTCACAATACTCTCGACTATTTGTACTAGCCGTCTGTGTCTTCTTGGAATCGGTCGGTCCACTGACCTGTGGTACATCTTTGATACAATAATAAGAGATATTGCGATACAAGAACTGTACAGCATTTTGAAGGCCAGGAAGTAGCTCAATATAGGCATGGGGTCAGACATCTCAGGCACTATGTCAATGGTTACGATCATGAAAACAGTGTACGAAAGCAACACTGTGATGGCAAAGGACACTCTCTCACCAGCCTCTATTGGAATCAGGTATACACATACATTCAGGAAACTTAGAAGTAACACAGGAATTAAGATATTGCAAAATGTAAACGGCCATCTTCGTAAGAGCTTTATTGGGAAGTAAACGGCAAAGATTTTGGAGTTTTCTATTTTTCGAACGCATGGGTCTCCAGCTCTGTATTTCCACTCACCGTCTCGGACTCTGATTGCTGACTTATCCACGAAAGATTCCATATCTTTTATAGTACTGTTGGGATTACTTTCATGAAGGAAGTAAATTGAATTAAGAAGGACAAAAGTGAAATAGCACTCATGTTCATCAAAAGGAAAGTAGGTCACATCCGGTGCACATGCCACACTAAACACTCCTCCAGAAGCATAATGAACATCTCCATGGCTACTTACAATTCCAGTCAATATTTCTTGGTTTCTATCATACAATACAAACTTTCCTACCGTATTGAACAATGATATTTCAGGTTTCCATACATCTCTTAAAGTTACTGGAATATTCCCTACATCGCCGTAGTTTGACCTGTCCCATTTAAGTCTTTTATCATTCCATCGTGTACGAAATATTCCATTAACGTGAAGTTGGCTCTTTATTACGTCAAAGTCTATTATTGAAACTATCGTGAAAGACACCTTGACAACAGTGTTATGTTTCGGTTCGATATTGGTCAAGTAGTCCTGGTTCCTCACAACTTCTTTGAATATCCTGGATCTGTCCAGTAGCTCTTGGTCATACTCTGCTTTTGAGGAGGAAATAGAAACTATAGCACTCCAAATAAATAAAGTCCAAGCTAAACCAGTCATATTGAACAGCTGTGGAAAATGGCAATGAGCATTATAAACTCTCTCCTCTTTGGAGAGTTACATGAAATGTGCATAATATAATGATGTATTGGATGCAAGGTTACGTATATCACGTCACATATAGAAAATCAGTTGTCATCCAGACAACGATTCACGACACTGATGTCCCTTCGAGGTAGATATTATACAGGCGCGAAGCTAGGTTATTCCAGGAAACTGTCAAAAGAAAAAAAATAATAATCTTGATTGAACAATTATTCTTAGATAGGGAACATAGCGAATTGTTTGAATGATTCGATAATCTGTAGAAATGAGCTCTATTATTAGTATCGCTAATTTTCCATATGTCATTTTGACACAATTTCGGTGATAACAATGCAATAAATGTAATAATACCAAAGTACCATTCATTTGCAGTGACATACATGCTACGATGGCACATAGATCAATAAACAGAGAGTTTGATCAGTGATTTTATCATTACAATAATTGAAATCTTTGAGCGATATACTTTTGTGTATGCTTCTTTATTGTTGACTTGATTGCGTTTAAGACTAGAATCCTCGTCATCTGTCTTTATTCAAAATCTGTCTTTTCATATTATAAAATTTGCTTCTCACATTCGTGCTTTAAAGAAGTGTACATTTTGAAAATTTTAAATTTAAACTTTGAGTATCTTTTAAATTGGACGCAACTTTTATTGGTAAACCATGACCTTTTTTTAAATACCATATGACCTTGACCTGTAACTTTCTTTGGAGAAACAATGGATGCTACTTTTGGATGGTAGATAAGGGTCTTTCATACTTCACGTGTATATTGCTTTTTGAAAAACCTTTCCACTGTTTCCCAAAATGTTGAACTCATGACCCAGACTTTCGAATTCAATATTATGAACTCATCTGTTGTATCTCTTTTATGACTTTTATGAGGGAATCAGTTTTTTATACGCCCGTCATTTGACGGGTCGTATTATGGTATGGCGAAGTCCGTCCGTCTGTCCGTCTGTCTGTCCGCCTATGGAAAGCAATAACTTCGATATGCGTCAACGGATTTTCACGAAATTCATATATTATGATTGGACTGTGAAGAGGAAGCCGCCTTTCGATTTTCAGATTCATCCGATTTGTCGTTACAGAGTTATGGGACTTCGATTTTAAAAATACAGTGAAAATATACAAAAATAGTTAAAAATTATTTAAAAATCTATTTCTGGTCGAAATGTTTTGAAATTTTGTATATTTCAAATAGAAAGGATGTTCTTTGACATATGTAACGGGTTTTTAATTTTTTTGTCGCATAACCGAGATATTGTGTGTAATGGGAGGGGGGGGGGGGTTATATGCACATACATGTTAAGCTAAGGGCAAAATATAGGTGCATGGAACGCAATAACTTAAATACGCGTTAACCGATTTTCACCATATTTATACATTATAATTGGACTGTGAAGAGGAAGCCGCCTTTCGATTTTCAGGTTCATCCGATTAGTCGTTACAGAGTTATGGGACTTACATATTTTGAAATACAGTGAAAATATACTAAAATTGTTAAAAATTATGTAAAAATCTATTTCTCGTCGAAATGTTTTGAAATTTTGTATACTCAAGGTAAAAAGGATGTTCTTTGACATATGAAACGGGTTTTTAATTTTTTGGTGGCATACCGGAGATATTATGTGTAATCGGAAGGGGGGGGGTATATGCACATACATATAAGGCTAAGGGCAAAATATAAGCGCATGGATCGCAATAACTTGAATATGCATCAACTGATTTACATGATATTTGTACATTTTGATCATACTTTGAAGAAGAAGAAGCTGTCTTTTGATTTTCAGGTTCATCGGATTTGTCGTTACGGAGTTATGGGACTTAGATATTTTAAATGCAATGAAAAGATAATGAATAAGTTAAAAATTCTTAAAAAATCTATTTCTGGTCAAAATGTTTTGAAATTTTGTATACTTCAAGTAGAAAGGTTGTCATTTGACATATGAAAAGGGTTTTTAATATTTTTTGTCGCATAACCGTGATATGTGAAATGGGAGGGGGGAATATGCACATACATGTTAAGCTAAGGGCCAAATATAGACACATGGAACTTAATAACTTGAATATGCGTCAACGGACTAACATGATATATCTACATTGTGATCAGACTTTGAAGAAGAAGCCGCCTTTCGATTTTCAGGTTCATCCAATTTGTCCTTATGAGGTTATGGGACTTAGATATTTTGGTGTTGTGAAAAAATCCCAACGGGCGTATTTTGCTGCGTTAGCGTAGGCTTTATTCACAAACGCATCTGTTTCCCTTGTAAGAATGTGAATAAGATCTCCAGCGAGAACCCCTACATTGACCACAGCGGAACACACCCACAGGTTTGTAGCAAAGATCGAAAACCAGACGAAACATCTTTAACGAACAAAAGGGCACAATAAGTAATACAATCATATCCATATCAAACGGTCCAACAGACAATCACAGTAGATCATTCGAAACATCAGTGAATGAAAGTCAAACACAAACCCCAAAAATAGATTTTAAAAAAAATCAAAAGGCGCACAAATTCTTGAAAACAAATACTCACAAGAAAAGAAAATAGGACAAACAGACGGCGACAATAGGCCCACAGAAACAGGAAGGACAACTTAATCTAGTAGTAGATGATGCTTAAAACGCGGTGCCGTGCTAGTTAGTACTGTTTATCATGCATAACATATGATACAAGTATCCAAGTAAGCAGGACCAAAAAAGAAGCGTAAAACTTATTCATAAATTCTCTCTTCGTATAATTCAAAAATATAATACAATCAATTTGAACATTCTGTTTGTTTAAATATTCTTATAAACTTAATACAAAATTTCAGTCTGATCAGAAGGATGTTAGATCTATAACAGTTTACATGTGTGCGGCGCCGTATGAATTAATTTTAACAGCGCAACCTTCAATGAATTTCCATTTGCAAACACTTCTATCTAGATTCAAATTAACATTCTGCAAAGAAGCAATTTTAAGTGAATCCCTAATGAAGATGAGATCAGAATGAGAATACATAAACTGCCAGGTTCTCACAACTTTGCTACTAGTATCAGGAAACTCCAACTGCCTACATAAATTTCAGGGGCGTAGCCAGGTATATGTTGTACGCAAGCAAGTCCACAACATTTTCACCAAAACAAAAACAAAAAAGAAAGAGTGCATCTCCTCGGCAGTGCCAAAAGAACTGGGTGCTTATATGACATGTTTTTAAAGCAATGGTGTTTACAAATAGCCCAAGGACACTCCAGAAACCACCGATATGAATTCATTTTTCAAAAATTCCAAAGGTTATTTTATACATTCAAATTTACACACAACGACCGCTAACAAAGTGCGAACGGTCGATTGGGAGGGATGCAGGGCTTCCAAGTCAAATATATGTATGCTACAGAGGCTACCAATTTGCTTTTTTTTTCTCGTTCGGGAGAGGTCCCGCGAACCCCCTATACTAGATAGGAAAACATTTAACCATACTCCGCCACTCAGTCCTTGGGTCTCACAAGTAATATTATCTCTCATAGAAAGAATCTGTACTCCCCCCTCCGATAGTTGAGGTTCTGGGTCGATCCCTTCTTTGGAGGTCCACGTCGAAATCACCCTAGCTACGCCCCTGAATCGGCAACATGTGTTCATGATTATAGCGATGCTATATATGGCAGAAATAGGACTGTTTTGACTTTAAACTCATTTAAGGCAAGGTTACCGCTTTCATGAACTAGATAAGACTTTCTGGAAATTTTACAAAAAATACTGTCAGCTTCTTTTGAGATTCGGACCTATACAAGCAACAGAGTATGTCACTTTTGGTATTTTACAACCTACCTTTTATAGTGATATCATAAACAAACTCAGAAGGATCGAAGGTAGACAGCATAACTATCAAAAATGCATCAGAATCATCAAACGCTTTTTATACCGTTGATATGATCCTTATGTAATCAAACGGACACTCGACATGTTACTTGACCAATCTACAGCCTTGTACCAGCGCATTCTTAAAACTTGCACTCTGACTAACTGTGACGACAGCTCCATAACGGGTCCTGTCCAAACCTCTACAGCCGTCAGAGTAAGGACTATATTTCGTATGCCCCCTTTTTATATCCATTTAAATATCCATCTCTGTTGCTAGCGCCCCTGCGTTTTGCGGTCTTGTTTCTGTGGTCATCTAACGGTGAGGAGGTTGTTTTACACTGCTATTGTGCGTTCTTCGAAACGTTTTGGTAACCGCAAAAGTGGGAGGTTTGTGCGCACGTAATCTTTATAGCCACACAATTTGCTACTAGCGTAGCAGATAGCCGTCCCAAGTGGGCAATGATTGTACATTGGTCTCATTGGTTTATGTGTAGTCTTTTGTGTTTCTATGTCGTATGTCTCTTTCGCGTGTCTTACTGTGCTTGTTTACTTTGTGTTTTCACATCGGTATTTTGGTGCTTTGTTGTTGGTGATGCAACCGAGTCCAGTTGAAGATCCTCTTCTTTCATTTTATTATTTGATGGCATTCAAGGCATTGATTTAAAAAAATAACTTGAATGTCTACAGTTTTATTCTTAAGCCATATCAAAATTCAAAGTCGCCTCCTTTGTTTTTCTTAAAATGCGTTTCTTCGATGTATGCAACAGGATAATCTAAGAGGTGATATAATATATTATTTTGCTTATGGATATTCAGAATACATTGTGTTCCTAATAAATGTTTTATTCCAACTATTACTAGTCATCTCATGCACAGAAATCGCTATGAAATCTTTAATGCCATGATGAATACAAATATCACGTGACAGCTTTCGGAGGCGTTCGATTTGTTGTTTAATTCAATGGCTCATTAAAAGGGGTCAACAAGCACGACAATTCCATTAAAAGCTGTTTTGATGGGAGTGGGGTATCCAACAAATAATTCTTTTATTATTCAGAGTACATGATGCATTAAAGCTTCCAAATTAGAGTTCCCGTGACTTTGAAAAGCTCATATACTACTCATCATTCTCCCAGAAACAGCTTAAATATTGCTTTCATTACAATAATAACATTCTATAGTTAAACACCTTAATATAATTGCTTTTACTCATGCCAATATTGCACAGAAAGTGAAGATGATCAATAAAATGAATGCATTTCCTGCAGTTCTGAAAACTTTAGAACGCCCATGGTGCAATACTGTTTGAATGTACTCGGCCATGCTTTATAAAATCATGAAGACAGACCAAAAATTGATAATGTAATTAAGCATGATTTAAACCTGGACTGTGGCTTTATTGAAATATTATGTTTGCTTTGTTTGTTGAAGAAATTAATTTAGCCGTCAAACTATTAGCTATATCGTGGTTGTAATGGATAGGACATAAAACAAGGACACGACACAAGCAAACAATTTGATGAGTAAATAACGTGCCTACTTTCCTCAATAAAAGCTGAAGCAAACTGAGTTGGGAGACATCAATTATTCACAGCTTACCATTCTTTTGTGCATTAGCTCTTTTGAAAACCATTGCTTCAGGAGTAGAAAAAGATATTCACAAGAGCTTTAAATTTGATTTCGATTCGTACGGCACGATATATTTATGAAGTGAGAAGCTGATAGTCGCTATTCATATTAACAATTGCCTTATTAATAACTGCTTCAATAAAGGCATTGACAGAGCAAAGTTAAAAGACGACAATTATGGTATTAGTAATAGATATTTTAAAAGCGAGTGTGGTTCGGATTTTTCTCTTGATCCACAGCTTCCTGGCAGTATGGAGAGCTTATAGTCTTAATGAAGACAGTCAAATGTGGTGGCTTGCCATTGCGGATGTGGCTCTGTTCTTTGAAGGATTGTTTACCATCACGTGTAGGAAAGGATTGGAATATAAATGGTAATATCATCATCATCATCGTCGTCGTCATCATCATCGTCGTCATGCACGGATCTAGTTTTTTTTTTTCAAAGTTAATAGAATTTGAGTATTTATACTGAAAATAGTGAAAAAATTATGCATTTTTGGCTATGGTGGGGTCATTAACACCTTTTCCAGATCCATGCATGAACATTTTTCTTAATGTTGTTGCCTTTTTCTGGCCATTTTTATCATTTTAATTATTTTTGCATTTTACATTTGGAATGAATGTATAGTTTGGGTAAGATACTCTGAAAAAGGTACAAGGCAAACAACGGTTTTACGCCTGAAATCCTTATCAAAAAGCTATCAGATATGATACAAAGTCTTGTACACAATTTGTTGTATTTTTTATTTATATGGAGTTCAATCAAAATTGCTACTCTTAATTTTTGAAAGAAGGAACAGCATTGATTTGATGAAGTATCATATGTAATGATAAAAACAACGTTTCAGTCTTACAGAAAATAACTCTCTTATCAAAATATTATTATTGTTGCCTGCTTTACTCATTCTGCTAAATACTTTGATTTTACATTTTTATCATTATCAGAACTAGTTTTAAAGCTAAACAAACACACACAATTTTTCCGGCCAAACCCATGCTTAACCTCAAGTAATTAAAAATCACCCATTGACCCCAACTGGAAACAACAACAACCAATTAAGTACAATCTTCTTACAAAAAATGAAACGCAATGCCTGTATATTTCAGATCGCAGATGATTTCTTAACTATATTTTCTTTTCATAGGTTTTGTCCATGTTTCTTCTTCTATCTATGTGGAACTATACCGTCTATCTGGTTGCTGGAGCTAGACCGCCGTGACCGCTATGTCGAAGTGGACAATACGCTAAATAGCACACTTACCGGTCCGCAGCTCACTCAAATCTACGGGGTATTAGACTTTCAGCTTTTATTGTTGTACAGAGCTTGTGCTGACTTTGTGTACCAAACTCAATCAAATATGTAGAAAAATTCATAGATATGCTTCAAAACACATGCTAATTACGATACTCTCTTGAAATATTAAACAAAATTGTATCTACTTTTGAGAACAAGACATAAAATATGATAGTATTTTAAAAGAGAACACTAAACACTTATCAATATGACAATGTAGAATGAATATTTTATGTGCTTTCAGGTGTCTATCCCAGTGGACCTTCCGCCCGATACATGGGTAGTAGTGATTGAACAGCTGCTACTATACTTCATGATAATTGGTCGATGGCTCTTACCACGTGGGAAAATTTCAAGGAACGAATTGTCCCAGTTATTGTTTGTCTTCATTGGGATGGCCTCCGATATCACTGAACTCTTCACATTGTTTGACGAGCAAGAGGTACGTGAGAGCGAAAAATTAACATACGCCATCTTAATTATCTGGACAATCAGCCTACTACAGTTCTGTTTTGTATTGACCGCTACTAAGAGCACAAAGAAAACTAGGGTAGTGCTCAGTAACTTGGATGCCGATGACGCGCATTCCGGAAACCGTTGTTCCGCATGCGTGACCAGCGAAATATGGAGCATTCTGGTAGCTATGTGCATGCAAGATGTCCCGTTCCTTGTAGTCCGAATGTACTCTATTGTAAAATTCAAGCTTATTACGTACAGTATTATATTTTTCACCGCTAAGAACGTGCTTGTGACGATGCTTTTGTTGTACAGACTTGTTGTTATCTGTGAGCATAAAGGTCAAGATGATGACGAACTCGAGGAAAATGTTGAAGTTGTCATCGATGACGCGAAACAACAATCACAAAGAGAGATCCCCGCCATCACGAAATCCTACAATGGAGTATCGAAAAGGAAAGTCCATCCTCCGAAGAAAGGACATTTGTACAGATACGCAAGTAAATTAGGGAGTTTGTGACATGTCGTCACCAAAACTATTTTACTGCGTGCCAGAACATTTACTATCTTCGAAAAGGTAGCATGCAAATTAAGGTTTCTGAGTTTCTCTGAGCTATCTTGTAAAAATGTAAAATCGAAATATATTCATTTTATTTCTCCCTCTGAATTTTGTATGATGCTACAATTTTGTTGCAATACAAAATTTATTAAATCTAAAGCTTTTTGAGATCAAGCATTTACTGTAAAAGGGTTACCATGGTTAATCGGATTGTTTCTATGTCGATGTTAACATATCTTACACTTCTTACAACAACATCAACAACCACAAGAAAACCGCTATCATTTTCTGTATGATTTTTAAAAGTAGTCCTTGACATTGATGTGTTAATACTACTATAGTTAATACTAGAGAGTTTGGTTTATTTTGATACTGTTGAAGAGTTTGTTTGGTATCCTTCCCTTCTATTAAATATTTTGGTGTGTGAATATGGTTTGGAGTTTGTTTGTTGTTTGTTTTTTGGTTATATAATTGTGCATTTATTAAATTCATCGAACTTCATCAATAACTTCAGCAATGTAAAGGAGATCCATTTAGTTATGATGCCGTCGATATTATCCTATGCCAAAGAATCTGGACTATCTGACATGTTGATACCGTCTTATAATTAAGGATGTAACAAAGCATAGCTTTTTCATGTATACATATCAACCCTATCGGACAACAGATCACAAAATCATGGAACCAAGATGATCCGGTATGTTTTGCATCTTTTTTTTTTCAGCTAGCATAGAATACCAGAGCAAAAAAAATACATGATATGATAAATTATTTATCCAATTGCATTTATGGAACTCTCTCCAATGACGAAACTGGATATGAAGATTTCCAACAGTGAAAGAAATTCCAAAATGAAAAATTAGATACCAATGATGACTCGCAAGGGCCTTGATTCAATGTTGGAAGGAAAGTTTAACGATGATAGTTATAGTGATGTGTTATATAATTGGACGTTTTATTTGCATTTAAAAATCGATATTCATGACCCGCATAATTTTGAAATTAACATACCGCTATGATAGAAGCTAGTGCAGCGAAGCGTCAAATATGATCGTTTGATGATTATTAAATCATCAGTGAAAGAAAAGGAAAAAACCTATCCAGATTAATTACTCTGCGAGGTCCCTTGCAAACGCCCCTGAACACGCAAACATCAAACATAGAAACAACTCGTTGGGGGGAAGAACTAAGTACATACAAAGGAGACATGCAAAACCTCGATATAACTGCAGAAACCAAGAGGCTGTGTAAAGCCTTCTCTTTATAGTCGGTGTTACAAATTACAAACGGAACAGTCAGGGACAAGCAACGATTTGCAACATACATACACCATTATGATACAAAAATATATTTATTAACAAAAGTATTAGAAAACAATTTATGCTCTGAGGACTGGGACAGTTCTTAATTTCCACAACCAAGAATTCTGACAAAATGAAAAAAAAAAAAAAACAACTAATGACCAACGCCATGTCTTCTCAAGGGAATTTTGTAAAGGATTAGTCCATGTGTCCCTTTGATGTACATTCTGACCTCTTCGCAATTTGAAGATATTAATGCTAGACTTTTATAGATGTAGTGATGACTTTGAAATAATAAATCGGGGAAAGGGGGAATTAATATTCCTATCATTTTTTTATTGCTTAAATTCTATTTCATACAACCAAAGTCCCAACTAATACTGGATAAACGTCCAACTAAGTGACATTCAAAAACCAGAAAAAAAACAACTGAATGACATGCAAAGCTATAAAAGCAAATCACCGAAGTGCTCACAAAATCTGGATAAACTTCCAACCATGTGGCGTGCGAATACACGGAAAATACACTAGAAGGAAATATAAAACAAGGAATGAAAAAAATGCACTTGAGTCCCAAAAAAACAGGGCCCAGTTTCACAAAAGTTCTTACGAAAATTTTCAGGAATTTTCGTAATTTTCATCCTATAATAAAAGGTTCAAAATATTTTCTAGTTAGATTGTATTATATTTTCTTATGTCATTTCTTCATACTTAATATAAATTCAAAAAGAAAACTTCTCAAATTTAAGTCAATTAGTAGAACTGAGCAATCAAAAGTTACGAAAATTCCTGAAATGTTTCGTAAGTATTTTTGTGAAACAGGCTGCAGAATCCTAAACCAGAACCAATGTAAATACATTGTCATCATAAAAACACCAAACAAAGCAAAGCAAAAATAGGCACAACCAAAAACAGAATTAAGTACCCGAAACGTGCATGTCTGGTCAATGCTGCAAGACGTTTAACATTTGTACTACTTGGTGAGTGTCACTGCTGGTGGACCAGGAGTCCCCAAGGGTACTTGTAGCCAAGTTCGATCAACTTCGTTTGATCGTCTGTCTCTTCGACGCATTTCAATATTTTTGTTACAAAATTTCGTGAAATCTCTAAAACGTGGGTCCGGTAGTATCATATCCCACCCATCCTGCTACGTCTTTCGGTACATTTTTGGACATAATAATTTTCACACTTTTTGGCCATATTACATTGTTTAGATGGAGGATCATTGACGAGCGTTAAGTACCCGAAACGTGCATGTCTGGTCCATGCTGCAAATTTATTTATTCTTAAATGATGCTATTGAATTTGAACCAATGTAAATACATTGTCATTATAAGAACAACAAACAAAGCAAAACAAAGACAGCCACAACCAAAACAGAACCCTAACACCATAGCCAATATAAATACATTGTCATGAGAAACACCAAACAAAGCAAACCAAAGACGGACACAACCAAAAACAGAATCCTAGGTTTGTATAAACTTTAATTTGATTGCCAGTGTGTCATTTTCAGATGTGTCAACAAACTACAGAGACAAATAATTCAGCATCCTATTTGGACATAATGTTGTCCTACGACACTGATGGTCACATGAACACCTCACTCTATGATAAACGTGACGACTTCAATTTCAGCATTACAAACTTTCCTTTTCTGAGTAGCAACATCCCTTCATCGCCTGCTTATGGCGTGTTCATATCTCAGTTGATACGCTATGCCAGAGCAAGTACCAAATATACGGATTTTGTTCTGAGAGCTAGGCGTCTTTCAGATAAGCTTCTCAGTCAGGGATATGTTTGTGACCGACTAACATCGTCACTGAGGAAGTTCTACGGTCGATATGGGGAACTCGTCATACACTATGATGTCCCACTTTCCAGAATGGTGGATGATATTCTGTCATAGACCATTTGAACCATCCAACCAAAGATTGTACTCTATATCTTCCAAAATGGAAGTAACCGGATGTGACAGTTCTACCGAATTGAAGCGACGGGTGTTGCATGCAAGCAGGAGATGCTTACTCTTCCTGGGCACCTGGTCTCACTCTCATATCGGGAGTTCGCTTCTTTTCATATTGTTGAGGTTTTTGTTTGTTTGCTTTGGTTCCTGTTTTTTCCTGATTTTGTATGCCTTTGGTTTCTGATTTTCTGGGTTATCGATTTTGTGCTGTAAACAGGGATATGGTCATTATCCATATTTGTCATGTAGCCAAGTTCGGTCAACTTCGGTTGATCGTCTGTCTCTTCAACGCATTCGAAAATTTCTGTTTTCAAAATTTCTTGAAATTTTTCAAACGTGGGTCCTGTAGCATCATATCCCACCCATCCTGCTACGTCTTTCGGTACATAATAATTTTCACACTCTTTGGCTATATTACATCGTTTAGATTGATGATCACTGACGAGGGTTAAGTACCCGAAACGTGCATGTCTGGTCCATGCTCCAAATTTGTCTGTTCATAAATGATGCTATTGAATTTGAAGACGTTTAACATCTACAATGAATTCCATATTCAATAACAGCTAGCCGTTCAATTGCATAATATGGGTCTCCTTCTTTTATATTAGTTGTCCATTATTTTTCATTGATGTATTAATTCGTTTGTTGGTAGTTTTTGTGTTAGTGCTGGTAGCGTAGTGGTTAGCGCGGTGGACTATGAACCCATAGGTCGTGGATTCGAATCTCACCGTCGCCGATCTTTGCAAAACCATTGTAACCTTGGGCAAGTTGCTTCACACTACGTTGCACTCTCTCCACCCGGGAGTAAACTGGGTACCTTGCACAGGAGACGAGCTTGTAATGTGAATGAAAAGCATTAGCGACTAAACGGCAGCTCTGCTTGTATACTCCTAAGGGAGTTGAGATTGCACTGGATTGTACAGGTCTCACCAGGGAGGTAATTGCGGAAGTTGCGTGAGGCTTACTATAGTAGGCGAACGAGACTTTAATGAGTTAAAGAAGATCCTGACGATAATCTCAATAGCACTCACAATAGAGCACCAAATTGAGCATCGACGGACCCCTAGCAAGCTAGAGGTGGGACCAGGTGTCCGGGAGGAGTAAGCATCCCCTGTTGGCTAGCCGCACCCGCCGTCGATGTACACGCACGAAAATGAAAATAAATTAGATACATGCACTGTCTATGGTTCTTTCTATATAGAACCTACATTTACCTTTACCTTTTCTTTGACTTCGTATGTTTGTTGACTTAGTTGTTCTTGTATTGTTCTCCTTATACGTGCGTGTTCCGCTCTGATTTCTACAACAGCGTTTTGTTGGGGATATTCTTCTCATTGTACAAGCAATAATCAATTCAATATTTCTCCATCGAAATTTTTTCTAGGTTCCTTGTAAGTTTTAAAAATATCAAACGTTTTCACTATCAGTGAAGTTCCATTACTTAGCAAGACAGCCAAATAAGACATCAATGTGCGTAGTTCGGATTGTAAAATGTAATGCTAAATGAAAAGGGTCTTTTAAATTGAAAGACCATAAAGCAAATTCAATACGATACATTTTCTTAATTAAGTCAGTAAAGTCAGAGTAAAATTTTACAGGTTTCTTATCTTGATATCTGATCCAGTCATAATCACGATGACCTCTTTTTCTCGTACGTTTCTTGTTCAATATTAATACAGCGCGTGCATTTTGCAGCGTCGCCTAAGATAAATTCCTTCTTGCACTGAACTCTGTGAAGTTTGTTCATTAGATAGCATTGTTCTTTGTGGTGTTTTTTTTTGTGTTGTGTAATTGTTTCCGTCTGTTTGTCCGCCTTTTTGTTTTCTCGTGAAAATACATTCCACTATTTTCACTGTTAGGGATTTCCTCCTCTTCGTCTTCCTGTTTTAAAAATATTTTCAAGAAAACATATGTCATTGATTGTTATTTTTGGATTCTGATTTTGATGTTGTTTTTAACTTTTATTCGCTGATTTTAACAAAATAGGAACTGATTGGTGTTGGCCTGGTTATATTTAGATTTTGTAAGTTTTTGTTTGTTAAGTCATCCCTTGGTTACGTAATTATCGAATTAAGATTTTCACCAAGTTTTATATTTACCTCATTTTCATTGAAAGAAAATCTGTCACCTATTGACTGATGAATATTTTGGACATTCATATCAAAATAATTGAATAAAGGGTGTTAGAACATAATCAATAAAGCATCTCCTACAAGCAAGTTCCACTCTATTGGCTAAAACCGCGACACGTGATATT
The DNA here is from genome assembly GCA_033119305.1 of Pinctada imbricata. Lineage (NCBI taxonomy): Eukaryota > Metazoa > Mollusca > Bivalvia > Pterioida > Pteriidae > Pinctada > Pinctada imbricata. Next base: position 86,294,330 of record VSWD01000010.1, read on the forward strand.
TTGTAAAAACTCGTAAAATCAAATGTATTCATAATAACAAAAAGTTTAAGGCCTTTTCCTATAACAAGGATACTCCCTTTTTTAGAACATATGACGGTATAATGAAGATTGTTTGCCATACAAAGTACAGGTGTAGCACTTTCATTCTGACGATACCTGAAATACTCCGTCCCTAATTCCAGGTACGCACTGCATTGAAATATATTCTAAACCTGTCATCAAATTAGATTTCTAAAACTAAGGGGTGTCTCTCTCATTGCATAGCTCTGTCCTTAGCTGGGTTTCGGCATAATTTTTTTTTTCGGTCATGTTTATAATTAAGCTCCTTGCGCCTACCCTCCAACGATTTTTTGGCCATATTTTTCACTTACATGCGCGGATCCAGAATTTTTGGTCAGAGGGGGTCCTAAATTGTAGGAAGTCTACCTATGATGTAGATATATTTCGGTGCTTATCATGGGAAGGGGGCAACGTGTGCACTAAGGATAATTTTTTAGGGCGGGTATTGTTAGCTTTTCTTTCACGTTTATTCTTATGAAGAATTGGCGGAGAAGCGAGCCTGAAATCTTTTTAGATATGAAATATTAATTTGTTTTGATTCAATCGAAATAATTATTTATAACATTGAATATTTTAGACTTTATATCGGCGAGCGGAGCGAGCCGCGAAAATTTTGATTAATTCACATTTTGCTTATATTTCATGAGAATAAATAGATAAGTCATTTTCCCAAATAATCTGACATCTTAAAATGACAAAACCTTGAAATAGATGAGGGAGGTTATGTTGAAAATACGAGTTCATGAGACCCAAGACACTAATATAAAATTATTTAGTATAAAAAATTGAAAATGAATAAGGAATTTTGCAGAAAAAATGATTGTGTATTTGTAAATGGCGAGTGAAGCGAGCCGAAATATTAGGTTTCAAAGCCTTTTTATGCATTTTAGAGCCCTTTCAATTAGTAATGGGCCAAAGCTGGATCCCATCTCCGAAAATTTCAGGGGGGGGGGGGTCAAAACCCCCGTCCCCCCCTTCTGGATCCGCGCATGACTTAAATACGCTTCTGAATAAACCCTACACAAAATTTGGAATCGCTCATTTTGGCAAGAAGAAATTAAAGCTCTGTATTGTAGATGGTGCCAGGAAAATTCACTTTGGCTTTATTTAAGCTGTTTGGCATGAAGTACTACTGACGAGGATTAAAATATCCGAAATACGTGTCTAGTACAACAAAATTGGTACAAAATAACATATATTTCAATATTGACAATATCGACCAAGTGCTACAGTTGTATATTACTACATTTTCTGCATGTTCATTTGACGGACCTTTTTCTTTCTTTTATAAGGAGGCTAAATGCCTTTCAGTCTTATGACTGAAATCCGTTTTATTCAAGGAAGAGAAATAAAGGCAATTGTATAAAACATGTATATTAAATTAACAACTTAATTTACATATAAAAGGTACAAAACAAGGAAAAAATGATCATCAGCTTCTGCCACATCACTAAAATCGTTTGATCTGCAAAAGAGAGTGTATGAAATAAATATATATTTTTATCTTGCAAATGGAATCAATAACGATTTTAGTTATTTCAAAAACATAATTATGAATAAATTGCATTTGATCGACTATTAATATACGAAATAATTCAGTAATGTTCAAACATAATTGTATTACCAATAAGTGACAAATAGAGAAGTTAGATCTTACCTCTGGATATTGTGCTATTCTTGGGATACTTGGCATTCCCATACCAATAATGGATGAATCATCATTAAACAGGCCAAAATCCTGATTCACACCCGAAGAACCTCTTTGGTTTGTGACATATTTTACGTTTATCGTACTCCGAGATGATGCCCTATTGCCAAGTGCACTCGGACGAATGGATGGTTTTTTGGTTCGACTCCTCGCCGGTAAGTCTATGGCTCCTCCGTCGAGGAGTATTCTAGGGTCAGCGCCTCTTTGGACTGATCCTAAGCTATCCAGTACGCTGGAAGGGTTAAGAAGCGCATCAATCCTCTCCTGAACTGATCGTGGATTCTTCAATTTGTCTAAGGGGAGATAATCCGAGTCATCGTCACTGTAAACAGGTGCCTTTGTAGGTTTTACCTTTTTCTTCTCTTTCTTAGAATTTCTTTTTGAATAGCTGTTGTACGTTTTATCATCCATTGGCACGTAGATGACGTTATTTGTCTTATCATAAACTGGGTCATACGATGATCTACCCTCATAGTAGCCCTTGATTGTGTCTAGATATTGGTAATGACCTTTTTCATAAGGCAAAAGTTCTACCTTGCCACGCCTCCCACCCCTGACGCCCTTTTTATAGTCTGTTGTGTTCTTTTTTGGAGGTAGTACCGGCAAGTAATCTCCGTCATCTGACATCGTATAAGCCTCTGGTTTAGGTTTATATTTACGATTTTTGGTTTCGTACTTCAGAAGATCTTTATATATGTCTTTCGTACCTACTGTGGAGTACGATCCGTCGTCGTCAGAGACATACTTCGGTTGTGCCTTCTTGCTATAGCTTCCCTCCGGTACTGCTTTCTTCGTATCTGGATATTTACCATACTTTTCTGCATATGGACCGGCTTTTTTAGAGACGGACGAAGCGAGATACACATTGCCGTCGTCGTCAACTTGATATACTGGCTTGGTTTTCTTGTCATAAGATGATATTTCTGGTTTTACCTTTTTGTCATAGCTTTTTTCTGAATAAGGAACACCGTATTTTTCAGGTTGTGAGTAATCATCATTGTAGCTTTTCGATGAATATTTTGTTTCTGGTTTTACCTTTTTGTCGTAGCTTTTCTCTGAATAAGGAACATTGTATTTCTCCGGTTTAGCATAATCGTCATTGTACTTGGAGGAATATAGGGCATACTTCTCTGCTTTAGCTTTTCTTCCATAACTATTCCGAATAAGCCTTCATATTGTACCCGTCGTCATCTGAATATTTCTTCATTTGTCCATAGGGTTCCGAAGAGGATCGATAGTATTCTGGGTTTGCTTTTTTATTATATATATTTGAAAAAATTGATTTATATTCCGCGCTCGGTCGGCCATAGTTCATGTAACTCATGGAATAATCGCCGTCATCATCTGGCATATATTCCGCGCTCGGTCGTCCGTAGCTACCATACCTCTTTGAGTAGTATTTCGTGCCATATGGTTTATATTCCGCGCTTGGTCGTCTATAATGCAGATAACTCTTGGAATAGTCGCCATCGTCATCTGGTTTATATGCTTTATATTCAGCTGTTGGTCGTCCGTAGTTTTTATAGCTTTTCAAAAAGTATTTATCGTCATCTGTTTTGTATTCCGCCTTTGGTCGTGTGTAACTTTTGTAGCTCTTAGAATAGTACCCTTTCATCTTTGGTTTATATTCCGCGCTTGCTTTTTTGTAATTAAACTTACTCTTGGAATAGTCACCATCATCGTCTGGTTTGTATGGTTTATATTCTGCGCTTGGTTTTTTGTAATTCAACTTACTCTTGGAATAGTCACCATCATCGTCTGGTTTGTATGGTTTATACTCTGCGCTTGGTTTTTTGTAATTCAACTTACTCTTGGAATAGTCACCATCATCGTCTGGTTTATATGGTTTATATTCAGCGCTAGGTCGTCCATATTTTTTTGAACTTTTCAAGAAGTAATTATCATCATCGGGTTTGTATTCCGCACGCGGTCGTTTGTAAACTCCGGAATACCCTGAATAACCAAAAGAATAGTATCCATCGTCATCGGGTTTATATTCAGCTCTTGCCATACCACGGTAAGGGTTGAAGTTTCTCCTTCTTAATGTTGAGAATGGCCCGTAATTACTCCTTGAAGACATCGAAAATCTGCAGTTACCAGACCTACATCTCCTACTACTAGCCCTGTTCAATGGGGTTCTTCTAAATGTACGTCTAGAGGTCAGAGATCTAGGATTGTACAATCTGTAGCCTCCATAAGACTTGTCGTTATCGTCGTCATCGTAGTAACTAGATGTCTTCCTCCGGTACGGGTTCAGACTACTACCGCTGTAATATTTGTTCCCGTATGTTTTGCTGTTGTAATCGTCAAACATGTCGTCATAGAAACTCCTGCTGGTCCTGAACCTGCCTAGCCTGTTGGAGGAGAGTGACGATGGCCTATTGTATATACCATGATTGGGGTTGGTGGAGTAGGGATTGTACCGTGCCCATGATGAAGCGCTCACACAGAGGCATACAAACCACTGTAGCCAATTCATCATGACAAAATGTTGATCTGAAAAGGAAATAATGGTATATCTGTATAATTCTTATTTCAATATTTTAAAAAGTATCTATCAAGTATCAAGTTTCAAAATCTGTTCTGATCCGGTTAACTGAACGGAATAACCTCTACTTTCAGCATTTCAGTACACAGAGAAACTAGTAGACAAACTATTAAACTAGGAGCTCATCAAATGCGGTTGATATAGATCACAGAATAAGGGAAAACTCTAGAATGGAATCTAAATCCAACGATTAATTTTTATTTGACATAAGCTGGTCAACTCTTTAAGACCGGAGATTCATTAAAATGTAATCACATATACATGTACATTCTGCGTAGAGCTTATATGGGGAACAATATGATTTGATTTAATATGAGAAATCAATTTTGTTTGATAATGTAAGAGGCTGGTTTCATCTACAAGAAAGGAGGGGATCTCCAACAACGCACGTTTGCAGCATCAACGGCAAAACTCCCAAAACCCAATGCAAAAACACAGAGCAGACACGCACAGGAAGAGACGAAAAAGGACAAGGAATATCAAATTCACATAGAATCATCAAACACAAATGACTACTACAAACCAACTGAAACCACTGGGCAATCGGTGCCGACATAGGACGGCCATCTGCCACGTCAGTAGCAGACGATGTAGGTTATCCAGATTACATAGCGCACAACCCTCCCACTTTTCAGATTACCAAGAGGTCTCAAAGAGCGCATTTTTGTGATGTAAATAACCTTCTCACTGCAAGATGACCATACAAACAGAAATCATGACGCAGGGACCCAAGAAACACATAGATGGATATGTAATGGTTATAAAAAACAGAACGGCGTACGAAATACAATCCGTGCTCAGCAGGCTGTAGCGAGCTCATGTATGAAATTAGAGAGGATAGGTGGTCTGAGCGCTGTCTTCTCTGAAGAGGTTTGGACAGGGCTTGTCGTGGAGTCCTGTCGTTGCAGTCAGTTAGAGTGCAATTCATTAGAATGCGCTGGTAAAAGGCTGTAGATTGGTCAAGTACGAAGCCAAGTGTCCGTCTGGTGACAGCAGGATTATATCCATGGTATAAAAGGCATTTGATGATTCTAACACAAATTCGATGGTAATTCGATCTACTTTTGATCCTGTTTAAGCAGGTTGTGAAATACCTAAAGTAATATACTCTATACAGTCTCAGAGAGTGGACAAGCCAATCTCGATTAAAAATAAATCGTCGGATTTCGATTTCATTTTAGAGTGTCTTCCTCATTCTAGATCAACCAAACCCGATGAGTGCCTACTTTGACCTTTTATCTACCGATAAGATCAGATTATGATATTTAGCCCTGAATATCATCAAGTATTTCTTCTTCACAATGATCTATACGCAAGAAAAATTTGATAATTACTAAAATGTAATGTATTTGGAGATTCCGTATACAACTTTTATTTTGGTAAGCTTATTTCTAGATACTTAGTACAGTCCAAAGAGTCGGGAGTAGCCATGTTGAAAAGAAGCTAATATCGATCAAAAACGTTGAAAATTAAGAATTATCTGGCTAATATGGGTATCTATAAACTTAAAAACATAGTTATAGTCTAAACAATATACTAGAAATCGAATTTAAAAGACAGGTCTACCTCAACTTTGTCCATAAATTTTAAGATCTAGAATCTGAAAAACATTTAAAGGGAAAAATGAAATTTTGCTTATATTATGGCCTAAAACACAGATTCGTAAAAAGCCCCCCAGCCTCCCTTTTTTAGTTTTTCGTCTCGCGGGCATCGCCCCTCCCCCCCCCCCCCCCCCCCCCCACAGCTACAGAACCCCACCTTCTGTAAAAATGGCGTTCTGTAGCAAAGTGGGGAACAATGTTTTAATAACTTTTCCATTTCAGTTGATTTCTATAGAAAAAAAATATGTTTTGCCCCCAAATTTAGGAAAACGATGCACGATAAACCTCATCCAACTGCTGCTCATGACGAAACCAAGAACTGGCATCAATTTTGTGAAAGAATTTTCCCATTTTTGAAAATTCCAATTTTTCAGGGCAAATTTTACGCCTTATCTTAACAGCTCCTTTTTCCGGCACAAGTGTAAAACCTTTGTCATTGGCTTTGATGTTTTGCATACCCAGGCGATCTTTCCTACTGAGTTTCAGTTGAAATCACAGGGAAACAAAATCGAATCACAAGTTTGTACAGATATTTTATTATATCTTTCTCTAAAAATCTATGGGAAAGGAATGTGTTTTCCGGTGAGGAATTTGTATACAATAGCTTTCTTTCCGATCCCAAATCGTACTTATATAACATGTATTTTGTTTACTTCTAAAATTGAAATCTTGACATCTACTTGTGCTTGAGAAATGAAATTACATCATTTTATTGTTATTTTCATGTTGTCATTCTTAATGGGGAGTCATACTTATCGTCAAAAATGTTAAGATGGTTACGGTCTTTCGATTCCATAGAATGACGTTCATTTGATGCATTTTACATTGTTAATATTGATATATATGTTCTTTTATAAAATTCCAGTGCACCATATGAGCATTTCAACAAGTTATATGTCACCAGTGATGCTCGAGACGAATAAGAAGAAATATTTAAAATTATGAAGAGCAAAAGTCTAATCTTAACCTTAAATGTCTGCCAATGAATCTGCTAAGAACAGAGTTATGTAATCAGGGAGGTACCCCTAAGTTTTATAATTCTTTTCATTTTTAACGGCGAATTTACGAATATATTTCGAGTCACGTGCCAAAACACTGTGAAACAAGGCGAACGATATTTACAGGGACTTAACAATCCACCAGCATAGATACAAATCTTGTGATTGAAATTGTCTCTTATAAAATTTAAGAGCACCAATTATGGTTTAAGACATCTTAAAACTACCATTTCAAGTTTGATTATTGTAACAACTTCATATCCTGAAATTTCATACCTTCCTTACAATAAGTAAAAAGTTTATTTATGATAACCTTTCTAATTATTGAAGATAATATTTAAAGAAAAAGAATATCTGTTATATATGTAATATTTCTGTAACATTCCTTGTTCTATTAAGGTGCCAATTCAAATGTTCTATATAATCGATAGATAAAATTTGTTACAGATTACTTGTCTTCCTCACCAATCTTATATGCACTCAATGCGATGCAAACGTAGGATCAATTTAGGCTATTCTTACCTTAAATATACCTGTAATAACTTCCCTGTTTCTGTGTTAATGACGCCTAAGCATCGGTTCTTATATAAATCTCATTAAATTTTGGACATTTTGATTGGTAGATTTATTAGAAATATTCATAATCTTAAAGTATAATTGACAATTAGATATTTACACCTATTGATGACTGATCAAATCTTGATCTATAGATATAGATATAGATACAGTAAATATGAAAGTTAAAAAATAAAGATTTGTTGTTTTACTCGAGGATTTTATTTGTTCTTGGGAAAAGTAAAACAACCTTGCAGATAAAACAAAATTGACAAAGTATACCATGGTTCCTCTTTCTTGGACTACCTTTTTCGTGGGAGGGGGTGTTGAAGTTTGGAAGAAATTGTGATTTTCATACTCATACTTTTCAGGGGATAGTAGAGGATATTTTCCTTCTATTTTCTTTTTTTTTATCTGTTTCTTGACAGAGGCGACAAACTTTATACGCTTCCGATCTTCTATACAGTGACAAAACTACACGTTTACCGAAATGAACGAAAATAATTCGAATTTTACAAAAGTAATATCAAGCATCCTATTATATATGTACATTTATAAACATTATTAATTCTGGTTTTAAGTCTTGATATATGTAATAATAATAATGTGTTCAATAAATCAAAGTTAAACGGTTTCCCTTCCCTTCTTATCTGTCATCACATCATGAAATCCCGCTTTATGTAGAGTGAAAATGGTTGCATAACTTTAATTAGGTCTATGCAAATTATAATGTTCATTCTTCTATTGACATCCGTGTGGAAATGTCAAGCTTGTTATCCATAAACTCAGCATCATCTTTGCAAGCAAAGTGATCTAGAATGAAGAGCTTTACTCGTTGGACAGGAAGGTAATTCCCATAATGATCAAAGTGCACCATATTACAATGTTTTGCTTATTCGATGAGGTAAACCCACTTATCCTTTCGAGGAAAAAGTGACATTATGAAATGTGACTGGGTTTTGGATGGATCATTGAAAGGGACAAAGGAATTTACAATACAGCTCTATTTTATTCAACTATAGCTCTATTTTAAACGTCTTCAAATTTAATCGCATCATTTAAGAGCAGATAAATGTTTGTAGTACTGGTCCAGATAATATGATACAACCAATAATCAGTATCAATTCAATTAACCTGTGGTATCAGTGAATGAAATACAAACACATATCCCACAATCAGAATCCAAAAATCACAGTCAATACACATACAAATTCTTTTAAAAATGATATGTTTAAGGAATGATAGGGAGGAGATTCCACACGGTGAAAACAGCGTAGAGAAGAAGAATCGGACAGACAGACATAATGGGAGATCAATTGTGCCCCACTCCTTGCCGACATTTTGCTTTACTCGTACGAAGCTGAATACATTCAATCTTAGCTTCTGACTTCAACTTCACTTACAGATACATAGACGATGCGTTGTCCATCAATAATCCAAAATTCGCGGATTAAATCAGCAGTATCTATCCTTCTGAGCTTGAAGTGAAAAAACTACAGAGACAAATAATTCAGCATCCTATTTGGACATAATGTTGTCCTACGACACTGATGGTCACATGGACACATTACTTGATGGCTTCAATTTCAGCATCACAAACTTTCCTTTTCTGAGTAGCAACATCCCTTATCGCTTGCTTATGGCGTGTTCATATCTAAGTTCATACGCCATGCCAGAGCAAGTACCAAATATACAGATTTTGTTCTGAGAGCTTTTCGTCTTTCAGATAAGCTTCTCTGTCAGGGATATGTTTGTGACCGACTAACATCGTCACTGAGGAAGTTCTACGGTCGATATGGGGAACTCGTCATACACTATGATGTCCCATTCTCCAGTATGGTGGATGATATTCTGTCATAGTCCATGTGAACCATCAAACTATCAAATACTTTATGTCTTTCGAAATGGAAGTAACCGGATGTGACAGTTCTACCGAATTGAAGCGGTGGGTGTTGCATGCAAGCAGGAGATGCTTACTCTTCCTTGGCACCTGGTCTCACTCCCATATCGGGAGTTCGCTTCTTTTCATATGGTGGTTTTTGTATGTTTGCTTTGGTTCCTGTTTTATCCTGATTTAGTATGCCTTCGGTTTCTGATTTTCTGAATTATCGATTTTGTGCTGTATACAGGGATATGATCATTATCCATATTTGTTATTACAAAGCAGCATACAACTACACGCTCTGTATTATTTTTTTAAAATTGAAAAGGGCTCGTACTATGTCCATGGCATCAGAAACTAAGATCAGAAAACGGCCATAATAAATTCTGACTGTACGGAATTGATCAAGAGAATGTATTCCGTTAGAAATAAAACTTTATTAAGACATTACATTCAATACTTTCCACTGTAAAACGAAATCCGTTGTAGGTGGCACTTCTTCCAATGAAAAGATGGCTATTATTCATAAATGCAATTTCAGTTATCCCAAAGCCTGCCAAACATAAACATTTCTTATGGAACCAGCTATTTCAAACTAGAAACTCAGTGAACACCTGAAGACTACTACACCAACATGGAACATACTCCCACAACAAAATAATTGAATTAACTTAATGATTCTGCAAAGAAGCAAACTGAATCCCCAATAGAGAGTGATATCAGGTGCCCGAGGAGAGTAAGCATCTCTTGTTTGCTAACAACACCCGTCACTTATGTCGTGCAGAAAAAGTCAAATTCGGTGAATGTGTCAAATTCGTTGTTTTTGGATGATTCTATCCAACACTGAAAGCAATGAGTAAACAAAATTGCAGTGACAAAGTCACAATCGCTCACAAATGTACACTTAGTTCAGTAGTGTCACAATCGCTCACAAATGTACACTAGGTTCAGTAGTGTTTCGGTTAGTCTCCTTGCCGCCTGAACGAAGTCGTTGTAGTTTGAGCTAGCTGTGGAATAGTGTGTCAAGTACGATATGAGTAAAACCCTAAGCTGGGGACGAATAAATGCTTACTTCTTATGAAAGAGAAATTTGTAGTCACATTTTGCATGTCGTCAAAAGCTTGATATGAAGCAGAGGTTAATGTTCCCCGTGGTTCCTTTCACCTCTTGTTCATACGGCTATATTGAGGTAATGTAATTAGCACTTCATCAATATATAAATTGGAGCGCTAGGTGCTTGTTTCCATGACAGAGCAAGGAATGAACAAGTCGGTTTCATATAGGTACAGAAAAAATATCAGCAAGAATGTTTTTGAGAAAGTGACTTTGTCACTGCGCCAATTTTCTGGACAATAGAATGAAAATATAAAACAACACATTTTTTTGTCCACAATTTTGAAAGACATTTTATGTTAGAACTAGCCAAAAAAAAAAGAAAACCCGATTCTTTCTACACAGGTAAAATGACGGATTGTTGCTGGTAAAGCGAAAATACTTACTCTTCCCGGGCACCTGATTTCATCTCAGTGATTTTACTTTTACTCACTCATTGATAAAAGTATGAAACAGTTTACAATCTGTAATATTGTGAGGAGTCACGTAAAGAGCATTATGTGACTTGGGTTGTCACAACACTTGGGTTGATAATTATCTCTTATTACTTCTGCTTGTTCACCGTTACTTATTTTTTTTCAAAAATATTAATTGCTCATTTTAGAACCATCTAAAATCTCTAGAGTTGATCTGACCAAATTTACACTCTACGGCATTGCTCATGGACTTAAATGTGACAAACATTACGACTTCCCCATTCTGGAGTAGTAGCATATTTTCGACCCTATCTATGGTGTACATATATGTATCTCATATCGCAATTTAAATGATGTTCCAGAGCAGCAAATCGACTATAACCGAGAAACTACTCAACCACTCAACAAAGGGTTTATTTGTGAGCGACTGACTTTGTCACTGTACATAGTTTTCGGACGATACAATGAAAAGATAAAGATTTGTGATGAGGATTTGACGATTTCACTTGTCCATAGTTTAATATCTTGTAAAATATTGATTGGGACTCAATTTTTGTCAATAGATATTCTCAATGGTTGGTTTTAGTTTGATTCTGAGCATTTTCTTTTCAAATTAAGCGATGGAGCATGATGGATTTTAACGTTAATGAGTCAGTTTTGATCTCTGATATCCATGTGAAAACTTCGGGCTGTGTATTGAAGAATGATATCTGTGTTCAATATTACCTTTTCTTTGTCATTGTAGTTTTTCATTAATTATGAATTATTATTGTCATAACATGCAGATTACACTTTTATTTGGACAATTTTTATCTAAACTGTATTGAGTGCAATTAGAATCCACATGTACCATTCTCCTGAAGGGAAACCATCAAGCCAGCCATGGGCGTGCTTCCTATATCCTTTACTTGTTCCACCTTATTATGTGGTGAAGTGTTTATAACTGTATGCTGAATTTAATCATTGTTTTAATTGTCGATTATCTGCGTTAAACATGTCTGGTTAGGGGAGGAATATAGTGTTACAGGGCGTTAGCTGTGTGTGAGCAGAATTAATTATTAGATCTAATCGATTACTCGTTCAATCACTTTGATTTTGATGATGGATCGAAGTAATTTTCCACTTTCACTAAACTAGGTATAGAAAATGTATCAATACAAATGACATGTTTATGTTTGTCAGAATATGAACCAAGTGTTACATCTTAACATACCAAAACCGGACGTGAATTTAAAAAAACTGTATGTGTTTTTTTTTTTTTTTTGTTTAAAATCATACAAGTCACGCCTAATTAGAAAACAAAAACGAGAAAGAATTATATCAAGAGAGATCAAAAGGAACACATTAAATGCAGAACAATGATAAAAAAGAAGGTAGAGACAAACGATCTAAGAATCTCCACAATCTTTACCACCGCAAGTGTCAATTAGTAATCATTCAAAATTAGATTACATGGTTTATACATTTGCATAAAATGTTTAGAATGAATGACATGAATGAGGTGTTTATAAAGAGATCGTCTACCTTTTTATATCCCCTGCAGACAAAGTCTTTTTGTGTTATGAATAGCCCTGTCAGTCTGTCCTTGGGTATATCTGTTCGTATGTCTGTCCACCAGAACTTGTCCTGGTCATAACTTTCTCCGCTACATTCACTTCTATAATTCACTGTTACCTAGGATCCAAGGTTTAGTAATGACCTAAAACTAAGGTTACAGGTTAAAGACATGGTCACATTATACATTTAAGGTGAAATCTTGAGAGGACATTATCTTCTCCCTTACTTCATGGATTTCTGTAAGATTTCATGGAAATAATACAAAGGTAAATGCACATTGTCATTTTTTTGTCTTTGACCACAGACAAACAGACTTTCAAACATACGGCCAGACCAAAAACTACATGCCCCAAATATTTTGATTCATGAAAACAGCAAAAGCTGAGGTTTATAGTTCCGTGTCATCCAGGCCTAATCCTACTTCTCTCCTCAGTCTACAAACACCCTTCTGCAGAGGCATGCTCAGAGCTCCATAGATAAAGCATATGAAAGAGAAAGATTAATTGTATGAAAAGAGTAATAATATATTAAAGTGCTTTAAAAAATCATTGGAAGAAAGGAATAGGTGGCTAGCTGAAAAGATAATAGATGAATAGATGAAGTCCTAATTCAAATAACTAAATGGGAAAACAAACACACGTTTAAAAGAGTTACATAATATCAAATATCATAAACTCAAATATATAAGGTCGATTGAATTACATCTGAAGTGCCTTAATGTCGTTTTTGTCTTATTTTCATAGAGAATGGCTTTAAATTTGTTGTATGTAGATCAATTACAACGATTTCCAATGCAGCACTCCAAATCTAGGGTATCTCTTCGAGGACATATATAAAATAAATATATTTCATGGGAACAAAGGGGTACAATGTATGCACTAAGCGAATCTCTAAATGTTAGAATCTTTCTCACCAGTTAAAAGCTTAAAACTTATTTTGATTTCTCCTGCTTTATTATTCAAGAAACAAACACGGGGTTGGCTCAATGGCCTCGTTATCAGAATATTGAAAAAGAAAAGTTACCAAAAGTAATTGTAAACCATTGCCACCTTAAAAAAAATTTAATGAATTAATTAGATGTTCACTTTAATTCAAAATTTCAATCTGATTGATCTCAAAGCCTATCAAATCTATTACACAATAGAAACACAGTGAACAGTGAATACCACCACACCGACAAACAAACAAACAAAATATTTACACAACAAGTAATACAATCAACTTAAATACTCTACTAAGAACCAAAAGGGGATCCCTAATGGATATAAGAATAGGTGCCGGGGACAGTAGGCATCTCCTGTATATTATTTGCTGATATTCACAATGGTTTAACACAATTGAATATGTTCTATATACTCAGTTAACGGAGCTGATAAGATAAGGCGTAAAATCTGCCCTGAAAAAGTGGAATTTTCAAAATAGGAACTTCAAAAAAATTCTTTCACAAAATTGATGCCAGTTATTGGTTTCATCATAATCAGCAGTTGCATAAGATTTATCATGCATAGTTTTCCTAAATTTTGGGGCAAAATATGTCTTTTTTCTATAGAGACCAATGGAAAATGGAAAAGTTTTTTAAAACACTGTTCCCCCCTCAGCTACAGAACGCCACTTTTACAGAAAATGTATATCACTGATACACATCTTTTGACAAAGTGGGGTTCTGTAGCTAAGGGGGGAACGATGCCCCAGAGACAAAAAACTGAAAAAGGGAGGGTGGGGGGCTTTTTACAAATCTGTGTTTTAGGCCATATTATAAGCAAAATTTGATTTTTTTCCCTTTTAAAGTCATTCATTTATTTATTCTAAACATGTTCACATGAAATGCACAAAATTTTGGAATGAAATAAACAGGAGTGTGCAGTTTATTTCTACACAATGTGTATTTCACGGTAAAATGCCTACATTGTAGTCAATGAATACAAAATACAACCATATTTCAGACTCAAGATTTTAAAATTTATGGCAAAAATTGATGCCAGTCTTTTGAATTTAATTTCTAGTATCTTGTTTAGACTCTCACTATGTTTTAAAGTTTATAGATATCCATATTAGCCAGATTGTTCTTAATTTTCAACGTTTTTTGATCGATATTAGCTTCTTTTCAACATGGCTACTCCCTTCTCTTTAAACTGTAATTTAAATATCTAGAAATCAGCTTACCAAAATAAAAGTTGTATGAGGAATCTCCAAATACATTACATTTTAGTAATTATCAAGTTTTTCTTGCGTACAGATCATTATGTAGAAGAAATACTTGACGAGATTCAGGGCTAAATACAGCCCTTATCTTATCAGCTCCTTTATTTTACTTTATTTTTCAATCTATCTATCTTTTTTCAGAATATTAGAGATCTCTTTAGATACCTTACTAAATATCAGTTTTGAACTCTATTAATACATGCATTTATTCCACGTGAAAGGCATGACAAAGTATTGGTCCTAAGCACAGCTTCAAATAATAAAAAAGCAATAAAATCTCCACTCATATTTTACTTAAAATTTCTATTTTCAAATTTAAATAAATTCTCTACGATTCATTCAAATTTATTCACACTGTTCCTGTAAAAGACCATGGATGATTTTCTATTTGGCTTTGTTTATTATTTTACCTCAGCATTATTAGGGTAAATTCTTCAAGTGTCATAAGGAATGATCACCCACCATGCCAAAGACAATTCAGTGGGATCGAAAGGACGAAGATAGTAATCAGTATCATCAAATGTTTCAAATATCTAAACCTAATTAATCAATGTGGCAACACCTATAATGACTTGTATTTAGTATTGCAGAAAGCTAGAAGCATCAACTGTCCCTTGGTAGATAGATGGAGGATTATCCAAAGGAGTGGCGAATTTTGCATAGGGAGGATGTTATACCCATGTTATCTTAATCATATTTTTAAATGGAAGCTAGTTTAACCTGTATATTCAGCTGAGCTATGTCAGTAGGTCATTGATCTGATGTATGAATAATGAATAAGTCGTTTATAGCATGGAATTTACTAAATATAATATTTCATATTTATCATTTGTAAACATTAAAGTACTCATGAATATGAATGAAACGTTACATTTAGTTTTTTCATGAATAAATCATGACTACCTTGAATTTACCTTTTTTCAACGTTTAAGTACTTTTATTAATATTCGTAATTCAAAAATAATATACATGCAATGGGGTTATAATGTTTATTCTAGCTATGGTACTAGTGATTCTAGGGGAGTTACAGTTCTATTAAATAATAATTTTGAATTTAAAATTATGAACTGTATTACAGATAACGATGGTAATTATATTATTTTAAGCATTTTGGTTGAAAACAGGTTTACACTAACACTTGTTAACCTATATGGTCCAAATTCAGATTGTCCAGATTTTTATATTCAATTGAAAAATAAACTTCAAGATAATGAATCTGATTACACTGTTGTATGCGGAGATTTTAACTTGGTATTAGACTTCGATAGAGATTGTTATAACTATGTGAGACAAAATAACCCCAGAGCTGTAAATGAAGTTAAATGCCTGTGTGATGAAATGTCCTTATGTGACCCCTGGAGAATACATAACCCCGATCTTAAAAATTTTACCTGGTTTCGAAAAAATCCAATTAAAAAGGCTCGACTTGATTTCTTTTTAATTTCTGATCATATATTGACAATCATAGATAGTACATCAATTCAACCTGGATATCGCACAGACCACTCCATGATATTTTTAGATATTAGAATTTCAAATTTCAAAAATGGGAAGGGCTTCTGGAAATTTAATAACTCTTTACTCTCAGATAGGTTGTATGTAGAAAAAGTTAAAAATATTATTCGTCATACTAAATATGAGTATGCATTGCCGGTATACAATATGATAAACCTCGACCATATAAATGATTCCGAATTGCAATTTACAATAAGCGATCAACTTTTTTAGATACTCTTTTAATGAAAATAAGAGCTATGACAATTCCATATGCTGCAGAGGAAAAAAGAAGGCAATTGCATGAAAAATTACAATTAGAAAACCTTATTAAAGAAACTAGGGAAATAATTGACAGTGTTAATGATTCAGATACTAATATGGAAAATTTACAAAAAAGATTAGATGATCTAGAAATTGAATTAGAAACAATACGAAAAAATGAACTTAATGCATTAATTATAAGGTCCAGATGTAAATGGATAGAAAAGGGAGAGAAACCGACAAAATACTTCTTAGCATTAGAAAAAAGAAACTTTACTAATAAAAACATAACTTTACTAATAAAAACATAATTACATAATTACTTGTACAGACTACAAGGAGTCATATTGGACATTTCTACTTTTCGTTTATTTCAAGCAGTTAGATCAGATAAATCAGAGGAGAAAACAAACCGCCCTTTCATTAAAGTAAGATTTGCAAACAAAGGTATTGATAACTTGAATCTTGGTCAAATTTTGAATCACAAAACTGTCACAGAAAAAATCCCACCATATTTCAAAAGAAAAGAAACTCCTTGTATTTCCTATAGCTACACACCAACAGTTGCATCTAAAATTTACAATTACAAACGATTCCTGCAGTGTATTGATTTAAGTAATCCCTCACTACATCCACTTCCCTGCGAATGTTCTTCATCGGATTTCAACTACTCTCCCTGTGGACACGTTATTACTGGTGACCTTAGTATAGTCAAGAACGACAAGTTGAGAGAATTGTTAAAAAAGGGTCCCAAATACAGAGAAAGTATGTCCTTTACATGGAACCAAAATGTCAAAATTATCATGGACTCTTGTGAGGAATATGCAAGACGTTGGGCAAAGAAAGAGGATGTACAGCTCAACACCCTTTCCGAATGGATAAAATCAATCAGAGGGTTACTTTTATCTAGAATTAACCGATTAAAATCAACTGTGAACACCAGATTCGTGTCTATATTTAAAGACCCTAATGTTATCACAGAGCTCACCTACCTCCAAGAACATTATGTCATCACACCAGCGGACAAAGCCTCAAATAATTACACATTTACTTGCAAAAAGTACTATTTCGACAGTCTAGTTAAAGAGTTGGGTTTAAATTCGACACCTGGAAATCCCACTTACACCCCAACAAACCTTTCTGCCTCTGAAATAATAGATAACCACAAATCAGCTCTTACTTCCTTTGGCTTCGACACTACCAATTTAGATTTAGATTTACCATACTTGTACTGCATACCTAAAATGCATAAGAATCCGTACAAACAACGTTTCATCGCTGGTTCCTCAAAATATTCTACCAAATCTGTATCGATCTTACTCACCAAAGTTTTATCTGAAATCAAATCTGGGCTTCAAAAATATTGTTCGACAGTGTATTCTCGCAGTGGTATCAACCAGATGTGGATTTTAAAGAATTCGAAGGAACTTTTAGAACATCTGAAATCCTCTCATTTTAGTAGAGTCCATTCGATCAAAGCCTTTGATTTTTCGACACTTTACACTACAATTCCACATTCTAAATTGAAAGGAAGACTCGCAAAAATTATAAGTAATGCGTTTACAAGTAAGAACGGTAATCGCAAATACAAATTTATTGTTGTTAACTATGACAAAACCTACTTTGTAAAAGAAAAGTCCGATTCTGAAAATAAGTACACTGAAACAGACATTATTCAGATGTTAAACTTTCTGATCGACAACATTTTTGTGGTGTTTGGAGGAAAGGTCTTCCAGCAAATTGTCGGAATTCCAATGGGGACCAATTGTGCCCCACTCCTTGCCGACATTTTCTTTTACTCGCACGAAGCTGAATTCATTCAATCTCTGGTCTCTGAAGGGAAAAGATACTTAGCTTCTGACTTTAACTTCACTTACAGATACATAGACGATGTGTTGTCCATCAATAATCCAAAATTCGCGGATTACCTGAGCAGTATCTATCCTTCGGAGCTTGAAGTCAATGAAACCACAGAGACAAATAATTCAGCATCCTATTTGGACATAATGTTGTCCTACGACACTGATGGTCACATGAACACCTCACTCTATGACAAACGTGACGACTGCAATTTCAGCATTACAAACTTTCCTTTTCTGAGTAGCAACATCCCTTCATCGCCTGCTTATGGCGTGTTCATATCTCAGTTGATACGCTATGCCAGAGCAAGTACCAAATATACGGATTTTGTTCTGAGAGCTAGGCGTCTTTCAGATAAGCTTCTCAGTCAGGGATATGTTTGTGACCGACTAACATCGTCACTGAGGAAGTTCTACGGTCGATATGGGGAACTCGTCATACACTATGATGTTCCACTCTCAAGAATGGTGGATGATATTCTGTCATAGACCATTTGAACCATCCAACCAAAGATTGTACACTATATCTTCCAAAATGGAAGTAACCGGATGTGACAGTTCTACCGAATTGAAGCGACGGGTGTTGCATGCAAGCAGGAGATGCTTACTCTTCCTGGGCACCTGGTCTCACTCCCCTATCGGGAGTTCGCTTCTTTTCATATGGTGGAGGTTTTTGTTTGTTTGCTTTGGTTCCTGTTTTGTCCTGATTTTGTATGCCTTCGGTTTCTGATTTTTGAATTATCGATTTTGTGTTGTATACAGGGATATGGTCATTATCCAGATTTGTCATTAAATTGAAAAAAACGGATGGCTCATGCATTACTGAACAGAATGAGATTTTAAATGAGATTAAAAATTATTATGATCTACTTTATAAAGATAAAGATGAATTTTTAGAACCAGTAAACTTAGATGAACTACTTATAAATAGCAATGTGAGTAAGCTTTCAGATCATGATAAATTAGAACTAGATAAACCTATTACAATTGAGGAAGTTTCACAAGCAGTCAAAATATTAAAGAATGATAAAAGCCCGGGTCCAGATGGCTTTTCGGGGGAGTTCTTCAAATTCTTCTGGATTGACATTAAATACTTCGTTTTCAGATCAGTGCGAGAAGGGCTTGATAAGGGGGAACTTTCTATTTCTCAAAAAATGGGCATCATATCTATTCTCCCGAAAGGAGACAAACCAAGAGATTATTTGAAAAACTGGCGCCCAATATCTTTAATAAATATATCATATAAAATTATATCTCATGGTCTTGCTTCTAGAATTAAACAGTTTCTTCCTCAATTGATACATGAAAACCAAACAGGATTTATTAAAAATAGATACATTGGGGAAAACACTAGGTTACTTTACGATATCATGTACGAACTAGAAAATCAGGGAAAAGAGGGATTATTTGTAATGATTGATTTCGAAAAAGCATTTGACTCCGTGTCTTGGAAATTTATAAATGAAGTACTTAAGTTTTTCAATTTTGGTCAAAAATTCATTAACTTTATAAACTGTCTGAATAAAGATTTCAAATTATGTGTAATTCAACATGGCTTCTCATCTCCATTCATCTCTATTGGCAGAGGCTGCCGTCAAGGCGATCCCATCTCTCCGTATATCTTCATTCTTTGCGTAGAAATTCTTGGCATACTTTTTAGGGATAATAAAAGAATAAAAGGCATCAAATTTAAGAATAAAGAGATAAAAATAAGTCAGTACGCTGACGACACTGGACTCTTTTTAGATGGTAGTATTAATTCTTTGAAACATTCTCTCTCATTACTTGAACAATACGCCAAATTTTCTGGTCTTAAACCTAATATTGAAAAATGCAGATGTATTTGGATAGGTGCTAAAAAACACAGTATGGACAAATTATGTACGGAAATACCACTCATTTGGTCAGATGAACCCTTTACTTATCTATGCCTAATTTTCAGTGTTAATCTTGATGAAATGATAAATTTGAACTATTCCCAAAAAATATTAGATACATGTATAAGGAAACTGGTTACTAGTTGGTCAAAACGATTAAATTAGTCCTATAGGAAAAATAACTGTGATTAAATCAATATTTATCTCTCGGCTCACCCATCTATTCATATCTTTACCTAACCCAGATGAATCAATTATAAAAGATTTAGAAAGAGTACTTTTTGCATATTTATGGAATAATAAAAATGATAAGATTTCTAGAAAACAATTATATCTTGATTATGAAGAGGGTGGGTTAAAAATGATAAATATACCAGCTTTCATTAAATCACTCAAGTTAGGTTGGGTTCGACGTATTTTAACAAAACACTCATTGCTTACTGATCTTTTCATGGTAATTACAAATAAAGAGATTAACGAATTACTAAATTATGGTCCAGAATTCTTAAAAAAATTATCGAATTCAACAGGAAATCCTTTCTGGAAAAATGTTTTGTCTTCATTCTATGAATTCAGAAAAATTATATATCAAAAAAATGATTAGGAAAGCAACAAAAATTTCATTTATCAAGAAATTTGGTATAACGAAAATATAAAGATAAATAATGTTCAGATTTTTTATAAAAAATGGGTAGAAAATGGTATTTTTTATGTTTATCATTTCTTGAATGAATATGGAACTTTATTGTCATATAATGAATTCTGTGAAAAGTTTAATTTTAAACCACCTTTTACATTATTTCTTGGAATAAGGGATGCCATAATAAAGAAATGGCCAGAGCTTAGAGTAAACAACTACGATATATTACTTCCTAATTATAGTGAATATATTATGATAATCATTAGAAATAAGAGTAATAATGTATCTGTGTATGATGTTTTCTTGAACTCTAATACTATCAAGCAAAACTATATTGATAAATGGTGCTTAGATATAAATATTGAAAAAGATGATATTAGTTATACCTTTATTGATAAATTACCCTTTATTGTTACTAAAGATCCAAAACTGTGTTGGTTCCAATATCGCTTGCTTCACCGTATACTTCCAACGAATGTTTTATTATTTAAAATGAAAATTAAAGACACAACATCTTGTGCATTTTGTAATACAGAAGAAGAAACATTGTTGCATTTATTCTTTCATTGTAATATTGTTAATAAATTTTGGGGAGATTTGCTATCTTGGATAGAATTAAATGCAAATACCACTGTACAATTTGAAAAGGAAACAATAATATTTGGCAAGAAATTCAGAAAATGTGGAAACTGTTTAAATCTAATTCTTCTACTTGCAAAACAATTCATCTTTACACAAAAAATCAGAAACAGACCACTTGATGTTGATGCCTTTATAGTTTTGTTAAAAAATTATTTCATGATAGAAAAATACATCTTTGCAAAAAATAATAAATTAGTAAAGTTTTATAAAAGATGGGAAATTTTGAAACACAATTTTGAGTAATGTATTACTTTTATTATTATTGAATATTATGATTATAATTATACAAAATGTATAGATAATATGAAACAAAACATACTTTGATTAATATTTTCAGGTACGAGTCTGTGAGTGAAAGTTGTCCTTTGTCTTTACATGTATGTTGCATAAAATGTTAAAATGTCTGCATAAAAATAAAAAAAAAAATAAAAAAAAAAATATTCGTAATTCAGTGGACGAAAGTCAAACACAAAAGCCTAAACCATACTCCAAAAACAACAATCAAAAAGCTTACGAAATTTGGGGGAAAAAATACAAAACATAACTTCCCTGTGCGGAAAGAAAATAGGACAAACAGTCGGAGACAACTACACAAGCCCCACAGAAATACGAAGGACAACTTATCTAATTGACCATCTCATTGCAAGTGTGGAAGGTATTGTAGAATACATTGTAGGTGGCGCTGTTAACGCTGTTAAAACGCGCCACGCAAATTACTTCCACATATCACATGAATCATGTCACATTTCTAATGCAAGTATAGCCCAAAGCCCATCACTATTTCTATCTTAGTGTTGCCCACAGTTTCACTGCTTGGCCAGATAATGACCAATCATCCCTTACCGAAGGCTGGTACTTATCAACAAAAGTTTTTTCAAAACCGTGTAAAAAAATAACCCAGAAAATTATTTCTCTTTGCCCGAGTCTGAACTTAGGATATAAAAAAATCTAGAGCAAACAGTAGTGGACACTTTTGAATTGTAGTTATATTTCTATTTCAGCGTAATGCATACACTGCATTAACATGAAGACGTTACTTCATAACGGGACCTGTCCCTTACTTCAAATTCTGTAAGAGAAGACATTGGTCGTTCTGATTCTTCCAGAGACATAGCGTTGACGGTCTTCATTGAAACTTCCTTTATATTGAAAGGATTTCTGTGTTCCGAGTAAGTAGATACCATGAATACAGATAACTACCTGCTTTTTGTGTAGCAGATGGTCGTCCTAGGTCGGCTCCGGTGCACATTGGTCACTGTCTCTAGAAGAATCATTTAGTGTAAATGGATGAAATTAAACCTTGAATGTTATTATTTTGCTTCGGACTAGTTAGAACTACATTGATTGCCTTTATCTCGCTACGTAAATCTCTGTAGATAGACAGTTAATCCGTCATTCTAATGCAATGTCGCTATAACATCGAATTTCATTGGTTGTTTGCTCCTTAGTTACGGCTGTAAAACGAGAACATTTTTAAAAGGCTTTGACGTCGTTAAGGTCACAGTTCGCTTTATATCCACAAAAATATAGATCACATTAGAATGGGAATCACTAGAAACTGACGTAATGTTTGCGGACGGTAAATTCGATGCTAACGCTTCGCCGGAAAAACTCAGTTTGCGACCGTAAAATCAGCATTTGCAGTCCGCAAACATAACGTCAGAAGCTAGCTATTCCCTAATTGCTGTATAAATGAATTCGCCTTTTAGAGGAGTCTTGGAAATACCATTTTCTCAATAACAATCCATATTGCCTTAATGTATTTTTAAATGAAGCGATAAACCATGTTTCTAGGAGACAATATTTAAAAGTAATATATTTGCAAGTAAGTGGAAGTCGCAGAAGCACACGACAGATCCGCGACAAAATAAAACAGATATAAGGTTTGTTACTGCCCGTCTACAGAGATTGGTCGGCTTGATGAAGCCCATAGAAGTTAAGGCGAAGCCGAGCCTAATGACTTCGCCTCGACATACGGAGAAATAATGCCACTCTGACATCGCGTCATGGCTGGCAGCAAGATTTGAAATTACTATTGTCGTATATGGGCATCACTGTAACGAAGATTGTTAAACGGTTGGCGGGCATTGGATATGATACTCCGCTATTTCCTGAAGAAGTTGATGTAAAAAACTTTATTTTTCTTGATAAATTCGCGGTTCCCACACGAGTTGAAAATTAGTAAGATTCCGCTCATAGGCTCTACTGTAATTTCATAAGAATACAGCATGATTTGACGAGTTTTGGCAACTTCAATGTCCTTTTTCTTATGTTTCTAGTGTAATAATTCATGTTCCGGGCATCGCAATGGAAAGTTTATAACAAATACATGAAGTCAGGTATCTTCGTTTTTTCGGATAACTGATTTTGGCGGTTCCCACGTATTTTAAAAATTCCTTCTTTCTACGAAATTTCCTCTATTTCCTAGTATAAAATCATTATGTTTTCTCATATAATTGAAAAAATAGGTCATGAATCATCGTTACATAACAAATTAAAAATAATATGTATAACAGAAATGAAATAAAACGAAGATTTAACGGAGAAAAGCTACTAATTGATTTTAATGGGAGTATCGCCGAACTACGTCACGTGACTGAGAGATTAAATGGGTTTGATCAATCCGATCAATCTCTGTAGACGGTCAGTAACAAACCTAATAACTAATTATGTTTGCTCTGTAAGGTATCACAGTACTAAATGGGGAATTCCCTTCGGGTACACGGCAAAACATGGCCGCTATTGAAATCTTGTTCCCGACTTTAAAAATAAAATTCTAAAAAAATATAAAGAATTGAAATAATCTAATCATATCACATAAAAGGTCTATCAATAAGAAATTAAAGCACGGATCATTTGTGAAATTATCAACTGTAGCTATGGATGAAAGATCGATCTAAAAGAAGTCATGTGAATTCAAAAATCGCATTTTAGATTTTAGTGCAAAAAATGGATCTAAATCTTCAAGTGGCTAGATCTTTCTAGACTCTGTGGTCACTTTTTCTATAGATGTCATTTTTAAGTATCTCAAACCTTCGTGTACAAAACTTATATAGTGAATCATCTGGGTGAATGTTGTGAGAGACGTAGGATGCAACTGAACAGAGGTGGGTGCTCCATAGACTTCAATGGAAAAGGCATTTAGTACTGTGATACCTGTATGCTACTAGGAGTTCATATACACTCCTATCTCTTTGGTGTCTTCCCATATTGAAAAGGCACAGGTTATTAGGACCATTTCTTCTCTAACAGAATTTGGACAGGTCCCGTCATGCTACCCGTCATGAGGTCAACGTCTTCATGTTCATGCAGTATACATACTACGCTATTTTAAAATATAAATGCAATTACACTTATTTTCGCGAGTTCATACTCAGGCTATGAGAAATAACTCTCTGGGTTATTTTTGTATATGACAAAAGAGATTATTTTGGATTTAACATAGTAAATTCCCCCTGGATTGACGGTGGTGTTCCTAGATTACCGTCCTATGGTATCTACATTTCATTATATTACTTTGGGTATTTCACAACCTGCATTTTTATGGTGACATGATTAACAAGATAAGAAGAATCAAAGATAGACAACATAACTATCGAAAACGAGTCAGAATCATCAAACGCCTTTTATACCGTGGATATGATCCTAATGTCAGCAGACGGACACTAGGCTTGGTACTTGACCAATCTACAGTCTTCTACCGGCGCATTCTTAAAACTTGCACTCTGACTGACTGTGACGACGGGACTCCATGACGGGCCTTTCCAAACCTCTTTAGAGAAGACAGGGCCCCGACCACCTGTCCTCTCTGAATGTCAGTCGGACTCCTCGGGTGATACATGTAAAATACATGAGCTCGCGGTGGCAGAGCACGTATTGTATTACGTACGCCCTCTTTTATATTCATTTACATATTCATCTGTATTGCTTGGGCCCCTGCGTTTTGCGGTCTTGTTTGTGTGTTGTTTTACACCACAATTGTACGTTCTTCGAGACCTCTGGGTAATCGGAAAAGTGGGAGGGTTGAGCGCACGTAATCCAGGATAACCACACCTCCTGCTATTTTCGTAGCAGATGGCCGTCCTTAGTTGGCACCGGTTGCCCATTGGTCTCGTTGGTTTATGTGTAGTCCTTTGTGTTTGATGTTTCTGTGTTGTGCGTTGACGTTCCTTGTCCCTTTTGCGTCTCTTTCTGTGCTTGTCAGCTCTGTGTTTTTGCATTGGGTGTTTGGGGGTTTTTGCTGTGGGTGCTGCAACCTGGTGTTGTTGGAGATCCCCTCCTATGTTTTGTACACGTTTATATTTACATTCCTACTGCGTTTCCGTTATATGAAGGTGCCAAACCAACTGCACTGCAAGAGCCTATCACGTGACATTAGAACATACGCGGATTAATTTCTCATAAAATGCCCATGTATTGCATTCGCACAGATTCAAAATTCCATTATCAATCGATGACGTCTACTCCCAGTGATTAAAAGTGTCAAAATCTAGGTCACCCACATGTACACTTCCAAGAAATGTGACGCAGTAAGTCGATCACGCGTCACACCAGACGAAGTTCAAAAACGATCTGCACTGTCGTCTACAGATAGTCTTGTTCCATGATGCCTTGCACTCCGTTTCAGTTTTGATACGGAGTGCAAGGCATCATGGGACAAGACTAGTCGACAGAAAGATGCCATGTTTGGATGAGCGAATTCAGACATTAGAGGATCAAAAATTCAATATTTTAAAAGCACGAGGATTTGAAGTGCTGATACTTGAAATATTTCTGATATGTATAATTTCATAAGAAGCACAAATAAATTCACTGTTGATAAATGACACAAGCAAAACAGCTGAAAAACGATTCTTAAAAAAAACTTTGTAGATTTTCGACAAAAAGGTTTTATTTCAATCTTGGTTTGCGACTTCCTTCGGTTGATAATAATTGAGTAACAGCCATCAATGGAGTATATAGTTTACGAATATGAATTACTCTAAAGTCAAACGTTGAGAAAAAGTAAAAATTAGAATAATTTATTCATGAAAAACTTAATGTAACGTTTCATACATATTCATTAGTACTACAATGTTTAGAAATGATGAATATGGAATGTGATATTTACAGATAAAATTCATCTTCCATGTTCAGGACGTTACGCATTATACAAATATTCATGCAAAGATCAGTGCCCTTTGTGTACCGAAATGGTTATCCTTGATATTCAGGTTTTTTTTGTATCCATGCTCAAGGACTTATAAACAGATTGCTTTTAAGTCCTTGTCATGTCAAAACCGTCTACAAAAAGGGATGAGAAAAATGTGATAGCTTCGATCCATTTGACATTTTTTCAAGTGACTGCGTGTGACTTGTTTCTGTCTTCCTAAATGGAAATTCGGACTTATCGTTTTTTACCTATCCGTTTTTCCGTCTGGAAATTCCTTGAGGTATAACAACTAACCTTATGTTGTCACAAAAATAACAAAAACAACAACAGCTTCCTGGAGGTATAACAACTAACCTTATGTTGTCACAAAAATAACGAAAACAACAACAGCTTCCTGGAGGTATAACAACTAACCTTATGTTGTCACAAAAATAACAAAAACAACAACAGCTTCCTGGAGGTATAACAACTAACCTTATGTTGTCACAAAAATAACGAAAACAACAACAGCTTCCTGGAGGTATAACAACTAACCTTATGTTGTCACAAAAATAACAAAAACAACAACAGCTTCATGGAGGTAACATGACTAATCTTATGTTGTCACAAAACCCTTTGGCTTAAAGACATACCTGGATGTTACATAGCTGTCGCCTCCAACACCGAAGATTTTTTTTAAATGGAGGATTATGAAAATATATAGCATTCATTTGCTATCTTTTCTGATACCTCGAACGATTAGAGCATATATGTATAGCTCATCTCATCATTAATCGCAGTTCGATCTCCGGTTTGGGTGTCGTTTAATACCTGCCTTTCACTATTGCGAAATATTGAATTCTTCCATTTTTACCACGCTTTTTGTGAAATATCCAAGGGTCCATATACTTTACTTACTGCTAGAATGTTTTATATCTGTAAGGTCGCCTTTATGCAAAATTTTGGCATATGTTCATCCTCTTTCCTAATTGCCCAGGAATGACCTTAACGTTTTGAAAATGGTAAGTTAGACCATATTGTGACCTTGATCTTGGAGCTGACCTACTTTAAAAACTTTTCTAAGAATTATTTCCATTATTTAAAAATTTTGATATTATAATTAAGCATTCATACAACTCTGGTAATTTACGGTCTACTAGATACTTAGAATACTTGTAATAATCCTATCAGAGAAAGAGATCGGTCTTCATTGACAGCGAAATGAATCTAGTTTTATTTTAATTTGTTTATGGTCTCATGATTATTTACGAGTTCTTATAATCCTTCATTTATATTCACCGCTCTAACATAATCATTATCACAATAATCACATGAATTAATTAATTTGACAGTGATCGAAGATCGGAAGAGGGGGACTCGTGACGATTTTCTCGAAAAAACTGTTAACTTTTTGAAGATTGATAGGATTAATCTCCCTTTTGAATTTATTATTTGAGTGGGACATTCTGATTTTTTATGTCATCTTTAATGAGCTGCATTTTGTCTTATCACATTGTATCGTGTTAGATCACGTATTTGAATGAGTGTTTTCATGCTTTAGATGTCTGATGTGGTTTTTAGCAAGTATTTTCTTGTTTATAGGCTGTCTGTTGGTCATTTATTTTGAATGTTTCCGTATTGTTAAAGTGTTAGTCGCTTGTCATTTGTATTGAGTGTGATCGCTAAATGTTTCTGCACGGTGCCATCTGTCTTTGTTCGCCGTATTTCAAAATTATGAACAGTGCAATAAAATGAAATACGTTGACATGAAAAAATAGCTTCATTTTACTACATCTTTCTTTAAATTGATTGTGAAGTCCTTATCTGAGACTGGCGCCGTACGATATTTACATTTTTCAACCTATTAATTCAGATCTAACAATAGAGCATGTACTTCTTAGTCAACATTAAAATAAACAAGTTACAAAACTCCATAAATTCGTAAAATCAATTCGACAATTATACATATACTATTTATCGCTCGCAGTTCCCGCAAAAGAGTATCCTTAGAATTACATGTATATGTATTTGTTGTATTTGTGTTTTCAAGAACATCACTTTTCTCTAAGATCGATACGATGCAATTTTTGGTAAACTGAAGTAGAGATAAGAAGGTAAGAAGTAGAGATTGTCCTGCAGCCCATTTGTAAGAAGTAGAGATTGTCCTGCAGCCCATTAGTAAGGAGTAGAGATTGTCCTGCAGCCCATTGGTAAGAAGTAGAGATTGTCCTGCAGCCCATTGGTAAGAAGTAGAGATTGTCCTGCAGCCCATTGGTAAGAAATAGAGATTGTCCTGCAGTCCATTGGTAAGAAGTAGAGATTGTCCTGCAGCCCATTGGTAAGAAGTAGAGATTGTCCTGCAGCCCATTGGTAAGAAATAGAGATTGTCCTGCAGTCCATTGGTAAGAAGTAGAGATTGTCCTGCAGCCCATTGGTAAGAAGTAGAGATTGTCCTGCAGCCCATTGGTAAGAAGTAGAGATTGTCCTGCAGTCCATTGGTAAGAAGTAGAGATTGTCCTGCAGCCCATTGGTAAGAAGTAGAGATTGTCCTGCAGCCAATTGGTAAGAAGTAGAGATTGTCCTGCAGCCCATTGGTAAGAAATAGAGATTGTCCTGCAGTCCATTGGTAAGAAGTAGAGATTGTCCTGCAGCCCATTGGTAAGAAGTAGAGATTGTCCTGCAGCCCATTGGTAAGAAGTAGAGATTGTCCTGCAGCCCATTGGTAAGAAGTAGAGATTGTCCTGCAGCCAATTGGTAAGAAGTAGAGATTGTCCTGCAGCCAACTGGTAAGAAGTAGAGATTGTCCTGCAGCCCATTTCACAAAAATTCTTACGAAAAAAAAATGTATTCAATATGTAGAAATGATATAAGAAAGCACATTATAATCTAAATTGAAAAACATTTTAAGCTTTCAGTTACGAAAATTTCTGATTTTTTTTTTTTTTTTCGTAAAAATTGTCATGAAACTTGGCACTGGACATCTGTCGGCTGTAAAAATTCTGTCCTGGTTATAAATAAGTTGTGGTTTTGGCATTTGAATCAAATTAGTTCTTAAAAGCAAAGACGAAAATGATTGGTCTAATAAATTATTTGATGACAGAAATTTGCCAAATGGCAATAAATTCCGCACATATCGCAAATATTAGAATAAACTTGTTGCAAGTCAATACACTAGATCAGTAAGAAAATTAATAAAAATCATAGAAGAATTTTATCAAATCTTACCCTTAGCCGTAGAAACTGGCCGCTACGCCAGGCCACAAATACCTTTAACTGATAGAATATGCCAATTCTGTAATAAAAATTCTATAAAAAAGGAAATTAATTTTTTAATTGAATGTGATTTTTATTCAGATATCCGATATGATTTGTTCAACGAGGGACAAAAAGATAATAGTAGTTTTAACATGTTGAATAATGAAGATAATTTCTTATATTTTATGAAAAATGACAAGTTACAACCTATTTAAGCGAATGCAGTTCATAAAATGTTTTATAGAAGAAAATTTGTTGTGTAGAATTATTATATGATGGACTATCTTGTTGTGATCCTTTATTTTATCTTAAATTTACTATGTACATATTTTAATGTATAGTGTCTCATAAGCCAAATATGGCTGGATGTCAATATTTTATGTTTGTAAATGTTTTATTTACTTGTTTTACATGTTGTGATATGTTTGTATTATTGACATGTGACACTTAAATAAACTATTCTGTCTGTCTGTCTGTCTGTCTGTCTGTCTTTCAAAATAAATATAGATAATTATATGCATAATTTTATCTAAACCTAAATAAGTCTTGATGGGTCAATAAGTTTTTTAAATAGCCATCATTACATACATAGCTTGGTTGCCGACGAGTTTTGGAGTAACATGGTACTTTAAACACCTATTCGCCATTACGCTTCATACACACGCCGGTTACACACATACAAGGAGCTTTCACCAATGTAAGTATTTTGGTATTTATTCTTGAAGAATGTTCAGCTTTAAAATAAGGGATATACACGTCCAAATGTATGGCTCAGGTGCATAAATTAATACAGTCGGATGCATCATACAATGCACACATACCTGACATTTTATATACTAAAGGTTTGTATGTATATACATATACAAATCAAAAGTACATCTGTACTGAATACTCGAGAGACCATTTAGGTTGTAGGTCGATACTTCCTTGTGATGCACATAGAAATGTATCTAATAAAAGTCTGTATGAAATTCTGAATGTAAATACAATTTTCGCGTTTCATTGTCTTTCACCCTTCTCACCAAATGACAAATCGCCATTCAAGAAGTTTGAAGTAGGAAAATGAAAATAGTACGGACTACGTATCAACTAAGAATTAAAAAAAAAGAGCCTGTATTTGAATCATATCTTAATAGTACTTTCGTTCTGTAGAAACTTTATCTTATCCTTAAATATAAGGCTTACAGACTTCGTAAGTTCTTGGGGGTTTTTTTTTTCTGTCTCGCATGATCCGTTAACAAAGATGGCCACAAAAGTAGTCGATTTGACAGACCTTTTTTTAAAGCAGCAAGGTCGAAATGGCCGACTATCACATTTTTGGTACTTGCAAAAAAACCTTTAGGATTACGAAGACAAAGGGCATTCGTCGTGGTTTTACACGTTTTAGCTGATGCAAACATCAAGGTGGCTAATATTTGCACCAATTTATAAAGACTTTCGATGTCTTATATTAGAACATCTTCCATCATCTTACGGACTTTCGATGTCATATATTAGAACATCTTCCATCATTAGAACATCTTCCATCATCTGACGGACTTTCGATGTCATATATTAGAACATCTTCCACATCTTACGGACTTTCGATGTCATATATTAGAACATCTTCCATCATCTTACGGACTTTCGATGTCATATATTAGAACATCTTCCATCATCTTACGGACTTTCGATGTCATATATTAGAACATCTTCCATCATCTTACGGACTTTCGATGTCATATATTAGAACATATTCCATTCTGATAAGAAGTTTTCGATGAATTTGTACCTTGCTTTGGACTTTAAACCTTTTTAAACTTACCATTTATATATATCATGACATTAAGTTATTCAGTTCAGACTTGAATAGTTATCGATACTACTGTACAATTGACATTTTATACGCAGGGGTGATTTTGCTTTCAAATGATGAAATTTTTACATTTCTTACCTTTCGGTTATACCGTTTTTATGTGCTATATTAGTTTTTATTAGCTTTGTTGTTCGGCCGTAACGGGGGGGGGGGGATTGTTAGTTTTTAGCTTTGCAGTTCGGCCATACCAAATACACAAATTTTCGGCCCCTTGGCCTTTGTCAAGTGTTAAAACGACGATCTCTAATCATTCTAAGTAAAATCCATCCTTGCATCTCTGGTGTTCATTGCAAATCTAAGAATTAAGCTGGATTTTCAATGAACGCCAGAGATGACTTAGAATTATTATAGATCGTCGTTTTTACAATTGATAAAGGCCAAGGGCCGAAAATTTGTGTATTTGAGTGTTTGTGTTTTTCTTTGTATCATCCCTTCACTCTGGAAGAAATATTTCAATCTACTGCAATATTAGTTTTGAGCTTTGCAGTTCGGCCATACCGTTTTATGTGCTAAGTATAAGTTTTAGTAGTGGTGAAAAACCGGAACATATACGAATCGATTATCGGACACTATCGGAAGTACTGTATCGATTTAAAATCGATTATCGGTACTAGAAACATTAAGGAACAATATTTCTTTTATACCTATGGAAAAATTGAAAAATGGACTATACATCATCACTTTTTGGTCGGATTGCAAAGCAATTCCGGTCTAAAGATTGACGATGTCCGACTGTCCGTCCGTCCGTCTGCCGTCAACATTTTGGTTAAAGTTTCTGGTTGAGGCAAAATCTAAGGAACTATATGCAGTAGAAACTTTATATTATACATGAAGCTTGCCCATCACAAGACCTTTCAATTTATGCCATAACATTTGACCTAGTGACCTTGACCTTGGACTTTGACCTAGTTAAAGATTTTGGTTAAAGTTTCTGGTTGAGGAAAAATCTAAGTAACTATATTCAGTAGAAACTTTATATTATACATAAAGCTTGCCCATCACAAGACCTTTCAATTTATGCCATAACATTTGACCTAGTGACCTTGACCTTGGACTTTGACCTACTGTCCTGTTCACTAATTCCAGAGCACCCTGCTTTCCCGGTTTTCTCTAAAATATGATAATGTCATCTTCCAAAATGATATCAATTTTATAGTACTCCTTTAGTCGTAACAGATAATACCATTCGTTTGGCTGTGCGTCAGCTAAGTTAGAAATAGGACGGAAAATAAAAAGTCTACGGGGATTTTCTATAGTAAAATCGCTAAAAATGTGTGACGTCGGAGGCTTTGACGTCACTGTTTACTATTGTTGACACGGAGAACAATATGACGTTGAAATTAACATGGGAATTTCCCGTAGACATTTTATTTTTACATATTGCGGTTTGAGGGCAGCTGATAGGGTAAGTTGAAGTTAATTTCCAGTTACGACTAAAGGAGGTCAATTCTCGGAAACTATAATTTATAGCAAAATTCTTCAGACGACAGAATAAATCGCCCAAACAGGGGGGTACCTGTAAAGTGCGAAACGAAACAAAAACGAAACGAAACGAAACGAAACGAAACAAATCGAAACGAAACGAAACAAATCGAAACGAAACGAAACAAATCGAAACGAAACGAAACAAATCGAAACGACACGAGACGAAACGAAACGAAACAGACCGAAACGAAACGAAACAGATCGAAACGAAACAAAACATAAAACTTAAAGAAAATGAGAAAAAGAGGAAAAATCGCCGAAAACGAACATTTCAAGGCAAGATCTTATTGAAGGGTACCACTCTCCTCCTGCCGCCTCCCCCTCCCCGTGGGGAAGGGGGGTCTTGGGCGGTCAAGACAAATGTTTAAACTTTAAAGTGCAATTGTGAAGTTATTTGGCTTATTTCCTTTTAAAACCTTGAAAAAAAAAGAAATAGACCTGTTTAGATGAAAACTAAGGTGAGCGAAACGAGCCTGAAGTATTTGAAAAATGAATTGAAAATTGCGGCGAGCGAAGCGATCGGGAAACATTTTTAAGGTATATATAGAAGAATTTCGTGGTAATTTTTAAAATTGAGATTATGTACATGAACGCATAAGAGCAAGATTATTTATATTAAAAGTAATTTCCTATATTTTTTTTGGTTGCTGTTACCCTCCCAATCATCTGTCCCTCCTCTCGCCACCTTTCCTCTCCTCTCGCATCCTTCTTCCCTCCTCCCGCCCCCTTTCTCTCCCCTCCCTTTGTCCCTGTCCACCCCCTCATTATTGCCTTCAACCGTTAGTTCTTGTGGCTGGTGGGGTTTTTAATGAATCAAAGTTGACGATTAAAACATAATATATATTATACGGTATATAGCACAATTGCATTTTAAAGGAGAGTGAATGGGATGAATAACCTCGTCATAGACGGAAAAATATTATTTAGCAGGGAGGAGTCTAGCGCAGAGGAAACAGAACTGTTCCGTTGTGTGTATTTGAAACTTTTATCAGAAAAATGAGAACAATTAAAAACTGGGGGGGGGGGGGGGGGGGGCACATTTCGTTTGAAAAAGGATAAGATTTTTTTTTCCTGAAATGTGCCCCCACCCCGTTTTATGATCTCATTACGGTGTCATAGCGTTGTTTTCTATCCCCTCCCTTTTATTCCTCTTAAATACATGAATGGCATTTGACATTTACTTTTTTTAATTGTCAACTTTGACTCTTTCAAGAAACCCTCTCGGCACTAGTTACAAATGTAGAACTTGGATTTAGGCAATATTACATGCTGATCTTGTCTTGAAATATTCGTTTTCGGCGATTTTCCCTCTTTTTCTCATTTTCTTTAAGTTTTATGTTTTGTTTCATTTCGTTTCGATCTGTTTCGTTTCGTTTCGATCTGTTTCGTTTCGTTTTGTTTCGTTTCGTTTCGATCTGTTTCGTTTCGTTTCAATTTGTTTCGTTTCGTTTCGTTTCGTTTTTGTTTCGTTTCGCACTTTACAGGGACCCCAAACAGGGTGCTCTGGTGAACAGGACAGTAGTTAAAGATTTTGGTTAAAGTTTCTAGTTGAGGCAAAATCTAAGTAACTTTATGCAGTAGAAACTTTATATTATACATGAAGCTCGCCCATCACAAGACCTTTCAATTTATGCGGTAACATTTGACCTATTGACCTTGACCTTGGACTTTGACCTACTCAAAGATTTTGGTTAAAGTTCCTGGTTTAAGCAAAATCTATGGAACTGTATGCAGTAGAAACTTTATATCATACATGAAGCTTGTCCATGACAAGACCTTTCAATTAATGCGGTAACATTTGACCTAGTGACCTTGACCTTGGACTTTGACCTAGTGAAGGATTTTGGTTAAAGTTCCTGGTTTAAGCAAAATCTATGGAACTGTGTGCAGTAGAAACTTTATTTTATACATGTAGGTTGCCTCTGACAAAACCTTTCAATTTATGCTGTATTATTTAACCTATTGACCTTGACCCAGTTAGTGACAAAAACTTACTTTGCGATCCGGCCATACCGTCTTTAGCGGTGTATTATTTGTTTTTATTTTAAATTCAAAATATCGAAAATGTAACTTCCAAAACGCTCTGATTTCCCACAGTCCTTTCGGTACGTGAAAAAAGAGTAGAACATCAACAATTTTCTCAACGTTTTCGCCTATAAATAAAACAAAAAGTTAAAAAACGGGATTTGACCCCAAAATTTCAACTCGGTTTTTTCGGCACTTGAATACGCTA
Organism: Pinctada imbricata; assembly: GCA_033119305.1. NCBI lineage: Eukaryota > Metazoa > Mollusca > Bivalvia > Pterioida > Pteriidae > Pinctada > Pinctada imbricata. The sequence goes on from VSWD01000010.1 coordinate 86,329,705, forward strand.
TTCCCCCGATATGACGGTAGCAGCATCTCAAGATAAATAACTAATCTATCCATATACATTGTATAAATTCAGAAAAATCTAATTTGAATTAGCCTTCCTGTAGATTTTTCCAGCTTGTCGCAGAACTCTTTGTTCGCTTTGGAAAAGAAGATTACCAAAACAGCCGAAGAGTTCCGATTGTTGACTCCGAAACGGACACGGAATGCGACAAGCTTGAAGAAATCTGCGGGTAGTCTGATTAAAATGGAATTATTTTATACCAGATACAAGATATTCATTTCTCATAAACCAATGACTTACAAAGGTATCGATATATGTGGATAGATTAATTATCTATGGGCGGGGTTATTTAATAGTCGAATAATCACTATTGATTGTCGCCGACTTTGACATTTCAACGACGATATATAGGCGATATTGATCAGCGACAATCGTTTCACCACTGGTTTTTAGCTTTGCAGTTCGGCCATACCGTTTATATGTGCTATTAGTTTTTAGCTTTGCAATTCAGCCATTCCGTTTTTGTGTCGCCTGCGAAGCATAGCGACACTTATGGATCACTTTGTCCGTTGTCCGTCTGTCCGTCCGTCTGTCTGTCACACTTGAATGTCACACCCTATAAAAGTGATTCCTGAGTGTCGCTATGTTTCGCAGGCGACACATGCATTCCTTGGAATGATTTTTATGTGCTATTAGTCCGTGACACCGTTTTTGTTATGCTATTAGTTTTGTTAGCTTTGCAGTTCGGCCATACCGTTTTTATATGCTATTAGTTTTGGCATTGTTTTAAGCATAGGACCTCTCAGACAGTGAAATTGTGCTGGAGAGATAAGATAGAAAGAACTTTCTTTTCTCTCCAGCACAATTTATCTGTGGTTTAAAGACAATTAAATTGTAGCACTCATTTTTAGTTTGATAATTCTTTTAGAAAGACCGCACCGTTAAAAAAAATCAAACCGCCCACTCATTGTAGGGGTCGCTACTGAGTTATCATTTTGATTAGAACTCAACCAATGATAAAATGTCCGAAACATGCATTTCTGGTTTTGGATAATTTGTCCACGTCAATTCTCTGCATGGTAACAGAGTCGGGACATTGTTTTCCTACAAACAATTTGGTTTCATACGTTTTATAATGCCACAATTTGATTTGTTTCTTGACTTGAGCATTTTCACTTTAGGATGCTTATATTTACGTTTTGTGATTATTTAATTTTTTTTCAGTAAAATGTCGAAAAAAATATTAATTGTTGTCACCAGCTGCGGTAAAATGACAAGTGGCAAGCCCACCGGATGGTACCTGCCAGAAGTGGCACATCCATACGACGTGTTTACGAAGGCTGGATATGACATAACGTTTGTTAGTCCAAACGGAGGCAAAGCTCCTATGGTATGTATATTTATATTTTCGTTAAAAGATTTTGGTACATATATATATGGCCAGATAAGTCTAACCGAAGGGTAGACATATTTCCGCGTTGACATAGTTTTAAACTAGAAATATGAAGATAAAGTATTTTCTTAATGTACTTTTATTCAAATAACGAAAATGTTTGACATTGATGATATACTCTTTAATTAAGACGATTGGTAATATGTATGATTATAAAACAAATACAATTTACATAGAGAAATGTACATATAGCGTTGAATGTTAAAGATAAAATACTGGTAAACGTTACATAATGTTCATTTCAAAGGATTATCTTCTCCGCATTGATTGAAAGAAAAGTATCAATTGACTCTTCAAAATATGTTTACTTTTTATCTTTGTTTTGATATGCAAATTTGGATGTTTTTAAGTCAAGACATATAATTATTCAATATTTCATTAGGATCCAGGGAGTTATGAGGCCTTTAAGGAAGACCCATCGAGTAAGGCATTCCTTAAAGATCACCTCAAAGACTTAGACAACACGTTATCTCCGTCTCAAGTCAGTGCTAAGTAAGTATATTTTTAAATTATTTTAACTAAATTTATGCGATCAAAGACGAGGTAATTGTCAAAAGTGTCTTAGCCTATATAAATATCATCTGTTGGATGACGATTTCAAGAGTCACATGACGTCATATATCTTGATGACGTCAATCGTCATCCAACAGACGGAAATTTGACGAAGGACAGAAGGCCCTGAATATTCATTACCAAAATTAACTATCATCATTAATCAATTTATTAAATTATTGGTGTTTATAGTCGATTTTGATACTGAAATGTCTTGCAGGAAGTGATAAAATGGCGATGGGCACTTAGAACACATGTAATCACTACAATGAAGTTAGCTTCTGTGACATTGAGCGTCTGCTAGTTTTTCAGGAACAGGCAGAAAAGTGATTATGAATTATGATTGGTTATTTTTATAGTAATATGACGACATAAGTTTGATTTATAGTTGAAAACGACTTATACAGTATAAGTGGTCAGATACTCACTACATCCAATGTGGATCTACCACTTGTATACACGTAGGGTCAATCGAGGGAATTTTGTGAGAATAACCGGGATAACCACACTCATTTTGAAGATGGCTGTCACAACACAGTGCCTATTGGTCGAGTTCTTTTCTTACATGGTGTCTGTTGTTCGTGTTGGTGTATTGTATGGTATCTATTGGTCTTGTTACAGTATTGTATAGTGTCTATTGGTCTTGTTGTTGCATTGTATAGTGTCTGTTGGTCGTGTTGTATTGTATAGTGTCTATTGGTCTTGTTGTTGTATTGTATAGTGTCTGTTGGTCGTGTTGTTGTATTGTATAGTGCCTGTTGGTCGTGTTGTTGTATTGTATGGTGTCTGTTGATCGTGCTGTTGTATTGTATGGTGTCTGTTTGTCGTGTTGTTGTGTTTTATGGTATCTGATTGTTGTGTTGTTGTATAGTGTCTGTTGGTCGTGTTGTTGTATTACATGGTGTCTGTTGGTCGTGTTGTTGTATTGCATGGTGTCTGTTGGTCGTGTTGTTGTATTGTATGGTATCTGTTGGTCGTTTTGTTGTGGTGTCTGTTGGTCGTATTGTTGTGTTGTATAGTGTCTGTTGGTCGTGTTGTTGTATTGTATGGAGTCTGATGTTCGTGTGTTGTATTGTATAGGTGTCGTTGTTTCGTGTTGTTGTATTTCTTGATGTCTGTTGGTCGTGTTGTTCTATTGTATAGTATCTACTGTTTGTGTTGTTGTTTTGTTTAGTATCAGTTGTTCGTATCGTTGTATTGTATAGTGTATGTTGTTCGTGTTGTTGTATTGTATAGTATCTGTTGTTCGTGTTGTTGTTTTTGTAAAGAATCAGTTTTTCGTGTTGTTGTATTGTATAGTGTCTGTTGTTCGTGTTAGGGTATTGTATAGTGTCTGTTGTCCGTGTTGAGGTATTGTGTGGTGTCTGTTGTCCGTGTTAAGGTATTATATAGTGTCTGTTGTTCGTGTTGGGGTATTGTAAAGTGTCTGTTGTTCATGTTGTTTTATTGTATGGTGTCTGTTAGGTCGTGTTGTTGTATTACATGGTGTCTGATGGTCGTGTTGTTGTATTGTATGGTATCTCATGGTCGTGTTGTTGCATTGTATGGTATCTGATGGTCGTGTTGTTGTATTGTATGGTGTCTGTTGTCCGTGTTGGGGTATTGTTTGGTGTCTGTTGTTCATGTTTGGGTATAGTAGTGTCTGTTGATCGTGATGTTGTATCATATAGTGTCTGTTGGTCGTGTTGTTGTATTGTATAGTGTATGTTGTTCGTGTTAGGGTACTGTACAGTGTCTGTTGTCCGTGTTGGGGTATTGTGTGGTGCCTGTTGTTCGTATTAGGGTATTGTATAGTATCTGTTGTTCGTGTTGTTGTATTGTATAGTATCAGTTGTTCGTGTTGTTGTATTGTATAGTGTCTGTTGTTCGTGTTAGGGTATTGTATAGTGTCTGTTGTCCGTGTTGAGGTATTTTGTGGTGACTGTTGTCCGTGTTAAGGTATTATATAGTGTCTGTTGTTTGTGTTGGGGTATTGTAAAGTGTCTGTTGTTCATGTTGTTTTATTGTATGGTGTCTGTTGTTCATGTTGTTGTATTACATGGTGTCTGTTGGTCGTGTTGTTGCATTGTATGGTGTCTGATGGTCGTGTTGTTGTATTGTATGGTGTCTGTTGTCCGTGTTGGGGTATTGTATGGTGTCTGATGGTCGTGTTGTTGTATTGTATGGTGTCTGATGGTCGTGTTGTTGTATTGTATGGTATCTAATGGTTGTGTTGTTGTATTGTATGGTGTCGGATGGTTGTATTGTTGTATTGTAAGGTGTCTGTTGTTCGTGTTCTATTGTATGATGTCTGATGGCCGTTTTATATTGTATGGTGTCAGTTGATCGTGCTGTTGTATTGTATAGTGTCTGTTGGTCGTGTTGTATTATATGGTGTCTGTTGGTCATGTTGTTGTATTGTATGGTATCTGTTGGTCGTGTTCTTGTATTGTACAGTGCCTGTTGGTCATGTTCTTTGCTTTCATGGTGTCCGTAGTTCGTGTTGTTGTATTGTACAGTATCTGTTGTTCGTGTTGTAGTATTGTATAGTGTCTGTTGGTCGTGTTGGGGTATTGTATAGTGTCTGTTGGTCGTGTTGTTTTATTGTACAGTGTCTGTTGTTAGTTTTGTTGTATTGTATAGTGTCTGTTGGTCGTGTTGTTGTATTGTAAAGTATCTGTTGTTCGTTTTGTTGTATTGTATAGTGTCTGTTGGTCGTGTTGGGGTATTGTATAGTGTCTGTTGGTAGTGTTGTTGTATTGTAAAATATCTGTTGTTCGTTTTGTTGTATTGTATAGTGTCTGTTGGTCGTGTTGTTTTATTGTACAGTGTCTGTTGTTCGTTTTGTTGTATTGTATAGTGTCTGTTGGTCGTGTTGGGGTATTGTATAGTGTCTGTTGGTCGTGTTGTTGTATTGTAAATATCTGTTGTTCGTTTTGTTGTATTGTATAGTGTCTGTTGGTCGTGTTGTTGTATTGTAAAGTATCTGTTGTTCGTTTTGTTGTATTGTATAGTGTCTGTTGATCGTGTTGTTTTGTATAGTGTCTGTTGGTCGTGTTGTTTTAATGTATAGTATCTGTTTTTCGCATTGTTGTATTGTATAATGTCTGTTGATTGTGTTGTTGGATTGTATGATGTCTGTTTGTCGTGTTGTTATATTGTATAGTATCTGTTTCTCGTGTTGTTGTATTGTATAGTATCTGTTTGTCGTATTGTGGTATTGCATGATGTCTGTTGGTCGTGTTCTAGTATTGATAGTATATGTTGTTCGAGTTCTTGTATTTTAGTATCTGTTTTCGTGTTGTGTATTGCATGATGTCTGTTCATCGTGTTGTACAGTGCCTGTTGGTGGTATTCTTTTCTTACATGGTGTCTGTTGTTCGTGTTGTTGTGTTGTATAGTGTCTGTTGGTCGTGTTGTTGTATTGTACAGTATCTGTTGTTCTTGTTGTAGTATTGTATAGTATCTGTTGTTTTTGTTGTTGTATTGTATGGTATATGTTGGTCATGTTGTTGTATTGTTTAGTATCTATTGTTCGTGTTGTAGTATTGTGTAGTATCTGTTGTTCGTGTTGTTGTATTGTATGGTATCTGTTGTTCGTGTTGTTGTGTTGTATAGTATCTGTTGTTCGTGTTGCTGTATTGTATAGTATCTGTTGTTCGTGTTGTTGTGTTATATAATATCTGTTGTTCGTTTTGTTGTATTGTATAGTGTCTGTTGTTCGTCCTGTTGTAATGTATGGTGTCTCTTGTTCGTCCTGTTGTATTGTATACTCCCTGATGGTCGTGTTGTTGTATAATGTCTGTTGTTCGTGTTGTTGTATGTTATAGTGTATGTTGTTCGTATTGTGGTTTTGTGTGATGTCTGTTGTTCGTGTTGTATTTTTGTGTGATGTCTGTTGTTCGTGTTGTGGTTTTGCGTGATGTCTGTTGTTCGTGTTGTGGTTTTGCGTGATGTCTGTTGTTCGTGTTGTGGTTTTGTGTGATGTCTGTTGTTCGTGTTGTGGTTTTGCGTGATGTCTGTTGTTCGTGTTGTGGTTTTGCGTGATGTCTGTTGTTCGTGTTGTGGTTTTGTGTGATGTCTGTTGTTCGTGTTGTGGTTTTTCGTAATGTCTGTTGTTCGTGTTGTGGTTTTGCGTGATGTCTGTTGTTCGTGTTGTGGTTTTGCGTGATGTCTGTTGGTCGTATATTATGGTGTCTGTTGTTTGTTACAATTTTGTTTTCAGATATGTATGCAATTGTGTTCATCTCAACGTAGTCATGTTGCTTCTTGCTTCGTTTAGACTGGTCAGAGTCTTGTTGACAAAGGCTTAATCAAAGTATTTCAAACTTCAAGCATTTGTTTCTATTATTCAGGAATTATGATGCAATTGTGTATGCAGGGGGCCATGGACCAATGTTTGATTTGCCGAATAACGACGCGATTGCCAAACTATGTGCAGAAATGTATGAGGCTGGTAGAGTAGTCGGAGCGGTCTGTCATGGTACCGTGGGTAAGATTAATTGATTTGAAAAAATATATAAAAGGATCTTTCGAAACGACAAATTCGTGTATACATATAGGTTATTTTCAGGAAGTCGCTGACTTCAAATTTTGAAATGCAACACAAATGTCATGAATGATGCTTCAGGGATAACATTTTTTCCGTCACGAAAAAATCCTTAAAATTTTGTCAAACTAATCATATAATTAGACTCTATATGCCTCCGTCATCGGAAGTACGAGAGAAAAAGGTTTTGGCTGTACATTTGTTTGTCTGTTCTTCACCAAAACCTTCAGTCGTTGCTAAGCTTCTGTATGGCGTGTTTCAAACGGGTCTTCTTGTGACATTTCTTTGACACATTTTTTTTTCATCTTTTGACTTTGTCTTCTGAGTTTAACTTACTTTCGGAAACTTCAATCTTGGTAATAATTTTAAAGGTAAGTGATAGTGCTTTCGTATGCTACATGTGGGTACCAAAATAATATGACATAATATAACGAGGCATTTGTGTTTTACAAGCACATCTTGCTTGGATTTTTTTAACTAAATGCATTATCACATTACTTCCTTAACATTTTTGTAGGTCTCCTTAATGTCAAGTTATCAAATGGAGAATATATGATAAATGGCAAGGAAATAACAAGCTTTACAAACTCTGAAGAGGAAGCTGTCAAGCTCATGGCAGATATGCCGTTCCCGCTTGAAACGAAACTAATAGAAAATGGCGCAAACTTCAGGGGTGTTGAAAACTTCAAGGAAAATGTTGTGGTATCATCGTTTTTTTATTTTTTCTTCGTCTTCTTTCTCGGGCTTTTTTTTTTATTTTCTGCTTTGTGTTTACAAACCTTTTTTCATCAACCGATTTTAGGAAATGCACTAGACTACTGTCTATTTAATACAGGTATCAAAGGACAAAAGGATAGTAACCGGACAGAATCCTGCGTCTGCTACGGGAATGGCTACAGAGATTGTGAAACTACTCAGCAGCAAGTAAAGCAACTTGTCGCAAGTCATGACTCTATACAGATTCAATTTATTCAACTTTTCTTATGATGTGGAAAACTGATATATAAAGAACTACTTATGTAATATGTCTTGCAATCATTTCGAAATGCATGTAGTATTAAATAAAAAGATATCACTATAGGGATCTTTTGTGATATATTTATATATTTGTGATACATATTCTGGCTATATTGAAATTTTGTATTCGTCAGGGTATTTTTTTTTTTTTTTTTTTTTTTTTTTTTTTTGTGTTTTTTTTTTTTTTTTTTTTTTGGTTTTGTTTTTTTTTCTGTCCGCATATTTGATAGTCCGCCTGCCCATTTCAACGTCCAGATGATTCAGCTTCTCGAGCCATAGTTGCGATTCTTTTCAGTTGTCAAGCATTTGTCAGAAAAAAATCTTGACATGGTTAAACGTGTAAAATAGCCGATAAATGTCTCTTTCAGAAATCAACCGTGTTCTCTGGTCTCCAAAGTACTTTGACACAGTTTGCATTGAACATTAGTTCAAAAAGCATTTCAAATGTTTCAATTTTAAACATTTTCAAAGGAACTCGAATTTATTATTGAATTTTCAGATTACAACGTAAATTTCTAAAATCAACTTGATTGAATAGTTCACAAATGTTAAGAAACTAACCCTAACCCTAACCCTTGTTAAAATCCATCTATGGAACGCCATCGCTGTCTTATAATGAGGTATTTCAATATATGGGATGGTTTCATCAATATATGCGGTGCTGAGTACATTATATGCTGTGGTAGGTACATTATATGCGGTGGTAAGTACATGATATGGAGTGGTAAGTATAATATATGGAGTGCTAAACACATTATATGGTGTGCTAAGTACATTATATGCTGTGCTAAGAACATTATATGCGGTGGTAGGTACATTATATGGAGTGCTAAGTATATTATATGGAGTGGTAAATACATTATATGGAGTGCTAAGTACATTATATGCGGTGTTAAGAACATTATAAGGGGTGATATGTACATTATATAGAGTGGTTAGTACATTGTATGCGGTGCTAAGTACATTATATGGTGTGGTATGTACATTACATGGGGTGGTTAGTGCATTATATGCGGTGCTATGTACATTATATGCGGTGCTAAGAACATTATATGCGGTGCTAAGAACATTATATGTGGTGCTAAGTACATTATATGCGGTGCTTAGTTCGTTATGTAGTGATTTCGTTATGTTAAACATTCTTATGACCAAGATCAAACATTTCTGAGACTCGGGTGCGTCGAATTAATCAAAAGGACCCAAAGGGACCAAAAACCTAAAAAGGAACCAAAAAGGAACCCGAGAGCTAATATATTTGAAAACTGATTATTTTTTATGGCTTGCAGAATTTTAAAAGCATGCTTTGTTTCAAAGGAGTTGTTAAGATAAAGGCCTGATTTAGCACTGAAATCACTCGATTATTTCTCGTGCGCTGTCCTTCCAGTTTAGATTAAGTTTGGTAAGGATAAAAATGTAAATTATTATAAGATAATAAATTTGGTGAAAGATGTTATGACTACGGGATGAAGAGGTAGGGGTACAGATGACGGAAAACGTCGAATATCGAACAAAATGCACAAAAATGCATTATATTAGATTTTTTAAAATTATTTTTTTATGTTTATTATGCTTCTGTTACCTTTTCGTGTCAAAATTGGAGAAGAGGAATTAACTCTAAGGTTATAATATCAATATAATCTGCAATCCGGGAACTGAAAAACGGTTTTGTTTCGTTTTTCTCATCCACTTATGTAGCTTTCTGGCGGTGCAGAAATCGACAACTTTCCCGTTTATTTCCTTCCACACGGTTGAATATTTGATCGGAACACACTATGAATAGATTGTTCCATGATATAAAAAGAAAAAGATTGCAATTATAACCTACTTTAAATATCGGTCTATAGACAAATTTGAAAATAGTCATCCATCCCCCCTTTTTCGTTTTTCGCCTGTTGGACCATGTTCATCCCCCCTCGCTTCAGAACCTCACTTGGCCAGTAAATGTGTTTTATTGATATACACTTTTTGGTGAAAGTGGCTTTGTAAATCGAGGGGGGGGGGCGTTGTTGTATAAAAGCTTTTCCGTCTTCCATTGTTTTCTGGGAAAAAAATTCCTAATTTTGACCTAAATATCGGTCTTATTTTGAATAAATTATCCCGTCTGACAGCAGATTCGTATATGGACCAAGTTACTTGACATTTCTACCAAAAAAAAAAAAAAAAATTAAAAATTGCATTTTGAAATTTCGACTTTTCAGGGCAGATTTTACGCCAGCTCCTTACTTAAACTCTGCAATGCGAACCATTCCCATCCCATAAATCTATGTCGCATTGTTTCAAAATTCAAAAAATAAAAAAATTGGAGTATATATATATGATCTCGACTGAATCATTTTCTATTTCATATGGTATTTATGAATCGAGTTGTGTGATTTTCACGTCACGAGCCTTATTTGCTGCTAGCCATTGCATTGAAAGGAAGGAGGGGTTGGCAACTTGAAACCAAATCCAAATGTCAACTTTATTTTCAAATACATTATCTGTAATGTTTTATCTTTTTTAGATAAAGTCTTCTTTTAATCTCTATCTTTTTCATAATCTATAACTCCTTTTAAAATTAGGCTTTGCTTCCACCTCCCCCCCCCCCCCATCAAAGAGTTGGGAGAAATGTTGAATCCTTTTGGATTTATGTCCTTTTGGGTATTTGGTCTTTTGTCCTTTTGGGTTCCTTTTCAGTCCTTTTGGGTTCCGACGCACCCGAGTCTCAGAAATGTTTAATCTAGGTCATAAGAATGCTTATCATAACGAAATCACCACATAACGAACTAAGCAATGTAATGTACTCATCACCCCATATAATGTTCTTAGCACCGCATATAATGTATTAACCACCCCATGTTATGTACATACCACCGCATAAAATGTACTTAGCACCGCATATATTATGTACTAACCACCCAATATCATGTACATACCACCCCATATAATGTTCTTAACACCACATATAATGTGCATAGCACACCATATACTTAGCACAGCATATAATGTATTTTCCACTTCATATAATGTTCTTAGCACCGCATATAATGTTCTTAGCACCGCATATAATGTTCTTAGCACCGCATATAATGTACTTAGCACCGCATATAATGTATTTAGCACTCCATATATTATACTTACCACTCCATATAATGTACTCACCACCGCAAATAATGTACTTTTCACAGCATATAATGTACTTACCACAGCATATATTGATGAAACCATCCCATATATTGAAATATCTCAACATAAGACAGCGATGGCGTTCCATATCCATCGGTAACGTCACTCTGTTGTGTTAGCGCTCCAATATTTTAGGGTAGCACTGCAGTTGTATTGTTCATTTTCGCCACCTCGAACCCACTTAGTATACGGTGGCATATCATTCTACCAACTGAGCCATGGTAGGACTTGAAGGACAATGGTTTATTTTAAATACATGTATATACCGGTAGCTCTAAGACGTTTATGAATATAACTCTAAGTAAATGTATATGGTATGAAATCCAAACATTACATAGACTAAGGTAGTGGCTGAAATTCTTCGTAACTCTCCATTCCTTTAAAACAATAGACCTCCAGGGGCGTAGCTATGGTGTTTTCTATGTGGAGGCACACAGAGGAGTTGACAAAGACTCTTAACTGCCGAAGGTTGGGGAGGGGGCACCTGACAAAGTTTAAGGGGGGTGATTTGCGAGAACAATGGGCCGAATGGGGGGGAGGGGGAGGTTATGGAATATTTTTCTCTTCTGTTGGTGGTGGTGGTGGTTGTGGTGGGGGGTCTTGCTTTCTGTTGTGTCTTTGGGCTATATCTAAACATTTTTTTAAAAATCATTTCATAATCGCCCCCCCCCCCCCTCTTTTGACATGCTTCGATCATTTCAACTAGAAACTTGACAGATGAAGTTTCCACTCTGCAACATGACATAATCAAAATAACAACCAACCAAAGTGATCATTACATGTAGGGTATGATAAGGCTATCTAAAGGTTCAAAAACAGTATCTTTGTAAATGATTTAAGTTAACACCCCCCCCTCCCACTTTTGTTTTCGAATAATCTTTGATTAAGGAATATTTGTCATTTTTGGTTCAATCTCTGACGTAAATCTTTATGCTAGACTAAGTTCGCAATATCCTGTTCAGCAAGAGAAAGTACCTTTGACTTCGGTCAATTTTAAATAAACAGTAGGTGTGGTATGTAAACTTATTGTTGACACTGAAGCAATAAATGGTATATAAAATTTCAAAAGCTAATTTTCGAGCTCCATGCAAATGGCGACTAAAATCCTAATTGTCGTTACAAACCATGGTAATCTCGGCGATACGGACAAAAAGACGGGATGGTATTTACCGGAAGTCGCCCATCCTTATCATGTGTTTAAAGAGGCAGGATATGACGTAACATTTGTCAGTCCAAAAGGAGGCAGATCACCAATGGCAAGTTGAGTATTTTTCAAATAATTTTGAAAGTGAATTGTGGTTCCAAATTTAATATTTAAGACGAATTTCAATGTCGAGATAAATGAGTATAGACGGTATTAAGACCAGTACACGTCAATATCTTTCACTGCAGGACCCGGGCAGCGGTGAAATTTACAGAGATGACGACATATGTAAATGGTTCAGAAGTGGGCCAAGTCCATGAACTAGACAATACACTGTCCCCTTATCAAATCAATATAAGGTAAGCTGATACATACACATTTTTATATGTATTCCTGGAACAGAAGAAACATATAGCAACAAAACTTCAGTACGCGATAACATATTCGCAATAGTTCTCCATACTAACACAAAAATTATCTATGCTTCAAGGAAATTCGTTATCTGAGAAATTCATTACAGGAAGCGCAACTGAATTACTAGTATTAGGATTAGAAAGATTCAAAATATGTACTAGTACTGTCAAATTCAATGAATTTAGCCATTTTTGCCAAGAAGGTTGTACGCAACATTTAGCAAATACAAATTTTCTCTCTACATGTATGTTCTTATACCTGTATTATATCTTAGCGAGTATAGGGCCATCGTGTACGCTGGAGGACATGGACCGATGTGGGATGTGGCCGAGAACATAGAACTCGCTCAAATGTGTACAAATCTGTATGAAAATGGGGGTTTGGTAGCCGCTGTATGCCACGGAGCTGCAGGTAATACCGAGTTGTTTCTTCATGCATAGTACATCTATCCTTTACTCGACCATTTTCGGGAATAATAGCGAGCGGAGCTCGCTGCAAAGGCCCGAAGGGCCTTTGCGAGCGAAGCTCGCCCTTATGGTAACGCGTATACACATATCTTATTGAGAAAATATGCTGAATCAAGAATGAGAATGTACTACTATGCTTTCAAAAATTTTCGTCCCCTCGCAGACAGAGTTGCTGCGGAGATGCTGGATATTGCCAATTAAATTTTTTTTCGACTCCAAGTTGGCGTATATGTTATACTCAATTTTTGTTTATAAGTTAAATTTATTGAAAATATTTTTCTTAAATCAGGTAACGATAAAGCATCAACAAGGCGGCGTTACCACGGGAAATCCGACATTTCCGGTTTTAAACGAGACGTTTCGCTCTGATTGCTTTTCTCGTCTCGGGTGGTTTCGTACTACTGTCAGAAGTCGGAATATGTTTGTTTTTCTTATGTTCTTAAGTAATTTATTTTCAGCTAGCCTAAACATTATTCTTACAAAATAAAAATGAATTATAAAGAACCATATTTTAAGCCCCCCCCCCCCTTAAAATGTTAATCTGCAGGTCTAGATCAATTTTACAAATACTTCCGTGTATCCACTCGCCTTATAAATGTACTACCTTTTTTGGCAATCATCAAACAGAAAGTTTTGTAAGATAAGATAAACCATCATAGTCAAAATAAAAAAGAAAGATTTTTTTTAACTTTAAGATTTCGTATTTTGGATTTCCCTTTTCGTCTGACGTTTAGTTAGTACATCTAGTATGATATATTAGTACTAGTGTCATCCCTTTTCCTCTGACGTTTAGTTAGTACATCTAGTATGATATATTAGTACTAGTGTCATCCCTTTTCTTCTGACGTTTAGCTAGTACATTTAGTATGATATATTAGTACTAGTGTCATCCCTTTTCCTCTGACGTTTAGTTAGTACATCTAGTATGATATATTAGTACTAGTGTCATCCCTTTTCTTCTGACGTTTAGTTAGTACATCTAGTATGATATATTAGTACTAGTGTCATCCCTTTTCCTCTGACGTTTAGTTAGTACATCTAGTATGATATATTAGTACTAGTGTTATCCCCTTTCTTCTGACGTTTAGTTAGTACATCTAGTATGATATATTAGTACTAGTGTCATCCCTTTTCCTCTGACGTTTAGTTAGTACATCTAGTATGATATATTAGTACTAGTGTCATCCCTTTTCTTCTGACGTTTAGTTAGTACATCTAGTATGATATATTAGTACTAGTGTCATCCCTTTTCCTCTGACGTTTAGTTAGTACATCTAGTATGATATATTAGTACTAGTGTTATCCCCTTTCTTCTGACGTTTAGTTAGTACATCTAGTATGATATATTAGTACTAGTGTCATCATTGTTAATTATATTATGTTCTTGAGTTCACTTTGGTTGGTGTTTTATTCTCATAAAATTGTTCATTATATATATAAAACCGCGCTCCTGTCCAATGTAATTTAGTTTGCAAACTGTGAGCTTGAACAAAGTTGAAGTATTTAACAGTACATTGTCATTCCTATTATGTACTGATATCTTGTCTAAACTGTAGGACTGATAAATGTGAAGCTGTCAAACGGTCAGAACATTGTGAAGGGAAGAACTATAACAAGCTTCACAAACTCGGAAGAGGCCGCCATAGCGCTTACTGACGTCATGCCCTTTCTACTGGAAACGAGGCTAAAGGAACTTGGAGCAAACTTCATTGCAGATGACGACTTTAAGAGGAATGTGCAGGTAGGAAATAGTAATTTATCTTGAAATCTTTTCCCTCTTCAATACATGAAGTTAACTGAATTGTCCTTTTCAGAAGTATTTCTGTAAAATGATATCTTGATAAAATTTTTACAGCTGGATCATAGATTAATCACCGGTCAGAATCCGGCGTCGTCAAAGCGCATGGCGAAAAAGTTAGTAGAAATTCTTAAATACAGCTGACAGAAGGAACAAAGAAGATGAAGAAACATGAAGTCTGTTTGTCATGACATTAGACGAAATGTTCTCCATAAAGGACAGAGTTCTATACAGCGTTAAAGTGGGATGTTTTATTTTTAAAATGGAATCTTTTATATATATATTCTTTTTTTGGTACATTAAATTTGTATGTGTATGAAATAAATATAATAATTATGTTTCAACAAGGACTAATATAAACAGATTATAAGTCCTTGGTTTCAATCATACAGATCGATGCCTCATTGGTATGGCTTTGCATTATCACCATAATAATATGTATCTGTCATTTTGTGTAAGTATGCTCCAATTACAGACGTAATGACTGACATCTTTTCCTCTGTTCAGGAGTCAATCTATTTCTCTATTATAAATACAACTAGATGATGTCTTGAAGTTAACATGATTTTATTAAAAAGTCATATGTTAAAAAGAGGAAACAGATCGATTTATCAATTGGCAGCCAAAATGTACATTTAGAGCACTTCCAAGATGTCTCGAACACAGAATAACATTGCAGCTATTTGTTTATAAAAATTAACAAATACAAAAAAGTCTTTATGGCTTGCTATATGAACACTATTTTTCAGGAGAATAAATTAACTATACATGTATTAAGGAAAGAAATTGCACTTGGTCTGGAAAACTTATTTTACAAAAGTTCAGAACAGAGCTAGGCTTGGGTTTTTTTTTTCACATGTGCACAATTTATGATACCCTGAATAAGAGTGGTTGACCTGAATACTGATTGATTACTTTACGGTAGATGGTATCATTTCTTTGACTCCTCTGTAGTCAGTTTTCTCTGTAAATCATATTGGAGGAGCCGCGCCTCTCGGCCTGCCTCCCACTTCTTGAGCTCCTCTTGAGACAGTAATAGTTTCATTAACGACTTCATAAATTTATCACAATCTCCAAATACACGTGATCCGACCTGCTGACCGTCCTGGTACGTGTCAAAGCAAGTTTCGTCATAGGGAGTTACTTGTCTGAAGTGAAAAAAAATATATTCACAAAAAATATCCCTATTTGTTCTAATTCAAGAGAATAATAAAGCCTACGCTCACGCAGCAAGATACGCCCGTTGGGATTTTTTTCACAACACCAAAATATCTAAGTCCCATAACTCCATAAGGACAAATTGGATGAACCTAGCTTAAAATCGAAAGGCGGCTTCCTCTTCAAAGTCTGATCAAAATGTACAAATATCATGAAAATCTGTTGACACATATTCAAGTTATTGCGTTCTATGCACCTATATTTTGCCCATAGCTTAACATGTATGTGCATATAACCCCCCCCCCCCCCCCATTACACATAATTTCTGGATTATGTGACAAAAAATTCAAGAACCCCTTATATATGTGAAAGAACATCCTTTCTACTTGAAGTATACAAAATTTCAAAACATTTCAACCAGAAATAGATTTTTAAATAATTTTTAACTATTTTAGTATATTTTCACTGTATTTTAAAATATCTAAGTCCCATAACTCTGTAACGACATATCGAATGAACCTGAAAATCGAAAGGCGGCTTCCTCTCCACAGTCCAATCAAAATGTATGAATATAATGAAAATCCGTTGACGCATATTCAAGTTATTGCGTTCCATGCGCCTATATTTTGCCCATAGCTTAACATGTATGTGCATATAACCCCCCCCCCCCCTTCCTATTACACACAATATCTCGCTTATGCGACCAAAAAATTAAAAACCCGTTACATGTGTCAAAGAGCATCCTTTCTACCTTAAGTATACAAAATTTCAAAACATTTCGACCAGAAATAGATTTTTAAATAATTTTTAACTATTTTAGTATATTTTCACTGTATTTTAAAATGTCTAAGTCCCATAACTCTGTAACGACATATCGAATGAACCTGAAAATCGAAAGGCGGCTTCCTCTCCACAGTCCAATCATAATGTATGAATATCATGAAAATCCGTTGACGCATATTCAAGTTATCGCGTTCCATGCGCCTATATTTTGCCCTTAGCTTAAAATATATGTGCATATAACCCCCCCCCCTTCCTATTACACCAATATCTCGGTTATGCGACAAAAAAATTAAAAACCCGTTACATATGTCAAAGAACATCCTTTCTACTTGAAGTATACCAAATTTCAAAACATTTCGACCAGAAATAGATTTTTAAATAATTTTTAAATATTTTAGTATATTTTCACTGTATTTTAAAAATCTAAGTCCCATAACTCTGTAACGACAAATCGGATGAACCTGAAAATCGAAAGGCGGCTTCCTCTCCACAGTCTGATCACTATGTATAAATTTCATAAAAATCCGTTGACGCGTATTCAAGTTATTGCGTTCCATAGGCGGACGGACAGACGGACAGACGGACGGACTTCGCCATACCATAATACGTCCCGTCAAATGACGGGCGTATAAAAACCCGTTACATATGTCAAAGAGCATCCTTTCTACCTTAAGTATACAAAATTTCAAAACATTTCGACCAGAAATAGATTTTTAAATAATTTTTAACTATTTTAGTATATTTTCACTGTATTTTAAAATGTCTAAGTCCCATAACTCTGTAACGACATATCGGATTAACCTGAAAATCGAAAGGCGGCTTCCTCTCCACAGTCCAATCAAAATGTATGAATATCATGAAAATCTGTTGACGCATATTCAAGTTATTGCGTTCCATGCGCCTATATTTTGCCCTTAGCTTAACATATATGTGCATATAACCACCCCTCCCCCCTTCCTATTACACACAATATCTCGGTTATGCGACAAAAAATTAAAAACCCGTTACATATGTCAAAGAACATCCTTCCTACATGAAGTATACAAAGTTTCAAAACATTTCGACCAGAAATAGATTTTTAAATAATTTTTAAATATTTTAGTATATTTTCACTGTATTTTAAAAATCTAAGTCCCATAACTCTGTAACGACATATCGAATAAACCTGAAAATCGAAAGGCGGCTTCCTCTTCACAGTCCAATCATAATGTATGAATATCATGAAAATCTGTTGACGCATACTCAAGTTATCGCGTTCCATGCGCCTATATTTTGCCCTTAGCTTAAAATGTATGTGCATATAACCCACCCCCCTTCCCATTACTCACAATATCTCGGTTATGCAACAAAAAAATTAAAAACCCGTTACATATGTCAAAGAACATCCTTTCTACTTGAAGTATACCAAATTTCAAAACATTTCGACCAGAAATAGATTTTTAAATAATTTTTAATATTTTAGTATATTTTCACTGTATTTTAAAAATCTAAGTCCCATAACTCTGTAACGACAAATCGAATGAACCTGAAAATCGAAAGGCGGCTTCCTCTCCACAGTCTGATCACTATGTATAAATTTCATAAAAATCCGTTGACGCGTATTCAAGTTATTGCGTTCCATAGGCGGACGGACAGACGGACAGACGGACAGACAGACGGACTTCGCCATACCATAATACGTCCCGTCAAATGACGGGCGTATAAAAATTGTGCTATTATTTCACTCTTTTTATAAGTCAAATGAGCTCATTCATATGAAGTTGTCAATATCTGCTGTTTCCAGTAACATTTGGTTGGGCTCAAATAAGTACAGATACACTAGATTATTTTTTGTTCGGGCGTTTCAGTGTTTTGTTTTGGGTGCTGCAACCGAGTATTGTTGGAGATCCCATCCTTTCTTTTATCGAAAAAGCTGAAAACTTTGTCCCGAAGTCATTTATGGATTCACTCACCTATTGCAAATAACAAGTCGAGTTGGTTCTTTTCCCATTGTGACTAAGTCGTTTGCTGGCGAAACCTGCATCGTGGAACCCAAACATAAGAAAATGTCAGCTTTGCTGGCGTTCTCCTCTGCTCGATCTAAAACATCACTTTCTAGACTGTCCCCAAAGTTTATGATAGTATTCATAAGGTACCCTCCACATTTCTGAAATATGAAAGGTTCAAATATGTTACCGTACATTAAAAAGAAATAACAACTATTTGAGTATTGCGTATGACTGTTGTAGAGCGCATTTGTAATGATAATACAATTGAAGCAAAGATGCGGCAATACATTCAAATGTAAACTAAATTAAACGCAAGTCTCATAATTTTGTCTTCCGAATGAACGTTTTGGCAACAATATTACGAAGATCTCAAGCAACAAGACATGAATATCCCCGTTGAGTAACATAGAATTAACCAGACTTGTCAGAATGACAACATAGCTCGCCGGTGGCAACCATATGTAAATTGCAACAACAACAATAAAAAAGGTCTTATCACAAGGAATGCACATGTGAAATATCAAAGCCCTATCACTTACCATTCAAAAAATATGGCCAAGGTTAAAGTTTTTCAAAAGTAGGTCAATCATCTCCAAGGTCAAGGTCACAAGGTCAAAAATTTTGGTATCCATGGAAAGGTCTTGTCACAAGGAATACACATGTGAAATATCAAAGCCCTATCACTTACCATTCCAAAAATATGGCCAAGGTTAAAGTTTTTCAAAAGTAGGTCAATCTCCAAGGTCAAGGTCACAAGGTCAAAAATTTTGGTATCCATGGAAAGGTCTTGTCACAAGGAATACACATGTGAAATATCAAAGCCCTATCACTTACCATTCCAAAAATATGGCCAAGGTTAAAGTTTTTCAAAAGTAGGTCAATCTCCAAGGTCAAGGTCACAAGGTCAAAAATTTTGGTATCCATGGAAAGGTCTTGTCACAAGGAATACACATGTGAAATATCAAAGCCCTATCACTTACCATTCCAAAAATATGGCCAAGGTTAAAGTTTTTCAAAAGTAGGTCAATCTCCAAGGTCAAGGTCACAAGGTCAAAAATTTTGGTATCCATGGAAAGGTCTTGTCACAAGGAATACACATGTGAAATATCAAAGCCCTATCACTTACCATTCCAAAAATATGGCCAAGGTTAAAGTTTTTCAAAAGTAGGTCAATCTCCAAGGTC
Organism: Pinctada imbricata; assembly: GCA_033119305.1. Lineage (NCBI taxonomy): Eukaryota > Metazoa > Mollusca > Bivalvia > Pterioida > Pteriidae > Pinctada > Pinctada imbricata. The sequence continues at coordinate 86,349,356 of VSWD01000010.1, forward strand.
AAGGTCACAAGGTCAAAAATTTTGGTATCCATGGAAAGGTCTTGTCACAAGGAATACACATGTGAAATATCAAAGCCCTATCACTTACCAATCCAAAAATATGGCCACGGTTAAAGTTTTTCAAAAGTAGGTCAATCTCCAAGGTCAAGGTCACAAGGTCAAAAAGTTTGGTATCCATGGAAAGGTCTTGTCACAAGGAATACACATGTGAGATATCAAAGCCCTATCACTTACCATTCCAAAAATATGGCCAAGGTTAAAGTTTTTCAAAAGTAGGTCAATCGTCAAGGTCACAAGGTCAAAAATTTTGGTATCCATGGAAAGGTCTTGTCACAAGGAATGCACATGTGAAATATGAAAGCCCAATCTGTATTGGTTTAAAAGTTATAAGCAAGGTTAAAGTTTTTGTGCACGCGCACGCAGACGCCAACGCCAACACCAACGCCAACGCCGACACCGGGGGTATGACAATAGCTCTCCGGACATTCGTCCCGGCGAGCTAAAAAGGAGGTCAAACTCCAAGGTCACAATGTGAACACTTTTGGTCCCAATAGAAAGGTCTTGTCACAATGAATACACGAGTTAAACACTGACTATTCAATAGATATGACGAAGATTAAGAATTTCTAATGGTGGTCAAATCCCCTCATTTTTTCTATAGCCAATGTCATGAAATAGCTTTTGGTACCAATACAAATTTCTTTTAACGAGGAGTATACGTGTGAAATATGATAAACTTATCACATTCCCAATCAAAAGTTATGACAAAGGTTACAAACATACTGAAAGACGGGCAAACTACCATGCCCTCAATTTTCTAAGGTCTATGCCTCTTGTTGAATTTCTGTTAAGCAATGTGTTGATCTAAATTCAGAGCAAAACAAATATGATAACGCTGGATCAAGATTCTAATGCAACGTCGCTATAACGTCGATTTTCATTGGTTGTTTGCTTCTTAGTTACGACAGTAAAACGAGAACACACTATGCTTTGGCGTTGCTAACGTCACATTTCGCCTTATATTCACAAAAATAAAGATTGCATTAGAATGGGAATAACTAGATTTGCGGACGGTAAATGCTGATTTTACGGTGCAAACATCCGTTTTTCTGGCTCCGCTAATGTGTCGCCAGAAAAACTCAGTTTGCGAACGTAAAATCAGCATTTACCGTCCGCAAACATAACGTCAGAAACTAGAATAGAAAATAGAGTAGTTCTATGAATTACATATGCTTAACCAACGCTTCTCTGCTCAATATACAGTGAGCAATGGAGCACTCGGATGACATGGTTTTTTGTTGAATCTAAGATAGGTAAACATGATAGCAACACAATAACTTACAGAGATAGTGACAATACATATAGTAGTATACATTTGTATATCGAGGAAGAGAATTCAAAAACGCATTTTGATCAAATTTGGATGCCGACTAAGGGAACAACCATTTGATTTTTAGGGGGGGGGGGGCAGGAAGACTTTTGCCAGCCGGAATTTTTTTTTCGGCCATCTTAAGAGCCGGAAATTATTTGTTGTTGTTGTAATTTTCCAATGTTGAAATTACTCTAAAATTTAAATAATCAAGCGAGATTTATCAGTCATATTAAACATCAAACACAGAATGAGTTCATCTCTTGCCAGCAGATCACTTCATTTTAATTTCTTGAATGGCATATGATACCTATAATCTATTCAGGAGACAGGCTGTATGGTGCTAATGACTTTTGAATTTGATTAATTATGTCTCCCCCCCCCAACGGGGAGGAGACATATTGGTTTTGCCTTCGTCGTCCGTCCGTCTGTCCGTCTGTCACACATCGTGTCCGGGCTATATCTCCTGAACCGTTTGCCCGATCACTTTCATATTTTAGTATGTTGTTGCTTATGACCCGAAGGTTTCACATCACCTTGACCCAAGGTCATGTGACCAAGGTCAAGGTCACTTAGTGCATTTTTAATGAAACTGTACGTACATTCCTGTCCGGGCTATATCTCTTGAACCGTTTGCCCGATCACTTTCATATTTTAGTATGTTGTTGCTTATGACCCGAAGGTTTCACATCACCTTGACCCAAGGTCATGTGACCAAGGTCAAGGTCACTTAGTGCATTTTTAATGAAACTGTACGTACATTCCAGTCCGTGCTATATCCCTTGAACCGATTGCTGGATAACTTTCATATTTTAGTATGTTGTTGCTTATCACGTAAAGGTTTCACATCACCATGACCCAAGGTCATGTGACCAAAGTCAAGGTCACTTAGTGCATTTTTTAATGAAATTATGCGTACATTCCTGTACGAGCTATATCTCTTGAACCATTTGCTGGGTCACTTTCATATCTAGTATGTTGTTGCTTATGACCCGTAGGTTTCACATCACCTTGACCCAAGGTCATGCGACCAAGGTCAAGGTCACTTAGTGCATTTTTAATGATATTGTGCATACATTCTTGTCTGGGCTCTATCTCTTGAACCGTTTGCCGGATCACTTTCATATTTTAGTATGTTTTTGCTTATGACCCGAATGCTTCACATCACCTTGACCCAAGGCCAAGGTCACTTATTACATTTTTGAGTTGGCAAAGCCAACTCTCATTGCTATGACTTTCAACTTTGCACTTGATAACCCTGCACGGACCAAACAACGCACAATGTTACTGGCGCAGTAAGAAATAGGACCACTACGATTTGACAAAAGAACATATGAGACGACAGACATTTAAGTTCAAGTTGTAAATAATGGGTTAAATGCATTATGAGAATGCAAAAAAAAATGCTACAATGAACGATGCTACAGGAATAGCGATCACTTGTTGATGTCAGTGCATTAAAATATGGCGCATCTTTTTTCTTTGTACTTCCCTCCTCTGTATAAGGAGCACCCCATTTTTAGATAGATAGGTAAAAGTATTGTATTAAGGATAAAAAAGACCTTAGATTTTAAAAAAATTTGTGGATGTGTAGAAGACTAAAGACAAGTAAATAAATAAATAAATCAATAATATTTATTTAAAGTCAGACATAATTTATAACAATCAACATTAGCTCTGATGAGCTATTTACCAACTAGGAAAAAAGGTTTTTCAGTTTGATACTTAATAAAACTAAGATGTTGGTTTTAACTTGGTCAAGAAGTTTCAAAAGCAAATATCTACTAAAGTAAAAGTGATAGGACAGTATACTTCATACATACACCCGTAACAATTGCAACAAATTTGACGTGATCATATTAACCTTGAACTCTGACCTCAAAAGCAGTTATTTGGTTAAGAAGTTCTATCAATTTATATATTTATATATTTCCAGACTTTTTTTTTAGATTTGAGACAATGCTTGAATTGTGAGAATCACTCATTCAAGCATTTGAGGCATAGATTTGGAGTTTGATTTGTGCCAGTTTTATACTTGTCTTCTGTATGTTTGTCTCAATGTTACTTTTTGCCAACTTGCAGGACTTTCAGTCCTTTGATTAATGAAATTGTAGATACTTTCTTGTTTAGGCTTTATCCCTTGGACTGCATACTGGATTGCTTTCAAGTTTAAGAATGTATTTAGTCATGACCAAAAGGTTTCACCTGGACCCATGGTCATTTGATCAAGGTCAAAGTTACTAAGTACATTTTAATGAAATTGTACATGCTATCCCATTGGGGCTGTATCTCTTTTAACTATTTATCAGATCACCGTCATATTTTAGTATGTTGTTGCTTATCACGTAAAGGTTTCACATCACATTGACTCAAGGTCATGTGACCAAAGTCAAGGTCAATTAGTATATTTTAAATGAAATTGTATTTGTTACATGTATTATGTCCAGGCTTAATCTTTTGAACCGTGATCGGATCACGTCATATTTTAGTATGATGGTGCTGATGACCCAAAGGTTTCACACCTCCTTGATCCAAGGTTATATGACTAAGGTCAAGTATTACATTTTTTTAATGAAATTGTAAATGCTATTGAGTCTGGGCTATATCTGTGGAATCGTATACTGGATCACTCTTATACTATAGTATGCTGTTGCTCAGGATTGGAGGGTTTCTTATCATCTTGACCCAAGGTCATGTGCCCAAGGTCAAGATCATTTAGTTCTTTTTAATGAAATTGTATGTACTAATATTGTCTGGGCTATATCTCCTGAACCCTTCTTACAATTGTTTTCATATTTTAGTATGTTGTTTCTAAGGACTAAATGTTTCTTATCACATTGTCCCAAGGTCACATAGTTAAGGTAGCTTCTTACTTTGGTAATGAAATTGTATATGCTAAGCATGTTCAGGCTGAAATTGTCTATGCTAATAATGTTTAGGCTTTATATTTTGAACCGTGTATCCAATCACTACTTCAGTTTTTTGTTGTTCATGATCCATACAATGTTAAACGTCTTCAAATTCAATAGCATCATTTAAAAGCAGATAAGTTTGCAGCATGGACCAGACATGCATGTTTCGGGTACTTAACCCTCGTCAGTGAGTGTAGGTTTCAGATCACCTATATCCAAGGTCATGTGACTAAAGTCAATTTCTTTAAATATGCTTATAATGAAATTGTATATGCCAATCATGTTTGGGCTTTACCTCAAACAATGTAATGAATCACTTTCATCTTTTAGTATGATGTTGCCCATGACTCAAAGGACATCATTTTGCATTTTGGCCTAAGGTCAAAGTAACTTAGAGGGAGGGGGGAGACATCTGTTTTTTTATGAAAAACATTTTGTTTAATTCACTTCAAATTGCATAAAGTTTGTTCCATTTTACTTGTACTTAGTTTATGACACACAAAAAATGTTTACTGGGCATGTGGAAAGGTCGGAAGAGAGGGGGGAGGGGCAATTTCATGATCCGGAATTTTTTTTTAGCCGGCACTTCGGGCCGGGAATTTTTTTTTTCCTAAAATATCGATCCGGATTTTTTTTTTTGCAAAGTCTTCCTGCCCCCCCCCCCCTTAAAATCAAATGGTTGCTCCCTAAGAAAGAGTGGGAAAGAGATGCTACACCATACTGTATCTATATATAGATTACAGATCACAATTAATTTTGAATGTTCGTTGACCACGCAAATAGTTCCTGGTTATTTCAATCCCTCGTCTTCTTACATTTAATTTCTACGACTCTTTTTACACTAGATGATTCGTTTTTTACGTCAATGAGTCGCAGATGAGTTGAAAAAAAATATTCTAGCATGTTGATTGATACTGCATCATCCTAATCGCGGAATGCCAGATATGTTATGAGGCTCTAGAATTGATAGATTGTAGAACATTAGAGCCACAGATACCCTCTTTCGGGTTTAAAAAGATATTAAAAGTCTACTAAGCGACAGATTTTTGCATGAATCCATTTCTGAGCTTATTTTGATACTATCTAGCAGACATAAAAGTTTCAAGCAAAAAATGGTGGTGCGATTCGAGTATTTAATCGTCATATTAGTATAATTTACAAAGGAATATATAGGAAAAAATAATTGGGGTCTGATACCTATATATATATAAAGACTAGTTCAAAAGTGAGTACTGGCTCTCTTACATTGTCATTATATTGAATACTATTGGTGTCTTCTCCACAAGTTTCTTTTGTCCTTACAAAATTGAAGAAAAAAAATTCCTTTTCCGTGTTTCTGTTTTTAAAAAATGCATCGATCAGTAACTATGCCTGCATACCTTAATATCACACATTCTTCCTGTTCTGTGATTAATTCTACAGTCTTTACATCGCTTTGCTGGGACATTAGTAGCTTTCCCGCCAACACGGGAAGATCTGGGATATCGTACGTCACATTTTTCACACTTTTCAACAAAACTGTTACCATGGAGTTCAGAGATTTTATCCTGCTGGACCCCAGAGAGTAAATGAAGTCCATCCACGTTCTGACTGATTATATATTTGATCAGTCCTAACTCCAGTAATTTCTGCAGAGCCTCGTGGGTGTACGTAGGGCGAAGTATTTGGAAATTACGGCTTTTTGCTTTACCAATTACCTTCTTTGCTTTCTCTCCTAACAAATGGAATATGAATGGTATGAAAAAGATTCCAACACTGAAATTGTAATTTGATAGAAAGTGATGCGTTATTTACATTGCAAGTTGATTTCCTATGATTTCCTATTGCAATTGGACATACACACATGACAAAAACGGATATGCCCCAATCTTATGAAAACAGAGATTGAGATTATTTAATTGGCATATAAAGCCCAAAAATTAGTAAGACTTAGCATTGCCCATCTACAGAAAAGTAAAAGAAGGTTCCATAATATACCATGTTCTTTCACTTTGTCTCGATCTGTCCATTTGCCATGAATCCCTCTGAAATCCCCTATACCGGCTGCGGTTGAAATACCAGCGCCTGGATAAGAGAAATAAACCATAAACCGCTAAAGGCGGTAAGGCCAGATTGCGAAGTGTTTGTATTAGATGATGTATACATTTTTGCACAGACAGAAAGGTAAAAGGTCATTAATATCATTGCGCAATGAACAAAGCTATGGTCATAAGAAATCTAAATGTAAAATATCAAAGCACTACCCCTTATAGTTCAAAAGTAGGTCAATGTCAAGGTCATTTGATCAAAAGTCATGATATCAAATGAAAGGTGTGGTCATGAGGATTCTACAACTGAAATATCAAAATCCTACCTCTTATAATTTAAAAGTAGGTCAAAGGTCAATGTCAAGGTCACTAGGTCAAAAGTCATGATATCAAATTAAAGTTCTGGTCATGAGGAATCTATATGTGAAATATCAAAACCCTACCTCTAATAGTTCAAAAGTAGGTCAAAGGTCAATGTCAAGTTCACTAGGTCAAAACTTATGATAGCAAATGAAAGGTCTGGTCATAAAGATTCTGCATGTGAAATTTCAAAGTCATAGCCTCTATAGTTCATGAGACATAGCCCAGATTTATTATTTTTAAAAGTAGGTCAATCTCCAAGGTCAAGGTCACAAGGTAAAAACTTTTGGTATCCATGGTGAGGTATTGTGACAAGGAATACATATGTGAAAAATAAAAGCCCTATCATTTACCATTCAAAAGTTATGGCCAAGGTTAAAGTTTTTCTAAAGTAGGTCAAACTCCAAGGTCAAGGTCACAAGGTCAAATTTTTTGGTATCCATGGAAAGGCCTTTTCACAAGAAATACACAAGTAAAATATGAAAGCCCTATTACTTACCATTCAAAAGCTATGGCCAAGGTTAAAGTTTTTCAAAAGTAGGTCAAACTCCAAGGTCAAGGTCACTAGGTCAAATTTTTTGGTATCAATGGAAAGGCCTTTTCACAAGAAATACACAAGTAAAATATGAAAGCCCTACTACTTACCATTCAAAAGCTATGGTCAAGGTTAAAGTTTTTCAAAAGTAGGTCAAACTCAAAGGTCAAGGTCACAAGGTCAAAATTTTTGGTATCCATGGAAAGGCCTTGTCATAAGAAATACACAAGTGAGATATGAAAGCCCTAGCACTTACCATTCAAAAGCTATGGCCAAGGTTAAAGTTTTTCAAAAGTAGGTCAAACTCCAAGGTCAAGGTCACTAGGTCAAATTTTGTTGCTGTGTTTGATTCGTCTCATCATGGTCTATCACCATGTCAAGTTTCAAGTTGCTCCTCCTAACAGTTTTCTCTCAATGGACTTTAACGCAACACTTTAACCAAAATGTTGACGCACTGACGGACAGACGGACGGACGGACAGACGGACTTCGCCATTTCATAGACCGGATTTTGCTTCGCAATCCGGCCAAAAATCGCATAAAAAAGCTATTTTATTGTCAATATGACCTTGGCTTTTTATCCCCAACCTTGAAAACAATAGAACTCTGTCAATCTACACCGTGAATTTCAAGTTCTTGACTCAAATGATTTAGTCCCTATCCTATTTTCACTGGACAGGAAAGAGGAGGAGTTAAAAGGAATCGCAGTCCCATATTAAGTGTCGTAAATACACCAAGGCGGCGATGAGCTACAAAGAATCAGAGCCTTTGGTGTCGTAAATGATGAGTCACAACAAATCAAAGCCTCGGTTTTAGTGCCATAAATACGGCAAGGCACAAATGCACCAAGGCGGAGATGAGTCACAACAAATCAAAGCCTCGGTTTTAGTGCCATAAATACGGCAAGGCACAAATGCACCAAGGCGGAGATGAGTCACAACAAATCAGAGCCTCGGCTTCAGTACCGTAAATACTAGTACACCAATGAGGAGATGAGTTACAACAAATCACACCGCGTGGGATCGGAACGTATGATGTGATTCCTTACGGATATTTTTCTTTAGTGTTTTTCATCATTTCAGTGATACTGCACAAAATTGACGAGACCTTGCAGTAGGGCAATGCCTAATAAGTAAGTCCATATAGTTTTTATATCTGAAAAGTCTACAGTTTTTGCAAATACTTCAAGAGTTCGTCAAAAAGAATGATTTTCTGTCTTTAACTAACTATTGAAGTGTTTGCAAAAACTATGAACTTTTCATATACCTGGACGATATGTATTGATTTATTATGCATTGCCTTACTGCAATGGCGCATCAGTTTTGTAAAGTTTAATTCAGAAAATGATGAAATACCAAAAAAAAAAAAAAATAATAATAATAATAAATAAATAAATAAAATATGTAAGGAATCACAACACCATACGTTTCGACCCCACGTCGTGAATCAGAGCCTCGGCTTTAGTAGGTCGTAAATAAACCAAGGTGGAGATGGGTAACAAAAATCGAAGCCTCGCCATTTAGAACCGTAAATGTACACCAAGCCAATTCCAATCTCTTTCATAAAAGGTGGCAGAGCGCCTCTATGAAAGAGATAATTCACAAGCCAATCATGAGCTCGGCTCTGGTACCGTGAATTACAAAGAAAAAGATATGAGTTACAGCGCATCGGAGCGTCTGCTCTTCAAAGACATTCTCCTCCCCTCCTCTCTTAGACTTTCTAGATCCTCTGACGTCTTGAGACGTATTCAGGGGAATATCATGAATACCGGGTGTCAAAGGAAGGAGAATTGCTTTAATCCCCCTCTCCCCCTGTCTTTCCCCTTAATCAAATACGGAAGATGTTTCGCTGAGTTGTCTGTGTACTTTTTGTACATGTGTTTTGCCAACCTGTAAATGCTACGCAGTACTTTGACGTTTTGATCATGTTTGCCACCCGGCTAGCCTGTCTGTTTACGTCATCAGCGCTATCGTGTATTTCTGCCGTTTTTATTGCGTCTTTCACCATTTTCATCTCTATCTCGGACAATGGTATCTTCTTCTCTCCAGAGGTCGACCTTGTTGACCAGACTAATAGTGACCAGCACGGCTGATGAAAATTCGCAAGTCCGTCCTTTGTCCAGTCAACTTTCATATCTGTAGAAAGATGTATACATGTTTATTTACATAAAGCCTACGCTCACGCAGCAAGATACGCCCGTTGGGATTTTTTTCACAACACCAAAATATCTAAGTCCCATAACTCCATAAGGACAAATTGGATGAACCTAGCTTAAAATCGAAAGGCGGCTTCCTCTTCAAAGTCTGATCAAAATGTACAAATATCATGAAAATCTGTTGACACATATTCAAGTTATTGCGTTCCATGCACCTATATTTTGCCCTTAGCTTAACATGTATGTGCATATAACCCCCCCCCCCCCCATTACACATAATTTCTGGATTATGTGACAAAAAATTCAAGAACCCCTTATATATGTGAAAGAACATCCTTTCTACTTGAAGTATACAAAATTTCAAAACATTTCAACCAGAAATAGATTTTTAAATAATTTTTAACTATTTTAGTATATTTTCACTGTATTTTAAAATATCTAAGTCCCATAACTCTGTAACGACATATCGAATGAACCTGAAAATCGAAAGGCGGCTTCCTCTCCACAGTCCAATCAAAATGTATGAATATCATGAAAATCCGTTGACGCATATTCAAGTTATTGCGTTCCATGCGCCTATATTTTGCCCATAGCTTAACATGTATGTGCATATAACCCCCCCCCTTCCTATTACACACAATATCTCGCTTATGCGACCAAAAAATTAAAAACCCGTTACATATGTCAAAGAGCATCCTTTCTACCTTAAGTATACAAAATTTCAAAACATTTCGACCAGAAATAGATTTTTAAATAATTTTTAACTATTTTAGTATATTTTCACTGTATTTTAAAATGTCTAAGTCCCATAACTCTGTAACGACATATCGAATGAAACTGAAAATTGAAAGGCGGCTTCCTCTCCACAGTCCAATCAAAATGTATGAATATCATGAAAATCCGTTGACGCATATTCAAGTTATTGCGTTCCATGCGCCTATATTTTGCCCTTAGCTTAACATGTATGTGCATATAACCCACCCCTCCCCCCTTCATATTACACACAATATCTCGGTTATGAGACAAAAAAATTAAAAACCCGTTATATATGTCGAAGAACATCCTTCCTACATGAAGTATACAAAATTTCAAAACATTTCGACCAGAAATAGATTTTTAAATAATTTTTAAATATTTTAGTATATTTTCACTGTATTTTAAAAATCTAAGTCCCATAACTCTGTAACGACAAATCGGATGAACCTGAAAATCGAAAGGCGGCTTCCTCTCCACAGTCTGATCACTATGTATAAATTTCATAAAAATCCGTTGACGCGTATTCAAGTTATTGCGTTCCATAGGCGGACGGACAGACGGACGGACGGACAGACGGACAGACGGACGGACTTCGCCATACCATAATACGTCCCGTCAAATGACGGGCGTATAAAAACCCGTTACATATGTCAAAGAGCATCCTTTCTACCTTAAGTATACAAAATTTCAAAACATTTCGACCAGAAATAGATTTTTAAATAATTTTTAACTATTTTAGTATATTTTCACTGTATTTTAAAATATCTAAGTCCCATAACTCTGTAACGACATATCGAATGAACCTGAAAATCGAAAGGCGGCTTCCTCTCCACAGTCCAATCAAAATGTATGAATATCATGAAAATCCGTTGACGCATATTCAAGTTATTGCGTTCCATGCGCCTATATTTTGCCCATAGCTAAACATGTATGTGCATATAACCCACCCCTCCCCCTTCCTATTACATACAATATCTCGGTTATGCGACAAAAAATTTAAAAACCCGTTACATATGTCAAAGAACACCCTTCCTACATGAAGTATACAAAATTTCAAAACATTTCGACCAGAAATAGATTTTTAAATAATTTTTAAATATTTTAGTATATTTTCACTGTATTTTAAAAATCTAAGTCCCATAACTCTGTAACGACATATCGAATAAACCTGAAAATCGAAAGGCGGCTTCCTCTCCACAGTCCAATCATAATGTATGAATATCATGAAAATCCGTTGACGCATATTCAAGTTATCGCGTTCCATGCGCCTATATTTTGCCCTTAACTTAAAATGTATGTGCATATAACCAACCCCCCCTTCCTATTACACACAATATCTCGGTTATGCGACAAAAAAATTAAAAACCCGTTACATATGTCAAAGAACATCCTTTCTACTTGAAGTATACAAAATTTCAAAACATTTCGACCAGAAATAGATTTTTAAATAATTTTTAAATATTTTAGTATATTTTCACTGTATTTTAAAAATCTAAGTCCCATAACTCTGTAACGACAAATCGGATGAACCTGAAAATTGAAAAGCGGCTTCCTCTCCACAGTCTGATCACTATGTATAAATTTCATAAAAATCCGTTGACGCGTATTCAAGTTATTGCTTTCCATAGGCGGACGGACAGACGGACGGACGGACGGACGGACGGACTTCGCCATACCATAATACGTCCCGTCAAATGACGGGCGTATAAAAACCCGTTACATATGTCAAAGAACATCCTTTCTACTTGAAGTATACCAAATTTCAAAACATTTCGACCAGAAATAGATTTTTAAATAATTTTTAAATATTTTAGTATATTTTCACTGTATTTTAAAAATCTAAGTCCCATAACTCTGTAACGACAAATCGGATGAACCTGAAAATCGAAAGGCGGCTTCCTCTCCACAGTCTGATCACTATGTATAAATTTCATAAAAATCCGTTGACGCGTATTCAAGTTATTGCGTTCCATAGGCGGACGGACAGACGGACGGACGGACAGACGGACAGACGGACGGACTTCGCCATACCATAATACGTCCCGTCAAATGACGGGCGTATAAAAACCCGTTACATATGTCAAAGAGCATCCTTTCTACCTTAAGTATACAAAATTTCAAAACATTTCGACCAGAAATAGATTTTTAAATAATTTTTAAATATTTTAGTATATTTTCACTGTATTTAAGAATGTCTAAGTCCCATAACTCTGTAATGACATATCGAATGAACCTGAAAATCGAAAGGCGGCTTCCTCTCCACAGTCCAATCAAAATGTATGAATATCATGAAAATCCGTTGACGCATATTCAAGTTATCGCGTTCCATGCGCCTATATTTTGCCCTTAGCTTAAAATGTATGTGCATATAACCCCCCCCCCCCCTTCCTATTACACACAATATCTCGGTTATGCGACAAAAAAATTAAAAACCCGTTACATATGTCAAAGAACATCCTTTCTACTTGAAGTATACAAAATTTCAAAACATTTCGACCAGAAACAGATTTTTGAATAATTTTTAAATATTTTAGTATATTTTCACTGTATTTTAAAAATCTAAGTCCCATAACTCTGTAACGACAAATCGGATGAACCTGAAAATCGAAAGGCGGCTTCCTCTCCACAGTCTAATCACTATGTATAAATTTCATAAAAATCCGTTGACGCGTATTCAAGTTATTGCGTTCCATAGGCGGACGGACAGACGGACAGACGGACGGACTTCGCCATACTATAATACGTCCCGTCAAATGACGGGCGTATAAAAACCGGTACATTGCATAGATGTCTTCAATATTGTTCATGGGGCCCAAAAAAATCGATTCCAAAACTAAGAACATGTATGTACATGTATTGTGAATAAGCAATGAAAGTTTCTTTTCCACATCCACCTATTTTTCTCCTGATACAGACATAATACATACTATATAAGAATAAAATGGCTGTTTAAATTTAAAATCATTACCTCTGTGTTGTTCTGGAGTTACTTGAAAAGCTCTAACATCAACTCTACCGTCGGTTGCCTTGATTTCCTTAGATGTACACATTTTCAGACAGCATTTATAGGTGGGGCTCGGACTGATGGTGGAGGCCACCGGTGATGGATTACTGTTCGCCATGGGACGACTGCCTCTATCTTATTCTGCTGTGCAAGAGTAATTGGTTCTACAACTTTAATGAACTTTCAAGGGAACGGCTGATCGTCAGTTGGTGATTATGATATAAGTGAAAAAGAGACTTTTGGTATTTGGTATTTGTTTTCATTTTAAAAAGCATAAAATCTATTCAATTTCCTAATGTGAAAATAAATTTTCTTTTCCATAAAATTCCTTTTTTCATGCCGAAATTAAAATATTCAACCAATTTGGTCGCCTGGAAGTGGTTGGTAAATTGATTTAAAACTTATTTTGAGAATCTAATTAAATTCGGGTTTTTTTTTCAAATACTTCATTTCAGTGGGTTTAAATTAACGTGGTTTAGCTAAAAATGACAGATATTCCCAAAAGATATTAATAGAAATACAAAAACATAGGGTAATCAAAGATAACATAGCTCGCCGTAGCAGGGTTTTGTCAAAAATCAAATAACTTCCAAAATACAACCAGACTTGTCAGAATGACAACATAGCTCGCCGGTGGCAACCATATGTAAATTGCAACAACAACAATAAAAAAGGTCTTATCACAAGGAATGCACATGTGAAATATCAAAGCCCTATCACTTACCAATAAAAAAATATGGCCAAGGTTAAAGTTTTTCAAAAGTAGGTCAATCATCTCCAAGGTCAAGGTCACAAGGTCAAAAATTTTGGTATCCATGGAAACGTCTTGTCACAAGGAATATACATGTGAAATATCAAAGCCCTATCACTTACCATTCAAAAAATATGGCCAAGGTTAAAGTTTTTCAAAAGTAGGTCAATCATCTCCAAGGTCAAGGTCACAAGGTCAAAAATTTTGGTATCCATGGAAACGTCTTGTCACAAGGAATACACATGTGAAATATCAAAGCCCTATCACTTACCATTCAAAAAATATGGCCAAGGTTAAAGTTTTTTCAAAAGTAGGTCAATCTCCAAGGTCAAGGTCACAAGGTCAAAAATTTTGGTATCCATGGAAACGTCTTGTCACAAGGAATACACATGTGAAATATCAAAGCCCTATCACTTACAATTCAAAAAATAAAATATGGCCAAGTCTACAGTTTTTCAAAAGTAGGTCAATCTCCAAGGTCAAGGTCACAAGGTCAAAAATTTTGGTATCCATGGAAAGGTCTTGTCACAAGGAATGCACATGTGAAATATCAAAGCCCTATCATTTACCATTCAAAAAATATGGCCAAGGTTAAAATTTTTCAAAAGTAGGTCAATCTCCAAGGTCAAGGTCACAAGGTCAAAAATTTTGGTATCCATGGAAAGGTCTTGTCACAAGGAATGCACATGTGAAATATGAAAGCCCAATCTGTATTGGTTTAAAAGTTATAAGCAAGGTTAAAGTTTTTGTGCACGCGCACGCAGACGCAGACGCCAACGCCAACGCCGACACCGGGGGTATGATAATAGCTCTCCGGACATTCGTCCCGGCGAGCTAAAAAGTATTGTCATGAGGATTCTATGCATCTAATGTTAGTCTCATCCCATAGAGAGCTAATGATACAGCCAAAGTATGAGTAATAAAATAGGAGGTTAATGGTTAAGGTCAAAGTCCAAGGTCATCTTCACTGGGTCAAAGGTCACGGTCTCAAATAAAAAGTTCAATCACAAGATGTGAAATATCAAAGCCCTACCCCTTATAATTCAAGAGATATGGCCCAGGTTAAAGTTTTTGAAAAGTAGAACGAAGTCCAAGGTCAAGGTCACAAGGTCAAAGGTCATGGTCTCAAATGAAAGGTCTTATCGAAAGGTATCTACATGTGAAATCTGAAAGCCCTACCCTTTATGGTTGTAGAGATATAGCCCAGGTTTAATTTTTTTTTATAAGTAGGTTAAAGGTCAAGGTCACAGGTCATGGTCTCAAATGAAAGGTCTCATTGTAAGGTATCTAAATGTGAAATATGAAAGCCCTACCCTTTATGGTTGTAGAGATATAGCCCAGGTTTAATTTATTGAAAGGTAAGTCAAAGTCCAAGGTCAAGGTCACTAGTTCAAAGGTCATAGTCTCAAATGAAAGGTCTCATCACAAGGTATCTACATGTGAAATATGAAAGCCCTACCCCTTATGGTAGAAAAGATACAGCCCAGGTTAAAGTTTTGTCTACGGATGATGACAACAACGACAACGACGACGCCGAGGGTATGACATTATAGCTCTTCGGACTTTCGTCCGGTCTTTTTTTTTTTTTTTTTTTTGCGAAGTCTGAAGAAAAAATTATTTCACGATGACCCCCTCCCTCCCTTTTCAAGCAAGTACAGGTTTCAGAATTTAGTCAATTGACTCTGAAAGTTACAAAAGATAGTTATTCAGTATATTCACTCGTGATATTGAAAAGTTTAGAACAAATATGTATATATATATATATTACTTAAAGTCATACCTCCCTTACTGTGTCTATATTTTACCTTTTGACAGGTAATCTCTTCCCGTGATCACAGTTGTTAAAGCGCTCAATCATAATAGTATCGATTGTACGGAAGCCAGTTAGAAACACTGGAATTTTTTTTTTTAATGTATCTTCAAAATTCAACTTATAATCTTGAAAATTAGACGTATCAACTTGAAAACCTTCAAAAATCAGCTAACTATCTGAAAATTCAACTTACAGTCAATAAATTTAAACTTCATAAATCCCTGCTAGCTTGAATTAATTTTCAACTTAGTATCTCGAAAAATGCAACTCGCTATCTAGAATTTTCAACATATTACTAGTATCTTGAATTTTCGAGATGAAAATCTAAAAATTGAAGACATTAATATGAATTTTCAAAATGAATTCTAAATGTTCAAAATAAGGTTCTTATACATTCAAAATTCATAAACCAGTGGTCCTTATTTGTTTCCGTATGTATGAAACAAACACACGTGAGATGGAGATTCGGAAACTATGAAGCGAAAACATAATAAACAGAGCAAAATCATTTCTATTTATAAATTATGACGGTGGGTTTCTTCCTGAATATAAAAATTGTCAACAATATTACTTGAACACTGTTAAACATAAAGGTAAGAGCTAATCTTGTTTTCAATGGTCAAGTCTGTACTGCATTTTCTAAATAGTTATACATGTTTGTATATACATGTATCTCGGTCATGACCGTGGTTAGTATAATTTAAAGGTTAATACAAGGATTTATATTTTATTAATATCGACCATATGAAATGACCCAAGTTCAATCAGTACACTAGTTTCTTTTAAGGCGGGAGGGAATTGATACTGATAGTACAGACATTCATTTTTTCTTCATGTATAGCACAGGGGTGAGGTACTATACGTACTATACGTACCCTTTCTTCTATATGTATATATTAAAAAAGTTTTCTATATGGCAGTGGCTCCGGATACGAACGTTCGTATCTTTAGACCTATGTCTCGGCGTACGAACATGTTTCTAATTGGTCTGTAACTGTCACGTGACCAATACATTGAAAAATTCAAAGCTATGTACATAGGTCAAATTTTCTAACTTTTGGTGACGACTTTTTATTACAATGTACGAAAATTTCTAAGTTTTGGTGACAAGTTTTTATCACGATTTTTTCTAAGTTTTGGTGACCACTTTTTATCAAGATTTTTTCTAAGTTTATGTGACCACTTTTTATCAAGATTTTTTCTAAGTTTTGGTGACCACTTTTTATCAAGATTTTTTCTAAGTTTTGGTGACGATTTTTCTGGTCAAGTCGTCACCTGGTTACGACTTGACTAGACAACTCGTCACCAAAATGGTCAGGTTACGAGTTGTTTTTTTTTTTTTTTTTTGGTTACGAGTTGTCTTGTTACACGTTGTCTTGGTTACGAAGTGTCCTGATACCATTGAAATATATATGCAGTAGCTCACTACGATTTGTGTTCGTACGCCGAGACATATATACATTTGAAGTATCCTCTGTTAATTTAATAGGTATTTTGGGGCAAAAAATATGTTTTATATGAATATATAGCCTATATCAAGAAACTTACTATTGAAAGTCTTATATTTCAGTTGAATAGGAAATACAGAGGATAATAATCATAGTTTGAAATATGAGACTTTCTATAGTAAGTTTCTTGATATAGGCTATATATAATTCATAAAAAAACATATTTTTTGCTCCAAAATACCAATTAAATTAACAGAGGATACTTCAAATACATATGACGTACAAGGAAAAACTATGATATACCCAGGAACACTTTTTAATATAAATAATAATGACACATTTCATAGTAATAAGGATTTTCCAGAAATCAGCGGTTTTTAAATAAAAATTGAGATTTTCCACCAAAAAAGCAAGATTATCAAAGAAATCTCTTCTAACTCATCAAACTTGATCACTTTTATGCCATCCAATTATATGAAACCTCTCCAGCTTTGATTGAATAAAAAATATAGATTTAAAACAATTTTCACAGAAATAAGTGAATTTTGCACATAAATTAGGGTTTTGCCCCAAAATATCAATTGAATTGACAGAGGATATTTCAAATGCATATGACTTACAAGAACAAGCTATGGTATACCTAGGAACTCTTTTGAATATAAATAATAACGTCTGATATCAAAGTAATAAGGATTTTCCAGAAATTAGCGATTTTTAAATAAAAATCGAGATTTTCCACCCAAAATAGCAAGATAATCGAAGAAATCTCTTCTAACTCATTAAACTTGATCACATTTATGTCATCCAATTGTATGAAACCTCTCCAGTGTTGATTGAATAAAAAATATAGATTTAAAAAAATATTAACAGAAATAAGTGAATTTTTCACATAAATAAGGTTTTTTGCCCAAAAATAAGATATAAATTAAATTTCAGTTATCAATTTACATTTCTATCCATTTATAATAAGAAACAGCATAATATCAAAGATAAAACATATCAATTTAGGCAAATTAAAAGAGCTAGTACTTATTTTCTCAAAATAAGTGGTTTTTGCATAAAAATGCATATTTTACCCAAAAATGATGGTTTTAATTAATTATTACATTTAATTTCACAATCATCTGACACGATGATTACTTTCTATAATGATAATAGCTTTACATGTATAGTTTTAGCAAAGAAAATGGATTAATAAAATTTTTCCAGAAATCTGTAAAAACAAAAAAACAGGCATTTTGCCGCAAAATTAAGTAGAAAATATACCTTTTATGTTTCATACATGTAATTTATGAGTGAACCTAAATAATTACAGTTTAAAATACATTCCTGCTATCATTTCAAGAACTTCTATAGATTCAATAAATATTCTCCAGAAAGCAGCTATTTTTAAATGAAAAAATATGTTTTTCCCTAAAAAACACGTTGATTTTGAATGAAATGTTAGTAAAACATATATAATCTGATAGAGTGTGAAAAGTTACACTAGAAAATAGCTTTCAATCATTGCTTTTATGACAAATAAGGGTTCTTTAAATAAATATACAGAAATCTGAGATTTCTGATTGAAAATACAGGTTTCTGTATAAAATAATTAATTTCGAGGATTTTGCAAAAAAATAAGAATATAACATATATGTCATTTGAAAGAGGAAACTTTAAAGATGTTTTTTAAATCATCATTGAACGATCATATGCAATATTGAGGAGCTGAGAAGCAGAAATAAATTAAAGTTTCCTCAAATTTCTGTGAATTTTGGCAAAAATTCGACTTTTTACCCCAAAACACACAGTAAAAATAGGAATTGGAACTTGCAACTTATTTCATCTGAAAGAGCATCAAAAATACTATTATATATTTACACTTTTCAATTTTTAAAAACATCAACCATATAAAAGTTATAATTTTTTCCTATTTTCAGTGATTTTTGACTAAAAAAACACGTTTTTCCCCAAAAAATACCACTTTTTCAAAGGAAATTTCCATGAGACAAATTTTTATCTGAAAGAGCGCAAAAAATGCTACAAAGTTAGGCCGGTTTTGGAGGATCAAGGGGGGGGGGGGTTGCACCCAACCCAGTGATACATTCCAGACTAAAACTTATAAGCAATCTCAACACACGTGCACACGAGACGGTTGATGTTTACTGCATCCTGAATATCCTTTTTTAAATAATCTCTAACTTTTTAAAACATTATGAAACAACTGTTAAAACGCGGAATGCAATGTACACTGTCTTAAATAAATATGGTGAATAATGAGGTCCAGGGTCATGGGGCCACACGATCGGAGTTAAGAAAAACTGTGTGAATATATATTTATCTTCACTCGATTTATACATTTTTTGGGCCCGGGGATGTCACGCTTTCAGGTCACGTGATGCAAATCTGAGGTCACGTGGATCCTGCGATCACTATAGCCGAGATCGCTACGCCAAACTCGCCTAATAAAAATTACACAAACAGTATGTACCAATAACGAAAATACACGATCGATGCTCGTATTGTGTTAGCATTGCTAAGCAAGAATGTAATTTGATTTGAATTGGAACATCTTTATATTTTCCGTATGGAAAATTATAATATGTGTGCAAGTGTAAGTGTGTGTTTTTTCTTAGCAATTAAAAAAAACATAGGGTAATCAAAGATTACATAGTTCGCCGTAGCAGGTTTTTGTCAAAAATGAAATAACTTCAAAAACACAAAAAAGTATTGTTATGAGGAGTCTATGCATTCAAAGTATGAGTAATTAGAAAATGTGGTTAAAGATTAAGGTCAAGGTCACTACGCTAATGGTCATTTATAGCCCAGGTTAAAGTTTTTGGAAAGTAGATCGATGTTCAAGGTCACTAGGTCAAATGCCATGGTCTCAAATGAACTGTCTCATCACAAGGTATCTACATGTGAAATATCAAAGCCTTACCCCTAATAGTTCAAGAGATATAGCCCAGGTTAAAGTTTTTTTTTAAAAAGTAGGTCGAAGTCCATGATCAAGAGGTCAAAGTCTCAAATGAAAGGTCTCGTTTCAATGTATCTTCATGTCAAATATCAAAGCCATATCCCTTATTGTTCAAGAGATATAGCCCAGGTTAAAGTTTTTGAACAGTAGGTCGAAGTCCAATGTCGAGGTCACTAGGTCAAAGTCTCAAATGAAAGGTCTCATCACTAGGTATCTACATGTAAAATACCAAAGTATGCCCCTTATAGTTCAAGAGATAAAGTCCAGGTTAAAGTTTTGTCTATGGACGACGACGGCAACTTCGACGCCGAGTGTATGGCATTAGCTCTCCGGACCTTTTCGTCCCGGCGAGCTAAAAAGTATTGGTCCGCGGACATAAAACAAAATATTTAATTACTATGGTTTTATGACATGGTAGGGCTCTTCCTCATTCTTTGTAATATTATTCCTTTTAAACTGATATGTATCAAGAAAACGCACGACACTACGATATAAATGAAATAAGAGTTCCGAAAACGGCATACCATGTACTTTTACTTTTACATGAAATCAACCACGCATGCTCTTTTTACTTCCTCTTTTGGACCTTGAAAAATGGTAGAGTCGATTCTAACAGCTTCTATCTTTGCGTATTAGACTAGTGATTGGATTTCTGAAAGGTGTAAATTGTCTTAGAGAAATTTATATAAGCTAATAAAAAGCTTCCTTTACAGTTTTATACCACTAGATGTATTTGCAAAGTTCAGATTTCGGAACATAATGCTATTTTGTATGAATTGCACCATCGTTTTATTTGCAATTACATAATTTTAACTGGGTGTACCTTAGAATAAGGTGCTTGAATTGTGAATCAGTGCCAAATACGACCCATTCATAACATGCACTGATCTTAAGAGTTAAATCAATAGAAGAGGTAATCACATCAAGACTTTTCAGAAAGCTTTTGCCATTAAAAAACTTACGAGACATGCTTTTAAAAAGTTTAAAAAAAAATGCGTATTATTATTTCCGACCGTATGACTTTCATCGCCAATTTCGAATTATGGAGCATCCAAACGAATTAATTACAAGAAGTCTTCTTTAAAAAAATGTAATTAAGGCAAAGTAGTTTGTCCTTTCATTTAAAACATGCTTGAAACATATCAGTCCAAGCTCATTCATTCATCACGATCGCCAACGCCATTAAACTTTTTTCATTTCTACAGAAAAGTCAACATGGAGAAAACCGCAGCAAGGACCGTCTTAAAGCAATGTGGGTTTAACGAATGTCAGAAAGGCCCCATCTATACAGACGATGGCCGAGTTGACGTCAGAGCATTTGTCGTAACAGACGACAAGAAAAAAGGCAAGTATTAAGTTTTCCGTGAAATTTTCATATTTGAACAAGGATACTGTTTGTATTGCAAGCAATATTAAAAGTTTATTACCAGCAGTAAAATGTTTGTCATCAAGGGACACAAATTCTTCGAAAATAGGTAAACCATGGCAAAACCAAAGACAAAGTGATTCTTCCATTCAAAAATTAAGGAAAACTAAGTTTTGCATGTCTTCGAGGGGCACTTCTACTCAAAGACAGACCAACCATATGTACAAACTCGTACTTGCTCTATAACTATCCAACACCAACCAGCCTTTGTATCATCTCAATATCTCTGACTGTTGCAGAAAAAAAGTACAGAAAATTGAAAAATGACAGAACAAGGTGAAAATAAGTCCCCCACAGGCTGATAAAAATATTTATCAAAGGAATACAATTTTGATTTCTCTGTGATATCTATAAAATGTATTTGCGAGTTATAAAGACAGTACCCCATAACACGGGACTCTTCTGTACGAATCATTTGGCTAAGAAAAGAAAATGTCACGAACACTGTACGAGGCTAATCATTTTCAGTGTAATGGAAATGATATTCTTTATAATTACGTTTCCATGACTCCTTTCATAACAAGCAGAAAACAAAAGGTTCACTGTACAATGTACAAAATACATATATACAATGTAGGCTTTGCAATCAACTGGGACGATAATGGTATGGCTACATTTCACTTCAACTGTTGGAAGATTGTACGTTCGTCCATTCGAGATACAGAAAGTACAGACAGACTGATTGTGCCAGAGCTAGAGAAACAAATGATAACGGAGGCAATGAAAACGGCAGAGCTACACAATCCTTACTCCATAGTTAAACTGGAGGCTGAAAGAATCTGTAATATGCTGAACAGATCTAAATACTGTATAGCATTCACAGGTACGGTCTCTATTAGTGTCATTGGCAAACATGTAGAATCCAGATGCGGATACATGATTTTTTAAAAGATGGGAAATTCCTCGAAATTAGTATATAATTTTGAAACTGGTCAGCTTAGAATGCCATTTATGAGGGAAAATGGAACGTTTTTATAGGTACTTAGGTTATTTGGAGATAATGTGGAAATGGTAGTATTTTACCCTTTTTGGAAAAATAATAGAGAGGGTGCACGCTGCGTGTGCGCCCCCCTTTGAATCAACCACAGGAATTCATCATTTCAGTTCAATTAATTCATAGGAAAAGTTCCATTTCGTATGAAATTTATTGAGTAGAAATATTCTTTCTTATTATTAAAGGAGCTGGCATATCTACGGCTGCAGGAATAGGGGACTACAGAGGGATCACAGGAAAGTGGACACAGATGGACAAGACAAAACTTTACGGTAAGTCAAAGGGCAGCAACAACAATGAAATAAAATGACATCAATAAAACTGAAAGACAAACCATTGAAGGAAGTCATGATTGCTATATTACCGTACTTCTTACTTCTACTAGACATTAAAATGTTAAGTTGGGAATCATTTGTGAAATAAATCATAGATTTAACTACTAGTATGAATAAATTATAGGTCAGAAAGGAGCAGGATCGGGTGGAGGTGGTTTCAGACTGACAGACTTACGACCGACATACACACACGAGGCGTTAGTCAAACTAATGGAGATGGGAATCCTTAAGTTCCTCATCAGTCAGAACACAGATGGACTTCACCAGCTATCGGGGATCCTTCCTGAAAACATAGCAGAACTCCATGGCAACGCTTTTGTCGAAAAATGTGAGAAATGTGGACGCCGTTACCAAAGGAATTTAAGATGTCGACCAGGAGCACAGAACGTACCTCCAAAACCATGTGAACGATGTAGAATAAACCATAGAACTGGAAATGTTTGTGAAGACAAGGTAAGCTTTAACAGTGAACATATTTGAACAATAATCAAACCAATAAGCATTTGTACTTTATTTTTTCATGGATTGGTAAGACTGTTTTCTGTAACGAATATTTATTTCTCTCCGATAAACCAGACATGCAGTGGCTACCTGATGAACACAATCATCAACTTTGGTGATTACTTGGAGCAGGACATACTGGCCAGTGCTGAGCAGAATGCCAGGAGAGCTGATCTTGTCTTGTGTTTAGGAAGCACTCTCAGGGTGTCTCCTGCCAACAGCCTAGTGGCCATGGGAAAGGAACCCATCAGGCTGATAATATGTAATAGGTAAGAAAATAGATGGCAGCTAAATCTGTGTTGAAGTAGTTCTATTTATCATAAAAGAATTATAGAAAGCCAAAGAATAAAGAATGACAGAGAAAATAGACTCAGTTGATTCGTCTGTTTTGCTTTATATGAAGGATAGTTACTTCAACCAACAAATGTACTTGTACCATAGCTAGTCTGAAGTTGAGCAAGAGATAAAGCCAGGATAAAGACATTCAAATAAAATGCTACATGTTTATAAAATTCTTTTGTCTAGGCAGGTGACACCATTTGATGAATACTGTTTATCCATGGACAAGAATGGAAGAGAAACTCTCGGGTCGCGGGTGTACGGTGATTGTGATATACTCATGCGTGAGGTCATGAAGAGGATGATGACCAATGTACAGCTGATAGAATGGGAAAAAGCTCGGGACGTTAGAATGGGGCAGTATAATGCTAAAAGATCTACATAGTACCCGTTTTTGTCATCAAAACCAATATGCAGTGCTAAAAGATCTA
Organism: Pinctada imbricata; assembly: GCA_033119305.1. Lineage (NCBI taxonomy): Eukaryota > Metazoa > Mollusca > Bivalvia > Pterioida > Pteriidae > Pinctada > Pinctada imbricata. Next base: position 86,373,470 of record VSWD01000010.1, read on the forward strand.
TGTAAAATTAATTTATGCCCAAGTTGCTGCATGAATTACATTACTGTAACATAAGAATTCTGAATATGTTACAACTGTTAAACATCAATCGATTGAAATACTCTTTATGTTTGCAATACAAGAGTCCCGGTTTCTTAAATTCTACTTTTTTTTTGTTTTTGATGCTGTTTACATGAAATTGCTTTTTCACCCCTTTTTTTGTGATAGCACATGATATTCATCTATGATGTTTGTTGATATTTCACTTTTTGATATTTTACTATTTTCATCAAATTTTTAAAGTGCTTGAAGTTAGACTGGCTTAATTTAATTACTTACATGTACATATCATTAACGTTATTATGTTAATTGTTACGGCATTGGTTATTCCTTGTTACTTGTATGGTATTATAGCCAAGTGTTATTTTAAAATATGTTGCACAGTCTTGTTATTGTTTGAGAAATAAATATGACGCCAAACTGATGTTGTTGTGTCTATATGCAGCATTAATATCATATAGATTCCTTTCTTTCAAGTCATTCATGAAGTTAATTTAAGTGATTAACTTCAAATAAAGTTTTAACATTGAAAATATAACATGCAACAAAATATACAGATTTCAATATGTATTACTGTACTTATAACTTTTAAGGAAAATAATTTACAACTACTTTATACATATATACATACATTTCACTACAATACAAATACATGTACATGTAAATTTACAATGAGGTTTCTTGAATTTAGTAAAATATCACAGGTAGGTTTTTCATGTGTACATTTCTAATTCTACTGTAAAATCTAAATCACTAGATAAGAGTAAAATTATGTAGAAGTTGTTGAGGACATAAAATTGCAGTAGTAGTTAATAAGATCAGAAACAATATGTATTTCTACAGATAGTTAATTCAATTAATATCGCATAAATTGTACATGTACAAAATGTACCTGTATAGATAAATATTCCATATGTAGACATAATTCTGTTCTTCATTCTTCACAGATATATTGTAAGTTGTCACTTACATGTACAGTGAAATCTACATTGCAGTAGCTGAATATAAGAAATGACGATCCTCAGGGTTATATTTAATTCATGGCTTGTTAATTTTAGCTTGTCCTTGTGCAAATTAAGACTACAATATTGTAGAAATACTAAAAAAATTGGCATATGAACCAAGTTACCAGAGTTTCATAGTCATACATGTACTAAAGATGACACTCATCACTTATAAAACAATATAAATATTAAACATATACCACATTCTTGGTAATGAAAAGTTATACAAGTTAAATACTGTAGCTTTATATTTCAAGAAGTAAATTGTTGCTGATATTAACATGTTCATGGCATCAGGGTCAAGTTGGATTCTTCAAAATGTGAATGTCAGAATTTAATAGGTATTTAACATAGGAACTGTCCTTGCAGTGTAAATATGCATGAAGAAAGAAAACAAGAAAATATTTAATTTTCTGGATTTTTTTTCCTCGAACATCTCGTCCTAGGTTAAGCCTCATGCTATACATCTTTACGTTCCATGTCAGAAAGGCACATGTTAGGGACTTCTACATACATGTAATACCTGTTTTGTTTTGCATGTACATTGAGCAATCTATATTAAAATACACAATACTGTATGTGTACTTATTTTAGCTGGGTTCATATTTTAGCAGAGTAAGCGCTGCTAAGATTGGGCTAATTCAAGAATACGATAAATCATGAATCTCTTATAGATTAATGTGGAAAATTAATAATTCATGATTACGCTAATATGTCAAATTACCTAATTCTGCTCTGTTTCCGCTAAAATTTGGTTGCGCTAAAATAAGTACATGTACATTGAAATTCATTTGTACATAAAACTTTCTAACAAAGGATGGAATATATGTATATAAATTCAGCACCCATTCAATAAATTCATAATGAAATCTGATAAAGAGAATGTATTAATACTAGTAAATGGGTAAACAAGGAGATGTACAGATGGTTTTAGTACATTTTACAAAGTATGATTGGCAGTATCATGAGCACTATACTTGATATGGCCAGTGTCTACATTCTTATCTATAATACAATATGCCCGCTCTATTACAACAGAATCCTTAGACATTATGTTAGTGTATTTTCTAAAGACTTTACTAAAACATCTTACTTAAAATCTTAATAAAAACATTAAGACCCTAAAATATGATATTCTAAAAGATAAACTGACTTTTGGATAAACAATGAATGCTTTTCATTTTAGCATTTAAAATAATCATTAATTCTATAAATCATCATTTGTCAACTTGTTAAAAAAAGAATTGCCATAAAGAAACTTCTAACGGCAATTAAAATGAATTAGAATGTGACAATCATTAACAGTTGACATATATTTTTTAAGCTTAATTCCTTGCCATTATCTAATGGAAAATTTTATCTAAGTTTGTATCTTTTACTTTTAGCAAATAAACTCTTCAAAATATTCACATCAGACTTTGCATCAGAAATTTATTTTCTGTTAGTATTATCTTTCAGTGTTGGAAACCCTTAGTTCATTTCACTGTAGGTAGATAACTTACTTATCAGAGAATTCTTATTCTATATACCTGCATACTTATATTTATGGTATCAAATGAAATTATATGTTTAAAAAACCATAACTCATTCATAGTTATGTATGTGGACCAATGAAAGTTCCTCTATATTCACAGTAATAATGGTATCCAAAAAAGTGTAAAAATAGGAATGTAGCCTCCCACTTTGTCGTGGAGGCAGAGGAGAATGTTTATGGGTTTCTATATATATCATGCTCATTCCTATAATAACTAAAAGAACAGTCATTATCATTATGAATCATAAAACACTGTAGGTGTACTATTCAATCATCTATAAATAACAGTTTATACACTCTACATGACCATGTTACACAGTCAATTACGAGATAAATAAAAGAAATGAACATGTGCAATGCCGTCATTACTTCGACAGAGAAGCTGAAATCATGTAGATCGTTAGTAAAAGTGGAATCAGTACTTCTACTTCACAGTATACATGTACTGGGTTTCTATCTTACAAGCAGTATGTTAGAGCAGTCGCAGTCTCGGACGGTAATAGAACTAGAAGCACTGACAAATCAGTTCCGCTCCAGCATCTATCACAGTTCTACTATATAAGCTGATTTCACCACAGCCCCATAGGTAATTATATGTCATTTATCACTCCACTTTGACAAATACTTTTGGACGTGAGAATATTTTCTTTGCCTCGTCTATTTCAATCAACTTCTTTTCAATTTCTTGTTTCTGTGAGCGTATGCGGAATGTATCCATGCGTATTGGTAAAGCTGACAGCTCATCCACCAAATCTTGTTCTTCTACAAGACATACAAAAATCAGAGTAAGTACAATTAGATGTCAAATAGAATATGAAATATACATGTGTCTGTATTCTTGGTTTCATAGATTTTTTCCTTTGTCAAAACATGGAATCTTGAAAAAGATGTTTTGCTGAGATAGCATCTTGCAAAGTTACAAACATATAACATGATATTTGATTACAGATTATCAAGAGACGTGCCTATTTAAGCAATTTCAAGATAATGAATTTCAACTTTTGAACTTTTGTCTTTGAATAACATTGATATAAATACATGTATATTGAATGATATATGTAAGTAAAAGAATCAATAAATGAGACAAGTTCCATTCAGAGCATTCAAGGACAAATAAATGTTATTATGAATCCCTCAAATTGAGCTGAAAATTTTGTGCTGCATATATTATAATTTGAAAGAGTTTATCGTAAATATATTGTGGTTAATAAAGACTACTCAAGACACATTTAAAAGCTGATGCAATACAAAATAAGTAATTCCAAAACACTTGTATAAAGGACTACTACAAAATAAAATACACTGTGTAAGAAAATTTATGGAAGTATATTATTACATTGTAAATAAAATTTCTCGAACAACTTACTGTCGAGTAAATAGAATTTCCCTAACAACTTACTGTCGAGTAATAGTTTGAGTGTCTGTTTTCTTTCACTCTCCGGCAGCTTTCTATGACCAGGAGGCATTTCAGGATCAGGAGTATTAGCTATTCTGTCTTCTTCATCTTTCTTCCATTGCTTTTTTCGATTTTGTAAGCTAAAATGTGTTAAGTTTACATTTACCAATATGCACTTACTAAATTTCATGTATTTTTAACCCATGTTTATATTCTAAATAGTAATTAGATCAGCTAATTTTTCTTATATAAAATTAGATGAAACATTAATAATGCTGAGTACAATGAGGAAGATCACAGGCTAAAGGGCATATGTAGATAAATACTGGTGCATGGTAACATTTTACATAAATATTAGTAAAACATCATTCATGAAAATATTGCTTGCCCTAAAAGTTGCAAATTTAAAAACATAAACATATACGTTGATTTTGCAAATTTCGTGAAAGAAGAAATAAATACTAATATCCTGAGGTACTAACTATGAGGGCACTTGTCCTGATTTATGTCTTGAATACTCCTCTTCTCGTTTCTTTTTCAGGTCATCCAGTGCCGTTAAACTTGGACTTCTGGGAATCTTGGCATGTTTTGCTGTGATGCCGTTAATTTTAATGAAGTCAAAGTTGTGTCTTTGTAATTTAATCTGAAAAATATTATCATTGTATTACATTGTGACAAGAAACCTATTTTCTGGCCATGTGACTTTTACCTTGCTTTTTGACAATTTTTTTGAAAATCCTGAGCCTTCGGATTTTATTTTGAATAGAATATGATGTGAGACAGTGCATTCCTTGTAAAAAGAGCTCTCTTTTGATAATAGTAGTTTTACAATGCTTCTTTGTTCTAATGCTATGGTTCTTGACCTTATTTGAAAAGGTTTTCTAAAACTATAAATTTTTACTAAAGCAACAACAACTGTTGAATGAAACATAGGTAATCACAGATTACGAAGCTCACCTCGTGGCAGCAAAATTCAATTCAAACATATTTCTTAGTACATGTATATTGGCTTTTAAAGGCAAAATTATTCAAGTGGAAAAAGTAGGTCAAGGTCATTTTATGAAAGTTTGATCAAAGATACATCCAATATACAAGTTTGGTACATGTAGCACTTATACTTTGCTCAATATTGGCTTTTAAAAGCAAAATCACTCAAGCGGAAAAAGTAGGTCAAGGTCATTTTATGAAAATTTGATCAAAGATACATCTAATATGCAAGTTTGGTACATGTAGCACTTATACTTTGCTCAATATTGGCTTTTAAAGGCAAAATCACTCAAGCGGAAAAAGTAGGTCAAGGTTATTTTATGAAAGTCTGATCAAAGATACATCCAATATACAAGTTTGGTACATGTAGCACTTATATTTTGCTCAATATTGGCTTTTAAAAGCAAAATCACTCAAGCGGAAAAAGTAGGTCAAATGCTGCATGGGTCCATCTTGGCATCCAAAGATAAATCACTTGTGCAAGTTTGGTTACTGTAGCATCAGTACTTTGTCAGATACTGAGCTACCCCAAACTTCTTAACCAAGCCACTCTGAGCTACCCCAAACTTCTTAACCAAGTCACTCAAGCGGAAAATGTAGGTCAGATGCAGCATCCGATGCATGGGTTCACCTCAGCATCCAAAGATGAATCACTTGTGCAAGTTTGGTTACTGTAGCATCAGTACTTTGCCAAATACTGAGCTACCCCAAACTTCTTAACCGGACGCGGACGCGGACACGGACATGGACGCGCGGGGGTATAGCATAAGCTCACTCAACTTTGTCGAGGTGAGCTAAAAATAATTTTACACCTATAGACTTTAGTCATGTGATTTTCTTGTGACAAGACTTTTTTAAATGGAGCAAACAGTCCAAGCTTAACTTACATCTGCACTTGAGCTGGCTTTTGGTACAGTTAACTTGTCCTCTGTAACGTCTGGTGTACATGGTCTGGACATTACAGGAACTGACGGACCAGATCTGGAATGGGCTCGGAGGAAGTTTGCCGACTTAGGTCTCGGTACAGATGGTACTCTCTAAAATAAATAATTATTCATAGCTTCCTTATTGAAATAAGTACTTATCTTTGTCATTTACTTTGTAGATACATCAGAGTTATACTCTGTGTACTTAAACATTGGGCAAGATCTCTTAAAATTGGTTTATACAGGTATCTACTTATTCAAGCCACATGCTTATTTATATATCTTTACCAGTTTTCTATATTCTCTACAGCTCACCTCTATGTCATCTTTTATACGGGACTGAATATTGCTATATTTGTCTGACTTCCACAGGGCTTTTACAGGTTTGTGTGAGTCAGCCTCTCTCTCGCGTGATTGACGCTGAATCTGGCGCATCCTCCTTACATTCTCCCTAAAGTGGTCCTTCATTCTCGCATCTAAATAAGACATTCAGTTCAACTAATGACATCATATTACATTTTTCCGTAATAAATTTTAAAACTGACACAAAATAAGTTATAATCACTGTGAGTGAGACAAGTGCATGCAAAATTACTATTAGTAGAAAATGTTGAGATATATGCACAACCGATGTAATTCCCTGAGATAAAACTATTGAAAGGAATGTGCTGCATTTCCAATGTAAATGCTACTGTAAACGACTTTATATTCGCGTGACCTTATTTTCGTGACAACAAATTCATTCGCGTGACTTTAATTTCATGAGCTCATCATCAGATTTTTTTATTAGTATCTTTTTTCTGCATAGGTACATTTCATGATAACTTCAAATAGGCTGAAATTAAACGTTTCGCATCGTCATATCTTCGCGTACCAATCTTATAAATACGTCATTTGTTTACTTACTACATCTCTTATTGAAATTGATTGATTGAAAATAGGATGATTGAAAGTATAAAGAAATGCACCATGGTTATTTCTTCTAAAAGATTTTACAGTTATTTAGTATATTGTTTGACTGGTAATTACTAATTAAGGCTAATTGATTGATTGCTATGTTTGTAATTCAAACACCCCTAACATCGACGCGTATGATCGTCCATTGTCTAATTAGGATCAGTGTTCTCCCCAGAAATTTCAGATAGCATGGTGCTTAAGTCTTCGCGGTGCACCATTCGTTGGGATGCGTCATTGGGCATTGCATCATTGCGTGTTGCATCATTGCATACTGTTTCATGTGTTGCTGCTTTATTACTAAACTGTTCATAATAATTATGATAATGAAATAAATGTGTGAATAATACTACATTCTTATCTACATTCCAATTATCATTAAATTTTAGACAGTGATATCATTGGTGTTCTATTTGTAAAGAGAGATTCATGACAGTTTTAAAACTCAATTAGTTTTGGGCCTTTTGAGAAAATTATCTTGAGACTGTCTCATGACCATAACTCAAGGTAGCTTAGTGTAAGAATTTGGCATATTACACTGATTTGGAAGGAAATTCTGTGAATAGGCCATTTTCCATGATTTTCTAAAATATCAATGGGTCATTTCTTCAAAAAAGTACTAAGTTTTCAATGGTTCATTTTGCAAATTAATGGGACTATGGTGCATGTCCTCTGTCCCTCCTAATCACTGATATTAATGAATCTAAGTGTGTTATGGAAAGGGTGTCTAACCTGGAGTTATGAATTTTTGGTTCAGGGAAAGGGCAGGTTTCACCTTTTAAAAAAGGTTGAAAATTATCCTTATACAAATTCCTACTATTCCTTCTTTAAAAATTGGGTCCAATTATGGAAACATTTACACTCCCCCCCCCCCCCCCCTCCTTATTAGCCATTGCAATATTGTTTGTGGTAATCTCTGGCAAAGAAAGCTGACAATTGTTCTACTTTTGCCCATAGTATGGAGCAAACCGGCCAACACCCCCCCCCCCTAAGAAATCAAGATCTCTTTTATAATTATGTCAATCGTATACAATGCCTTCTATATCGCGCTCCGACTGATCAATAAAACGATGGTCCGTGCACCATGTTGTGTTTTGATGATTAATTTCATCCATCCGTCTAAACTTCTTATTAACTAGATTCAAGCAGGGACGTTTATATACGTCCCTGATTCAAGCGTATTAAAAAAAAATACGGACGTACCGACTCGTTATTCATTCAAAGTAAAATTATTTTGCGCGAGCGAGATAACCTCTCTCTTATCTTGTAAAAGCGGCAATCATTTTGTATGACAAAACGGCGAGGTCGGGTAATATGTCGAACAGTAAGACGAATTAAAAACATATTTTAAAGACATCTGATATAGCGTATTTCTATTACCAACGCTGTAACTATATGACACGTGCCGGTCAACACGATCTAGCGATTATACATGTAGATGAAAACGTTTATTCAATTTGAAGACGTTTAAAATTTCATGAACTACGTTATAGAGTGGTCGTCTTTCGTTGGTCACTCCATAGACATTGACAACTAAGTTATTTTAAATGTCCGATAGATTGACGTGCGCCGTAGAAGCCAGACACGTTCTCAGCTCAGGTAAATAAAGCTTGTGGGGGGTTACAAGACATTTAACACCTCGGGTAGTATACAGCCGGGGCTAATTAACCGGGAATGCGGCAGTTAAATCAATCAATTAACGCAGAGGGGCACACAAAATAATTAATACACAAATTTTTAGGGGAAAAAAATATAGCATGGCGGCCGAAAAATATAGCGTGGTGCTAATCCCGATAGCGTGGCGGTAAATCTCGATAGCGTGGCGGGGCCACCACGCTAAAACGGCCTGGGGAGAACACTGAGGATGATTAATTCTAATGGAATGGGAAAATAAGACGCCTTTGAATTTCGTTCAACTTGATCTACTTTTTATCTTTTGGACAGACTTTTTATTAGCAAGGACTTTATTTTAGCATTTCATCAAGCTCGCGAAATTACGTAAAAATAAAGTCCTGGCTAATAAAAAGTTGTTTACGGTACATTGAAAAGATCTAACGCGCATTACATGTACGATAAATGCACTTAATTGCTATTTGTTGCATACCCGAAACAAAACACAAAAGAACCTTGAGATACCTCAAATTTGATCAGCTCATCTTGTGGATTACAACTCTACAGGTACAATTGTACTTAAGATTTCATCATTATAAGAAATGATAACATAATTTAAGTAACTTTGAAACATGCTCACAATGAACATTTATTTAATAATTTAGATGCAAGCAAAGACTGAAGTCAAATTATTGCAACCTTGACATTTCACTTTCTAAAATCAAAATTTATTGGATTCATTAAAAGACAAATTAGGCCATATAAATAAAATATGAAAGTTTTACCTTTATGAAAAACTTAATTATGATTAGGCATTATTGATGCTATAATTTATTTTGACATACGTGTAATCTGACTTTAAATTGGTATTATCCTCATACATACAAGTACGACTTTACATGCAGTTAAATGAAAGGTCAATTTTACTACATGTATCTTTAAATAACATCAGAGATCAACAACATGTACGATAGATGAACAGAAGGAATGATGTAGATCATTTCTTGTCATCAACAGCAACTGTATCGGATGAATATATCTATTATATGTATATATATGTTGCCTAGCAATTTACTTTTAATATTATACCTGTGTTAGTATATCTAGGGACACCATATCCTGACCCACTAACCAACAGTGTGCCACCTCCACCATACATTTTAAAATCACTCAAATCTGTAATAGAACAATTACTCAATGTACATGTGCATCCATCACATCAAGATACTGTAAAAGTGTACAAATTAGTAATTACAACAAGCTGGAAATGGAAGGGTTTGGGAAATGAAATAAATAAAACTGCACCGCTAAAGACGGTATGGCCGGACTGCAAAGTAAGTTTTTGTCACTAACTGGGTCAAGGTCAATAGGTCAAATAATACGGCATAAATTGAAAGGTTTGTCAGAGGCAACCTACATGTATAAAATAAAGTTTCTTCTGCATACAGTTCCATAGATTTTGCTTAAACCAGGAACTTTAACCAAAATCTTTAACTAGGTCACAGTCTAAGGTCAAGGTCACTAGGTCAAATGCTATGGCATAAATTGAGAGGTCTTGTGATGGGCAAGCTTCATGTATAATATAAAGTTTCTACTGCATATAGTTCCATAGATTTTGCCTAAACCAGAAACTTTAACCAAAATCTTTAACTAGGTCAAAGTCCAAGGTCAAGGTCACTAGGTCAAATGTTTCTGTTAGTATGGCGCAGTCACCAGAAAAGTATACGCCAGACTAATTACCAAAACAGTGCCTCATACATCTAGCACATGGACAGATACAAAATGTAAGTGTTAATGTCACCTTACAGTGACTTTTTTGGCCAAATTTACCACCAAATATAAGTGGTTTCCCCTTTCAAAATTTGGCTTTATTTTCCCAAAATATTAGGTATAAATTACCCATTTGAAAGTCCTAACATTTTCGATTTGAAGTATAAATTATTTGCAATGAGAAATTCTGCATAAATTGAATGTAATGATCATAAGTTTCAGTGCTATACATTACCGAAATCTTTTATTGAATGATTTTCAACCAGGCCACAATTAAATAAAACACCGCTAAAGACGGTATGGCCGGATTGCAAAGTAAGTTTTTGTCACCAACTGGGTCAAGGTCACTAAGTCAAATATTACAGCATACATTGAGAGGTCTTGTCATGGGCAACCTACATGTATAAAATAAAGTTTCTACTTCATACAGTTCCTTAGATTTTGCTTAAACCAGGAACTTTAACCAAAGTCTTTAACTACGTCAAAGTCCAAAGTTCAAGGTCACTAGGTCCAATGTTACGGCATAAATTGAAAGGTCTCGTCATGGGCAACCTATATGTATAATATAAGGTTTCTACTGCATACATTTCCTTAGATTTTGCTTAAACCAAGAACTTTAACCAAAATCTTAAATTAGGTCAAAGTCCAAGGTCAAGGTCACTAGGTCCAATGTTACGACAAATTGAAAGGTCTTGTCATGGGCAACCTACATGTATAAAATAAAGTTTCTACTTCATACAGTTCCTTAGATTTTGCTTAAAACCAGAAACTTTAACCAAAATCTTTAACTAGGTTAAAGTCCAAGGTCAAGGTCACTAGGTCCAATGTTATGGCATAAATTGAAAGGTCTCGTCATGGGCAACCTAAATGTATAATATAAGGTTTCTGCTGCATACAGTTCCTTAGATTTTGCTTAAACCAAGAACTTTAACCAAAATCTTAAATTAGGTCAAAGTCCAAGGTCAAGGTCACTAGGTCCAACTTCACAACATAAATTGAAAGGTCTTGTCATGGGCAACCTAAATGTATAATATAAGGTTTCTACTGCATACAGTTCCTTAGATTTTGCCTCAACCAGGAACTTTAACAAAAATCTTTAACTAGGTCAAAGTCCAAGGTCAAGGTCACTAGGTCAAATGTTACAGCATAAATTGAAAGGTCTTGTCATGGGCAACATACATGTATAATAAAAGTTTCTACTGCATACAGTTCCATAGATTTTGCTTAAAGCAGGAACTTTAACCAAAATCTTTAACTAGGTCAAAGTCCAAGGTCAAGGTCACTAGGTCAAATGTTATGGCATTAATTGAAAGTTCTTGTCATTGGCAACCTTCATGTATAATATAAAGTTTCTACTGCATATAGTTCCTTAGATTTTGCCTCAACCAGAAACTTTAACCAAAATGTTGACGGCAGACGGACGGACAGATGGACAGACGGACATCGTCAATCTATAGACCGGAATTGCTTTGCAATCCGGCCAAAAATTGTTTGTTTCCCCTCCCCCCGGGTCTGTTTTTTCCAAGTGACCCGGCAGGCGGGTACTTTTTTTTTTGCTGCCAGGACTACATGAGTTAAAGAAGATCCTGACGATAATCTCAACAGCACTCACAATAGAGCACGAAATTAAACATCGACAGACCCCTAGCAAGCTAGAGGTGGGACAAGGTGCCCGTACATGTATCAAATATGTTTAAAGTCCTTTGAGTCCAAATTGCACATTACTGGACTCCTTACAGCTGCAGTGACACTCTGTGTTTCTAATTGAAGAGCTGGCAGCCGGTGATTTCTCACCTCTTACTTCGGGAAAAATCGCCGCCTGCTTTCCGTAAAAAATATCCGTTGTGTCTCAATTTCTATCGCTGGTTAAATAAGAAATGTCTATTTATTTTATTGAATATGTTCAAAAGAAAATTACGTCGTCCTGTAAAACCTGTTCTATAATATAAACAAAATTGTCCCAAGATACACGATAAATATTTCCGCAACAGGTGCATCAAGAGTTTCAGCACAGCGTAACAGGTCATTTTACGGCAACGTCAAATCTGCGAGAATGAGATGAACTATAGAACGATTTGATCCTGACTTTTTTTTACGACTTGTAAATATTGAATTTGTGTAGATATTGACCACGCGCAACCAACAGTCACGAACTATTAGTATAAATGGCCAGAGTTTTCTAATGAATAAAGATGAAATAACTTTAAGTTTTTATACTTTTCTTTCTCGGTCTGTTTATTGTATGTAAACAGCGAAAGTGAAAAATAATTATACGAACAACATCAAGAATTCATTGTAATATTGAGTCTATTGATAATGACGTTCACGCTACAAGAAATTAGCACGAACCGCTAGAGAAACGTAGGTTAATCATAATAACCGAGTACGTACCTTATTCACTCGATTTTATGCATTTAGATAATATGCCTGAATTTTGGCCCACTCAGCGGACCCTTCGAAATAAGCGATGGGTCTTTATAGCATTCAAACGCCTATCCGTGAAATGAGATTTCATAAGTTGCATGTAAGGATGGGAGCCCAAAATACCTGCCGCACTCACAGAATTCGAAAGGCACATGCCTGTTTAAAGTTTTACATCCGTAGACCGAGCGCTCGTCTATCATGACTAACGACTCAACATGCCCAATGTTCTCAAAAACTTTGAGAGGATATTTACAAGAGAGAAACATAATTATCAATGTGCCAATAATACGTAATTTATGACAGACGGTTCAAAGCCAACAGGAAGACGGGGGGAGGGGGTTACGGCAAGATTTCTTATAATAATGTTGGAATGAGAAGCTAATGAGTTGATTTGCAATTCTATTTGGATATAGAATATTGTAACGTTGAAACTGAAAATGGACATGGCTGTGAATCGATTTCTGTAAAAAAAAAATATCGGACTTTTTGCCTATAAAAAACATAGGTAATCACAGATTACGAAGCTCACCTCGTGGTAGCAAAATTCAATTCAAACATATTTCTAAATACATGTATATTGGCTTTTAAAGGCAAAATCATTCAAGCGGAAAAAGTAGGTCAATTTCATTTTATGAAAGTTTGATCAAAGATACATCCAATATGCAAGTTTGGTACATGAAGCACTTATACTTTGCTCAATATTGGCTTTTAAAGGCAAAATTACTCAAGCGGAAAAAGTAGGTCAAGGTCATTTTATGAAAGTTTGATCAAAAATAAATCATATATGCAAGTTTGGTATATGTAGCACTTATACTTTGCTCAATAATGGCTTTTAAAGGCAAAATCACTCAAGCGGAAAAAGTAGGTCAAGGTCATTTTATGAAAGTTTGATCAAAGATACATCCAATAGGCAAGTTTGGTACATGTAGCACTTATACTTTGCTCAATATTGGCTTTTAAAAGCAAAATCACTCAAGTGGAAAAAGTAGGTCAGATGCTGCATCCGATGCATGGATCCATCTCGGCATTCAAAGATGAATCCCTTGTGCAAGTTTGGTTACTGTAGCATTACTACTTGGTCAGATACTGAGCTACCCCAAACTTCTTAACCAAGTCACTCAAGCGGAAAATGTAGGTCAGATGCTGCATCTGATGCATGGGTTCACCTCAGCATCCAAAGATGAATCACTTGTGCAAGTTTGGTTAATGTAGCATCAGTTCTTTGTCAGATACTGAGCTACCCCAAACTTCTTAACCAAGTCACTCAAGCGGAAAAATGTAGGTCAGATGCAGCATCCAATGCATGGGTTCACCTCAGCATCCAAAGATGAATCACTTGTGCAAGTTTGGTTACTGTAGCATCAGTACTTTGTCAGATACTGAGCTACCCCAAACTTCTTAACCAAGTCACTCAAGTGGAAAATGTAGGTCAGATGCAGCATCCGATGCATGGGTTCACCTCAGCATCCAAAGATGAATCACTTGTGCAAGTTTGGTTACTGTAGCATCAGTACTTTGCCAAATACTGAGCTACCCCAAACTTCTTAACCGGACGCGGACACGGACGTGGACGCGAACGCGTGGGGGTATAGCATAAGCTCAATCAACTTCGTCGAGGTGAGCTAAAAATCTGACTCAGCGGCGTTTTTACTGACCCTGGTCGGGTCGAGGGGAAAGAAACAATTTTTTAATTATGGCCCCAGTGTACGTTAGAGTTTTAAAAATATTAAAAGTAGCTTTGGTGCAAGATTTCCTGAATTTATCCCTATTATATGTCACATATTTCCCCAAACAAAAGGGTACATATGGGTGGCTTACAGTAACGGCGCGAGTTATGAATCAGGCCACAATATACCAGTTATGCTTACACTTCCACTTTATTCACATTTTGTAAATGAATTCTAGAGAAAACTGTATCAATATTGTACCCATTGACAATCTAGAGATTAACTGACCACGTGCCGTATTGTAACATATCACGGATATTTAAATAATGTTCATGAGTACTACATCTTGTAATTTTTCTAAAGTTTGTATATACTTTTCAGCCTCTCTCATATTTTTTTTTCTATAAATACAAACAGCAAATTTGAAATAAAACATTTGCATTTGTCCGGTAATTTTTAGCTTTGTCCGGTAGATTTTAAGAAATTTCATAAAACTACAGGACAAATGTCCTGAGGATTTTTGGTCTCATTCGTATAATTATTCGATAAATATTTGAGACAAAATATATTAATGTGCCAACCATTATTTGTTCCAAGTTTCATGTTTCAATTTAACAAAACAACGAAGTCATTGTGATGGAATAAACCTTCAAAATCGTCCGGTTACTGCTTTGACACCAGTATTCAGTGGCGGATTCAGGGGGGTGCGAAGGGCATGCACTGACCCAAAATTTTCCAAAAACAGGTATATTTTGAAGAATGAAGTAGCGTCCTCCGTAGGGAAGTTTAATATGATAAATAACAATGAACACTCTATATCCACAAATTTTCGGCCACTTATCATGAAGAATTAAACCTTTTCCACTTGATAAAGGCCGAGTGGCCGAAAATTTGTGGATATATATAGGGTATATGTTTTGGCCCATTTTCAGTGAAAATTAGTCCGACTTGCAGACCTATGACGGTGTTATTTGTTTTTTTGTCTTAGAAGACGAAAAAAAAAAAAAACAGATTACACTGTCGTAGGTCTGCGAGTTGGACTTAAAGTAAAAATCAGCAAAATTCGCCCCTTGACCCCCCCCCCCTGGCAAAGGGGGCGCTGGGTCCGCCACTGGTATTATACTGGTGTCAAAGCAGAAACCGAACGATTGTCAGAATGTGAAATAGCTTGCGCACTGCTCGTTTGCACGTTTGTTGCTAATTTCAAAGGAAACTGAGGAGCTTCTTTACTTTTTCTCTTAGACAAAAGTAAAGAAGCTCCTAACTGTTGCCAATTACAAGAAAAAATAGGGGTTTTATTAATGGTACAATCACTCTTCGATTACTCAAATAAAACTTCCTTCTTCAATCGCTAGACGGGTCGACTGACTTCATCAAATTTTGGTTTCTACCCACGCTATTTCACTTCGCAAACATTTCCACCATATTGGATAGTTTCGATGTCACGTGATAAGCGTTTAAAAAAACCCAAATAATTTAAGAATAATTTGCACATACCCTCAGTACCAAAAATATTCTACATTACGTAAAGTTCTACTATAAACATTACAGTACTGTAATATTTTATTCAGCTCAAAGCGAATTGTGTGCGAAACTATCGTGTCGTTAAGGAGATATCAACATCCGGTTTCATAAACGCACAGAAAAATGTAACTCTGTAGCGAAAAGGCATTTTTCTCACATTTTTCTGGCTATTTGACATTGAACTGAAAATGTCTCGAGCTGCAGTTTCAAAATCAAGGGCCGATAAAGGCGCCAAACCACCACAATCACACACTCCGGTTGTCGCACATGAGATAGTGCCAGGAAAATTTAATGATCAAGACTGGTTGGTTAAACTTGCTGTCCTTTCACTATAGTACTGTTATTGACCCTTCCGAAAACGGGAAAAATTTTAGAAATTCCATGACGTCAGCAATGCAATTTCGATGTTTGACCAAGGTTCAAAGCTAATGTTTGTCCGAGGCCAGGTAAACACAAATTGGTAAAAGATCGATTGTGACGTCACGAAATTTTGCATTTTTTTCCAGCAATCGGAAGGGTAAATTGTCTCCTTATAATTAGCTTAACCTGCTTTATTTTTAACTGGAAATTTAGGGCTATCAGCGATACGCTAAGCTCACATATGATACGTTTCGCGATATTTATTTAGGGCAGCAACCATTTGATTTTTATGGGGGGGGGGGGCAGGAAGACTTTGCAAAAAAAAATTTCCGGATCGAAATTTTAGGGAAAAAAAATTTCCTGCCCGAAGGGCCGGTGAAAAAAATTTCCCGGATCATGAAATTGCCCCTCACCCCTCTCTTCCGACCTTTCCACTGCCCAGTAAACACTTTTTGTGTATCATAAACAAAGTATAAAACATGGAACAAACTTTAAGCAATTTGGAGTGAATAAATGAAATTCAAAAGTCATTAGCACCATATAGCCTGTCTCCGTTGAGTATCATTTTAGTAAACAGATTATAGGCACCATATGCCATTCAAGAAATTAAAATGAAGTTATCTGCTGGCAAGAGATGAACTCATTGTGTGTTTGATGTTTAATATGGCTGAAAAATCATGCTGAATTATTTAAACTTTAGGGTAATTTTCAACATTCACCAGGAAAATAACCAAAAAAAATAATAATCCGGCCCAAAGGGCCGACAAAAAAATTTTCCGGCTCTTAAAATGGCCGAAAAAAATTTTCCGGCTGGCAAAAGTCTTCCTGCCCCCCCCCCCCCCCATAAAAATAAAATGGTTGCTCCCTTAGTCTACAACTATACGACCTCTTCTTGTAACGTGTAATTCGAACTGTCATCAAGAACCACAGTGAATCGAGAACCTCGCGGCGAATCGAGAACCTCGGCGAATTGAGAACCGTGGCGAATCGTGACGGCTCTACTCGAAATTAACATCAACTCAGACTCAGCCTTTCATCAGTGTTTAAAGTGTTATCAGTACTGGCAATTAATACAGAAAAATAATTTGTCCAGGAACTAGGAATTTCCAATATTAATATGCAGGACTGCAGGCCATATTTTTTTCCATGTCTACATGATATAGATGTAGTTGAACCAATTGACGTCATGGCATAGGACGTCACATATTTTAGTACTGGTCGGGTATACATATATTATTGCTGGGTACATATTATCACTACTGACCCTATGTTGTTGATGTAGGAATTTAATTTTTCACCATAATTACATCTTTGAAACAATTGAGATGGTATACAAAATTTCAAATAATTCCATTATTAACCTGCAAATACTGAATTGTATGATAGAATTGAGTACTGGTAAATCTGAATGTATTTCCCATGCCTATCCAAGGAAAAGGTAGGTCACTTTATCAGCTTAGGTTTTTGAATTTTTCACAGACAAAAAGAAGAAAGTTCAAATATTTAAAAATGTGAATTTTGTATACAAAGTTTATGGTTTTCTGTAAGAACAGGTGGAGGTGGTGTCAATAATATGTACCCTCCCTTCTATCAAACCAAATGGCCAAACTCTTATGTTCACAAATCACAGATAAACACAAACAGATCATCAGATTTACATGAAAATTACTGTATGTGCATCAAGGGTTCTTCTCCCTTCTGTGCATTAATTTCATCCAATTTCATGAGGAAATAAAGATTTTAGAGTAAAAAAATGTTGAAAAAAGTGTCGATAATTTATATGCCCAACCAGTGTAGAAAGTCCTAGTGGTTACTTTGTATTCCTATTTTAAAACTAAGCTACACACAACCTTAAGGTGGCATATACTTTTACGACTAATTCATGGCTCCATATAAAGAATGGGTATCTTTATCAATAATGAAAAGAGCATATTTCAGAGTTAAAGTTAAAACAGGATGCTCAGTTCAATTTATATTTAGTATATTAACTGATTTTGGGAGAGATACTGCTCATTCCTAAGATTGAACTCAAATTTACTGCATGCCACTCCAGTGGTTGCAGAACCTTAAAGGCCGGGTGGGGACTATAAAAGAAGGTAAATTTCCTGTCATTTCCTCACAGACTGCTGTAGGGTTAACAATTCTCTAATTGCAATCTGATTGGTCCGATATATGTATCCTTCATAACCCCCTCAATTTTTGATTGACAGCTTCAAATAGATAAAATTGTGGTACATGTATATCTAATTAGCATAATCAAGTACACCTGTCGGTATGTCTTTGATGTCACACATAGCTTGCATCTCTAGGAATATCACTGGTCAGTAGATGCCGCTTATATCATGCATACCAAGCTAAGATCACTCAGGTGTGTGCATATTAATTACCACTCAGTTGAAAACCCCGGCCTTTAATAGCTCAATCATTTAAGATACTTAAGTCAGTAGATACAAGTCCACAACAATCCCTTACCAAAATATCAGGCCTCTGGCAAACAATTGCTGCAAACTTGCCGCAAGTTTGCAGCAAGCTTGCGGCAACTATTTGCTGCAAGCTTGCCGCAAGCTCAGAATTCGTATGCAAATTAGTTTTCTGGCAAACAAATTGCGGCAACTTTGCGGCAAACTGTAGAACCTTATTTGGATTGATGCATTTGTTTTGTGGCAAACTTGCGGCAAGTTTGCAGCAAACTTGCCGCAAACTAATCATCATGTACATACACTCTTAGTAACACACTCTTAGTCTTAACACACTGTAGACTTAAATATGTGTATTGTACAGTATGAGATTTGAAAACACATTAAATTTAAAGTTGCATGCTTTTTATTAAAGTACATTTAAGACTATTAAGTAAAAAATTATGTGTAATATTTTTTTTTTCATTTATGCAGCACAAAGAAAAAAGAAGAAAATATATATTAATGCATATAATGCATGCATGTTTGACATTATATAATCAAAAATTAACAATTTTATTTCTAACTAACCGAGCAGAAGATTAAACTGCCATAATGAATATGATAATTGAAGTGAATCATTCAAATGAGCCCTACATGCATGTTGGTCAGAAAAAATTCAGTATAAGAAATGTTGTTCTTTTATTTTAATATCCCAAAATGGATATAGAATTCATACTTATTATATTCAATAATGATAATGGAAAAAGATAACTTACTTTTGGACAATAAACCTTGATTCCAACACATTTAAGCCTATCATTCCTATCTCTTTCTCTCCAATTTGGAGCCAAATTTAAATCTATTTTCCCAGGATGCATCAGCTTAGTCATCCTACTAAGCAATTCAATTTGTGGCAAACTTCTGGCGAACAGTGCAAGTGGTAATAGCACATAAAAATCCAAAGTAAATTTTCTGGTAAACTTCTGGCAAACACTATGAGGAGAATTATACAAGAGTTTAAAATTGGTTTCTGGCAACTTTCTTGCAAACTTTCACAGTTCTGGCGACTTTCTGGCAAACTAACAGAGTTCTGGCAACTTTCTTGCAAACAAATTTTTGTTCGCCAGAAGATTGCCAGTAGCGGCAATTTGCTGCAAACAACTTTTTCACTTTTCTGGCAAACTATATTGTTTGCTGCAAATTTGCCGCAAGCTTGCAGCAAGTTTGCTGCAAACATTTCATTTTGGTAAGGGATAAAATAGTTTGCAGACAAAGAAAGATAACTCACTTTATAGATCTTTTTAGATTTTACTTACACTTAAAAAATTAAATAAACTATTCTTGTAAACTTTTTTCAAATTTTTTTGGCTACAGACAAACAGACTGACAGACCAGATATACCCTGATATAAAAAAAACTTGCTTATCTAGACTATGGCCTTGAGGGCTCAACAAGATAGTTTGCGGACAAAGAAAGATAACTCAATTTTGTGCTTTTTAAAATGGATTTTTATTTTGGTATGAAAGTTTACATATTTTCTGAATTTTTTTTCAGGAGTTTCATGCTTGATAAAGATTCGTCAGAAGATGTTGTTGATAAGATTATGGAGGATTTGGTTGACACAACCATGGACAACATCTACAAGCTTTACACAGAAAGGCAACTGTTACCATTCACAGTCAGTCAAGCCAAAGATGCCATACTTAGCATTGTAGAGGTAATGATTGGTTGAATCATAAAAATAATTCTAATGGCCAGCTTTTGCAGCTTTCTAGACATATTATAGTTAATGTGTTCAGTTTCGTAGATGAGTGAATGATACAACCTGCACCAGTAAAATATTTTCATGATAAAAAGTAAATGATGACTTACATTTGTTGATTATGAGCATATCCAGTGATTTTTTTTAGCCCGATTTACCGCCGAATATCGGTGGCTTCCCCTCGTAAAAATTAGCTTTATTTTCCCCAAAATCGGCCCATATTTTCCCAATACACGGAGATCAAAATTGTTTTCAAGATTGAATTGAATTTGACATGAAACATGCACAAAAGGAATCGCAATCTCTTAACATTTCCTTCACGTTGATTACTTGTTGATGGCCGCTACTGGGACGGGAGGTCTCATAACTCTAAGTAATATGTCAAAAAACTAAATAAAAAGATACAAGAGATCTACCAAAAATCGATTCATTTTTTAAAAAGGATTGCGATAAAAAAGGTACTGGTAACACTCCCGTAATATCTGATGAAAATGAAGTCACCGACAGCCTCAGTTCTCGACCCGAACAGTCCTCTGTTTCCGATAAAGAAGTCAATGACATCTCAAATGAGGACAACAGTTACACGTCCGACTCGGATTCTGATGGCAGTCTTGTCCCACTTCCTGACTATCGTAAATTTGTACTCCAAAAGTATGAAGGCTTTAAAATGTTTGATTTGTAACATGGTTATAATTAAATGAAAATTAATTGCTGTTTTGAACCAATAATTTGAACGTTTCTTTAAAGAAATTTTGTTTCTAGATTTTCCCAATTTGTTCCAAAATGTTGCATATTTTCCCAAATGAAAAGGTACAGGTGGCTTTTAAAAAAGGTAAAAAAATCACTGATATCTGTCACATGTGTGAATATTTTTTTAAAGACCGAGTCCCATTAGAAAGAAAATGCAAGATTGAAATAATACTTGTACTTCTTATGATAATCTGGTAAGAATTTAATGAAAACCTGTATTGCCATACATATTGTATCATGAGCATACACATGTAGTGTATCATTGTGGCCTATTTCTAATCTTCATTTACCTTTTATTAAACAGTGGCAGTTTTTATCAAGAGATGAAGGTGAGGTGGAAATCGACAACGACCAAAGTTGGATGGAGGATGAAGGTTTGTAATTGCCATTCATAGTATCAAATAATAACTCTTAATTGATAATCATGTACCTTAGATTGAAGTCAAGATTAAAAGAAAAAACATAGTCTATTTATTAGTACATGTGATTTCATAGTCTTTCCTTCCTTCTTTAAATTTGATCATTATATTTCCTATAGACAATGTCATAAATTTACAACTTATTATAACAAAACCCAATCACATGCACAAAATATTTATATGACAAAAAGTAATTATCAAGGTTAAATTACAGGTTGGTTTCAGTGAAGACTAAATAAAGATTTATTTTGAATTGAATACATTAATCTTGAATGTATTGTAATGAATTTTTAAAGATGTATACGATTTGGCTCACATTCTTTCTTTTCATATCAATGTACTACAGAAATAATATTTTGCTGATATTGAAATTGCATTATAGGGTATACAAGTAATTTTTTTACTAGATTGTTTTCTTGATGTGTTTACAGAGCCAGAACCAGCCTTCACCGACTGTTGGGCCCAGGGATCTGTACCCAAACAGCTGATACCACCACGCCCTATCTCTCCTGTCGCTGAGATTTTCTTGGAACATCCTGATGATAAAGATGAGGATATTGTTCCAGGACCAGAAAGGTACAAATCAAAAGACGGATAAGATGAATAAAGTATTAGGTTATATATGTTATCATACATACAGGATATATACACTTTTCTTAATTTGGTAATACATAGACCAAATCATGAAATTGAGAAAAAAGATTCAAGATCTAAAAAAAAATAAAAATCAGTGCCACTGTTCGTTTTAAGTCCTCTTAAGAATGGTGACCCATGGTATCATATATTATCCATTTGAAAAGTGGAAAGATTTGAATTAAAGGCATTTAGTCACTGACATAAAGGATGCTATTCCTCTTAATGAAAGTACAAAGGGGAATTTGTATTGCCTTGATGAATTGCTTAAAAAAAAGTCAAACTTTTTTAAAGGAAGTGCCAGTAAATGGTATGGGAATATTGTATTGTATTTACTGTCAGAAATTCATTCATACTAAGAAAGATGCTTTTCTTTGTGCATTGATCTTATCAAAGTGCTTTTGAACATTTTTGCATAATTGTATAATTTCCTTAAAAGCCTCGTCATAGTACAAAAATCTTTAACATTCTTGTTGGATTACCTGATGCACATTACCACACCCTTTGATGGATTATCTGGTATATAATTGTTCTACTGTTGTAGGGAGGAGACTAAAGAGGAGGAGGCTGAGAAGGAGGATGAGGTTACAGAGGAGGTACCTGTTATCAAAGAGGAGTCAGATGTCAAAGTAGAGGAAAAGAAGGTCAGGGTTTGTAAGAATTAGTCAAGCATATGTGAAAGTTATACACTGTAATGGATATCAGAATATTTATATTCAAGCTCTGTATATAGTCATTTGACTGTAATTATTTGCTTCTAAAAACAATCATTAATAAAATGATTGATTGATATACTTTAAATATACATGTAGCTGAGAAATGGTACTTATCAAGAACAACAAGTCATGCTTTTGAAGATGACCACTTCTATGTATATATGTTGAACAAAAATAAGGATGGATATTTTCATTTTGTGTTTGAATTATGTAGAAAGAAGAGAAGAAGAGAAAGTTCAAATTCAAGCCATACAGAGGCAGAGTAAAGTCAGGTGGACTGAACAAGTTGATGTCCGAGTCTTTAGAACAAACAGAGATGAAAATGTGGGCTGCAGAGATAGAAGCTAGCTATGAACAGGCTATGGAGAGAAACAGTGGTTTGCTGAACATGCCGGCATCATGTCACTCTATATTAAAGGTACACTTCATGATTGTTAAGTTTACTTTACTCTTGTTCTTAGATTTACAGTCAAATTATATCTATAAATAGAAAGATTAAAGTGAAGCAGTATCAAGAATATAAATTATTTCCTTTAAAATTATTATAGGCGATATCTGTTCAATATTCTCCATGGCTATTCAAAGTTCTAAAATAATTTTCTAGTTAATTTTTCTCCCCCCCCCCCATTACATGTATATGGGTATGTTTCTTGTTATTGACAAAAACAAGAGTATCCTTCAGGGTTAATCCAAAGTTTCAAACAGTGTACATGAAGCTAATAGTCCAATTTCCAGAAAATAACTATGACCGTTTTATACCTTGATTTTATATGCACAAACCCCAGACATCACATCATTTGGCAAATTTTTCCATTGTGACGTCACATCCGATCGCACCGTCTTGAAGCACCTTGATGTGTTGCCATGCCTTTTATTTTGACGTCATAATAAAAATATCGCCAACTTTTGTGATGTCTGGTGTCTGTCCGCCTTATGAATCTATTGGAAAATCATCTATTAGAAGAGCTACTACTGTTGTCAGAATTTAAAGGAAGTTAAGAATTCCGCTTTTGCTTTACTAAGTTTTCAATATGATATTTAAACATTATAATACCTTTCTTGAATTATACTTTTATGATTTGTTGTATATTATTCAGGTTCAGTCTGGCCGTCCTCCTGGCAATAAGGATGTCCTCTATGATGACATGGGGAATGTTATGGCTGTTGTCAAACTCAATCCTGATAAACTGCCTTCTCACAGGTAACATAACCATAAGAGTAACATCAGAAAAAAATTCAGAATTAATCCTGATACATTTTAAAAGTTACCTTGTTAAATTTAATGTTTGAAATAAAATCTACTCCTAACTTCTTACTGTTTCACTGTTTAATTATTCAAAGGAGTATAACATCTGATGATTATGAAACATAGGGCATTCAAAATAATTCTTTTTTTTTTAAACAGAATTCTTATTCATAATTTTTTGCCCATATTCAGTTCTATTTACATGTATTATACAGAGTTAAAGTGAACTACCAGATAGTTGACCCTTCAGTTGAAGCTGCCCAAGCCAGGCTGGATGCAATGAGACATGGAAAATTTACACGCTTGTACCTTAAAAAGAAGAAACCTGCCATAGAGGAATTTGATGAAGCTACAGGTAATTGCATAATGACTCAATTCATTCAGACTATCTTAATTGATATGTTAATTAAGCGCTGATTAAGAAATATCAAATTCAATATGAATCTCAATGCAGAAGTAAGTTGAGCCATGATGCATTTAATAATTAAATCCAGTTTGAAAAGCAAAATAGAAAAACTGAAGACTGATTTTTTTTTTAATCTCATTTATCAACCAATTAATTTTGATAGTGATACTTTTTAGCTCATTTATTTGAAAAAAAATTTGTCTCCCTGTATCATATTAAGTTAAAGTACTCACAGAATACTTCTCTGTATCATACTTGTCCTAGCTATATATACATGTACAAGTATATCTAGTAAATGTACTTATAAATGTATGTATTGCTTCTTTTTATAGACTTACAAGAAATGAAGACAACAGAATCAAAGACTGATCTCCCTCCTCCATTAGTAAGTGGTCTCTCTTGAACTCTCTAAACACAAAGGGTTTTAAGCTACCTCAGCAAAGCTAAAGCTAGCTATTGTCATAGCAAATTGTGAAAAGAAGTAACATTGCATACATGCCTATGATATTTAATACAAAAAAAATAATTTAATTAATGTACAAAATATTAGGATAGAATTAAGTTTTAAAAAAGGTTGTACCAAGTTTTGGTTTGCAAAAAGCACACTTGTCATATTAAATGGATTGGGATCCATTTGAGCAATGTTGGCCACTTTGGCCTTTTGTTTAAAATGTTACTATTATATGATTGTAATTGAATATGTAATGAACAATCTAATATATCATTTACAGATAGAGGCTATGGAGCTAGCACCAGGAGTTACAGTTAAAGAAAGTGGGCGTGTCAGGAGGGGACCAGCTAGGGTAAGAATAATTACATTCATCTATTTTCTAGTGAATTTACAGACTTTGAAATACCGTACTATTTCATCACAGTATTAAAATCTTTTAAAACATAGACATTATCATTCTTTAATTTCAGTATATAAGGAAGTCTGACATTTTATCTACAAGTATAAAAGGATTGCATCCTGTCAACACCCATTCTACACGTCCACCCCTAGAGGTCACAGATCTACTGGACAGACACACCCCTATTCTTCGTCCAATCAGAGACTCCCCTCCTCTCCCACCTATCATTCCATCACCACCTAATTATAAACGTCAAGTATCGACATGATCGTATTATGTAGGTTTCTTGAAGACATAATTTCAAGTACATATGGACCATATTTATGATGAAGCAAGCCAATTTTTACATAATTTGTTATAAAAGATGAAATACCATATTGTTATACCATATAATATTTGATATTCAATATTGTTTATGGTTATGACTAGATATGGCTCTTTGAATGTTTGTTGATATTACTTTATCTGATCAGATTCAGGAACATACGCTTGTACTCATTTTGAACTGTATCAGTACTGTATGTATGTTCCAAGTCCAATGGGTTGCTAGCGATAAACACTGTGATGATGGCAAAGACAAACCATTTATTAATTCTTGTGCTAAATTTCTATAAGACTTTTCTTATGTGATATGTAATTTTATTAGAAATTTTGAAAAAAATAAAATTCTAATGAGTGGATGTGTTGAAAGGTGAATTGTTATACATGTATACCAATTTCACTAATTACTTATTTTAAATTATTCACTACTCATGAATATTTAAAATTGATATTTAAATAAATTGGTGTTGAGAAACACCTTGAATTAAGATAGACTTTATCACTTTATTTTAGGCCGGATTGCAAAGCACAGTCTGGTCTATGAAATGGCGAAGTCCGTCAGTCAGTCCCCCTGTCCAACAGTGCATCAACATTTTGGTTACAGTGTTGCGTTTAAGTCCGTTGAGAGAAAACTGCTTGGAGCAGCAAGCTGAAACTTGACATGTTGATAGACCATGATGAGATGAATTAAATTCAGCAACAAAATTTGACCTCTTGATATTGGAGTTTGACCTACTTTTGAAAAACTTTAACCTTGGACATAACTTTTGAATGGTAAGTGACAGGGCTTTCATATTTCACATGTGTATTCCTTGTGACAAAACCCTCCTATGGATACCACAATTTTTTACCTTGTGACCTTGACCTACTCTGGAAAAACTTTAACCTTGGCCATAACTTTTGATTGGTAAGTGATACGGCTTTTCATATTTCACTTGTGTATTCCTTGTGACAAGTTGCCTGATTGCAAAGCAAAAGTGGGTCTATGAAATGGCAAAGTCTGTCTGTCCGTCCATCAGTGTGTCAACATATTGGTAAAGGTATTGCGTCCGTTGAGAGAAAGCTGCTTGGAGCAGCAACTTGAAATTTGAAATGGTGATAGAGCATGATGCGACAAATTAAACTCAGCAACAAATTTGACCTATTGACTTTGACCTTGGAGTTTACCTGCTTTTGAAAATCTTTAATCTTGGCCATAACTTTTGAATGTTTAGTGACAGGGATTTCATATTTCACATGTGTATTCCTTGTGACAAGACCTTTCCATGGATACCATAATTTTTAGCGAGTCGTGACGAATGTCTGGGGGAGCTAATCAAGGATATAGACCGTATCAACATATCCTTGCATTCAGCGGTCAATTTTTCCTACGCATAATTATCGAGGGAAAGTTCATTGTTTTTAGTTTTACGTCAAGACAATGGAAACATTCCGACATCACAATGACGTTTTTTTACGTTTCAAAATAATGAACGAGTTTTCCCGCAAAACAACATCTTCCTTAAGGTAACAAGATTTGAACAACAATGCCTGAACATTATTTTAAACGCAAAATTGAAGCTCATATTGAGTTCAGATTTTAATTCAATCTTCTAAAATAACCATTGTGATGTAAATAGCTTGCACATAACAAAGTTAGACTCAAAATTTGCATAGCAACCAGCCAAGCCAGATAGATAAGGATGACATATCGCGAGGTGCAAAGAGTTCGACGTTATGATGAAAGTTATTGATGGACAATTTACCTTTGTTTTGGTGGTAACTCTTTCTATTTTAGCTATTAGTATTTCCATAAAACTTTTGCTAATATTGTCTATTTATCTAATCCGTTATTTACCGTAGACCAGAAATCTTGGTATGCAAATGTACCCCTGATGTCTAGGGTTGGTCCTCGCAGGGATTCAACCCGGAAGACGTTCTAGATGAGCCTGAGTGTCGGCGTCCGGTCATCGTTTGCGTGGACATAACTTTAACCTGTATTTTGCATGTGGATACCTCGTCACCAGGCCTTTCCTTTGGGACCTTGACTTTTGACCTAGTGACCTTGACCTTGAAGTATGACCTACTTTAAAAAAAGCTTTAACCTGGGCTATATCGCATGACTACTATAAGGGGTAGGGCTTTGATATTTCACATGTGGATACCTTATCATCAGACCTTTCATTTTGGAACCTTGACTTTTTACCGAGTGATCTTGACCTTGAAGTTTGACCTATTAAAAAACTTTAACCTGTGCTATATCTGATGTACATGTACTATGAGGCGCAGGGTTTTGATATTCCACTTGTGGATACCTCATCAACAGGCCTTTCATTTGGGATCTTGGGTTTTGACCTGGTGAACTTTACCTTAAAATTTGACCTACTTTAAAAAATTAACTTGGGCTATGTCTATGTAATATAAAGGGTATGGCTTTGATGTTTCACATACAATATCCTCATGACCAGACCTTTCATTTGAGACCTTGACTTTTGACCTTGTGACCTAAATCTTCGATTTTGACTTACTTTTTAAAAACTATAACCTGGGCTATATCTCGTGTACTATAAGGGGTAAGGCTTTGATATTTGACAAGTAGATTCCTCATGAGCAGAGCGAAGTTCATTTGATTCCATTGACTAATTGACCTTGACCTGACCTTTGACCGACTTTTAAACTATAAGAGGTAGGGGATTGATATTTCTCATAGATTCCTTATGACCAGAAGTTTCATTGGAATCACCATGCCTTTCGACCTAGTGACCTTGACTTTGACCTACTTTTGAACTATGAGGGATACCGCTCTGATATTTCAAAGATACCAATAGATTCCTCATGACCAGAGCTTTCATTTGATACCATGACCTTTGCCCTAGTAACCTCGACCTTGGTTTTTAACTACTTCAAAGTTATAAGGAATAAGGCTTTGATTTTTCAGATATAGATTCCTCATGACCAGAGGTTTCATTTGATGCCATGACTTTTGACCCAGTGACCTTGACATTTGACCTACTTTTAAAACACTTTAACCTGGATTCTGATATTTCACATGTAAATTCTCATGACCCGAGTCATTTGATATCATGACTTTTGACTAACTTGACTTTGACGTTCTTCAGAACTATAAGGGGTTAATTGGGATTTGATATTCATATAGAATCCTCATGATCATAGATTTCATTTGATATCATGACTTTTGACTTAGTGACCTTGACCTTTATTTTTTATGAAATTGCTATTTTACTATCAATTAAAACCCTGCACAGCCAGCAATGTTGTCTTCTGACAAGTCTTATTGACCTTGTGACTGTGACCTTGGAGTTTGACCTACTTTTGAAAAGCTTAAACTGAGTGAAAATATAGAATGGTGAAATTAAGAAATTAGATGTTGAAAAAAAAAACCTTTTTTAAAAAGACGAATAAGTCGAAAATTCAAGTCAAAACTTTTCAAGGTAAACATTCAAAGAGTTAGAGAGTAAGTTGTAATAAACTTGATTATAACTGAAATAAAGTTAACCATATAATTTATTTATTCCCTATTTTTTGATATCACAAATTCAATTTTGTGATTATATATCACAAAATGGAATTTGTGATATCAAAAAATCGATTTTTTGATATCACAAAATATGACGGAATTTGTGATATCAAAAATTCTAATTTGTGATGTAAAAAAATCTAATTTGTGATATCACAAATTCGATCAATTTTTGATATAAAAAAAATAGGGAATAAATAGTTAAACGGCTAATACAAATTGATTTTTGAAAAAAAAAATCATTATTTGTTATAAAAAAATAGAATTTGTGATATCATAAAATTGATATTTTGATATCACAAATTCCGTCATATTATGTGATATCACAAAATCGATTTTTTTTATATCACAAATTCCATTTTTTTATATCACGAAATCGATTTTTTGATATCACAAATTCGAATTTGTGATATAACAAATTCGATTATTTGATATCAAAAAATCAATTTTTTTATATCAAAAATTATAATTTTTGATATCACAAAATCTTATCGAATTTTTGATATCACAAATTGGATTTTTTTTATCTATCTATCTCTCTTTACTAAGCGCCCTCAAATCTGAGTACTCTGCTTAGGGTGCGCTGCAGGTTAAAAGATAAAATGGGTAAGATTTTTAAATAGAGAAAAATGTACCACAGGGCACAGTCCTCGGACCAATACTTTTCCTGTGCCACATAAACGACCTGCCGGACTCAGTAAAATCGTCGGTCAGATTGTTTGCGGACGATTGCCTCCTTTACAGAGAAATTAACAAGCAAGGCGATCATGACATATTACAACAAGATCTCACCGACCTTGAAAACTGGGCTGAGAAATGGGGTATGCGTTTTAATGCTAAGAAATGCTACATTCTATCAATGAAGAAAAAGAGCCATAGAAACTACATCCTCAACAACCACACCTTAGAGCAGGTTCCATCAAACCCATACCTTGGCTTACAAATATCAGAAGATCTAAAATGGAAGGAACATATTTTAAAAAAACGTAACAAAAAAAGCAAATTCAACACTTGGATTCCTGCGTAGGAACTTACAACACTGTCCCAGAGAATGCAGAAAAACAGCATATGTAGCTCTTGTAAGATCAATTATGGAGTACGGAGCCATTATATGGGACCCCTACACGAAACATACGGAGAAATAATGCTACTCTGACGTCACATCATGGCTCGCAGCCAGATTTGAAATTACTATTGTCGTATATGGTCATCACTGTAACTAAGATTGTTAAACGGCTTCCGGGCATTGGATATGATACTCGGTTATTTTCTGAAGAAGTTGATGTAAAAAACTTTATTTTCCGTGATTAATTCGCGGTTCCCACACGAGTTGAAAATTAGTAAGATTCCGCTCATAGGCTGTACTATAATTTCAAAAGAATACAGCATGATATGGCGAGTTTTGGCAACTTCAATGTCCTTTTTCTTAGGTTTCTAGTGTTATAATTCATGTTCCGGGCATCTCGACTGAAAGTTTATAACGAATATATGAAGTCAGGTATCTTCATTTTTTCGGATAACTGATTTTGGCGGCTCCCACGTATTTTAAAAATTCCCTCTTTCTACGAAATTTCCTCTTTTTTTTTCTAGTATAAAATCATTATGTTTTCTTATAGAATTGAAAATAGGTCATGAATCATCGTTACATAACAAATTAAAAATAATATGAATAACAGAAATTAAATAAAACGAAGATTTAACGGAGAAAATCTACGAACTGATTTTAATAGGAGTTTCGCCGAACTACGTCACGTGACTGAGAGAAGCGGCATCATTTCTCCACATGACAGGAAATAACTAAACTAGAATCAATTCAAAGAAGAGGGGCAAGATTCATCACTAAAAATTACAAATCTCGAGAAGATGGAACAATGACTAAAATGCTAAAAGAGCTTGATTTACCATCACTACAAGACCGGAGGAAACAACAAAGATTAATATTCTTCTACAAGGTGGTTGAGGGGCAGATACCAGCAATTCCGACCGAATCATATATCAAATTTCAACAAAATAAACGAAACATCAAACCAAAAACATTTGAGGACTATGTAAGCAGCAACATCGTTAACTTTAGATCAAGGAACAATTCGAGACCAGTGGAAATTCCAAATTCAAAAACAGACCAACACAGGAACTCTTTCTTCATCCGTACAGCGTCCGACTGGAACCACTTAAGTGACGAAATAGTGCGCGCAAATAAGATTGAAGAGTTCAAAAACGCGATCCAAAAGCAGCGCGACTAAGCGCCCTCCACCGTTGCATTAAAGCCCGCACGGGATGCTGCGACGTAACAATACAGATACAGATAGAGAAGAAAAGAGGTTCTAAGGTAGAAAAGAAGATAGAGTTAGAAAGTGAGTAGGGATAAAAGTTCAGAAGAACAGTGAGCCTAAAAGAGGATAAAAGAATTTTGACTGTTTAAGGTTTGAGATGGTGAATATGCCTCACTGCCACCCTGAACTGGTCAATGGTTGGCAATGAGACAATGCTGTTTGGCAGTCTGTTCCACCGCACAATGGCAAGTGGAAAGAATGAATATTTCAAGACATTTTTTGTAGCCTGGATTTGAATGAAAGAGAACTGGTGCATGTGCCGAGATTTTCTTATTGGGGAGATCAACTGATGGGAGGGAATATAGCCACAAGTTTGTGAACAATCTTATATAGGAGGCAGAGTCGTGCATCGCTCCTTCTCTGTTCTAAAGACCTCCAGCCTAAGTTGTTTATGATGGATGTCACACTTGAGGTAGTGGCATAATCGCGGACAACCCAACGCGCAGCTCTCTATGGACCATTTCAATTTGGTGTGTAGCTGTAGCTGTATGGGGATCCCAAACGCATGAGGCGTATTCCAACTGAGGACGAACAAGGGCATTGTAAGCTACAGTTCTGAGCTGCGGATGGGTTGTCTGGATATTCCTTTTTAGGAAACCCAAGGATCTATTAGCATTTGTAGTAATTCTATTTTTTATATCAAATAATCGATTTTGTGATATCAAAAAATGATTTTTTGATAACACAAATTATTTTTTGATATCATAAAATAAATTTGTGATATCAAACCAAAATATGGAATAAATAGTAAAACGGCGCCCCGTACTTCTTGGTGCAGTACAGTATATAGTCCAGTCAAAGTAATATTGAACCTTGAACTAATTGCAACACAAACTTTTTGTGTTTTATGTGTTTTAATATGATCGAGTAAATATGAAATTAACAAGTCTACCAAAAATATTGGCGTGGAACACATTGATATCCACCCTTAAAGTTTCGTTATTTTTAAATGCGCTTCGGCGCTTCCATACAACATGATAAGACGATATCCGGATATCGTACTCATGTAATAATGTCTGTTTTCTGTACTTGATTTCTATGAATTATTTTAATTTTAAATGTGAAAATTTTCTTAAAACTCAATGTGTGTGGATTATTTGATCCTTATTGGTATTTCATCTTAATAAACAAGCTTGTATTCATTTGCATTTAGTATGACAGACGTACTTCCGGTGACTACATGACTATTCGAATACAATTTTCAAATAATAATTTATGTGGACGTCTAGTTGTTCGTAATGCATTATAATTATAGAAAGAAAATTGTATAAAACATTTAGACAAAGAGTATTATGTGATATCTGATAGAGACAATTAAAAAATACCGGTTCAATATACGCCATAGCAAGTTTAAAAAATACGTGTAAGGTGGTCCGTCAGGGAAATAATTCTCATTCCATTACAAGGATACAATAAAGTTACTAGTACTCTTATTGATCATGGCTTAAGGATGTTTAATTATTTAATCGAACATATTTCATGGACAAATTATTTTTCTTAACACCCAAAACTCGCAACATATTGCATATACACAAATGGCTGAATACCGTTTCCAAATAAAAAAAGAGAAAAGTAAAATTAATTCTTTAACGTCATTCTTACGAAGTGATTCAGAAAACCTCGCTGTTCCATGGGTTGTCCGACGTATACTCTCCACTGTATGTGTAGGTATACATTGTACTACGAAAAAGTATATTCTTATCTGCATTTAAATACGTTTGAAAAAAAAAAGATGCATGGTGTATTGAAATAAATGATGTATGGTGTATTGAAATTATGACAATCTAGTGATTTGCTTGCTGTTAACATTGGAATAGAAAGAAGTGCTCAACTTTCATAAGTCAGAATATAACTATTTTTATATAAAGATTCAATTCACCTAAGATTCCACAAATGATGGATATAATATAGGAATTTGTTGAGGATCAAATCGAAGAACTACTAGATCTATCTATACATCATAGATTAATGTGCAGTCCAGAGAGGTTATCGGACACTCCCCTTGTGTTCAATTTAACATAACATGGCCTCGTAATGAAATTTATGGTGTATGTATATTTGTCAGTATTTGAAATGCGCTTGCCAGCTTAAAATACATGATCAATTTATGAAATATTACAGTCTTCCGAAACGTGTCCCCGATCACAAATTATTTTCTTATCGAGACTAAAAAGGAAAACTGATTGTACATGCGCGACTAGTGTCTTACATTTTTATTCGGACTTTGCGATCATGAAAAATCAACTATAATAACTTATCCGTGAGGTTATAGTTTGGTTATATTATAAAATTGTATAAGGTAACTACTGTCCCGACCCCACTTTCACAATTTTCTATATCAGACTATGAAGAAACGCAGTATTTGCACACACAAAAAATCATATGATGTCACGTATATCTATATAGGACAATCGTGTGATGAATTAGATTTTTACGGTGTTTATTAATTTTCCAAATTCTATTGTCTATGATGGAGTGGAGAGGGTGCAAGGTAGCATCAGTCTTCATATCGAGTCTCTTTTCTGAAATAGTCCAAATGGCTTGTATTTTTCTTGCGATAACTCAGAGTCAATTTACATATACATGTATATAGATATGGTATTTGTGATGAAAGAAATGCATAATGTGCAATTTTACAAATAAATGGCGAAGTTCTGGAGAATAACCAATAATTTACAGGTAACTTAGTATTTCTTAATTTGTTTTACAATACTATAAACATGTATTTCAATGCTTCAAAATAAACAGTTGTAGAATTCATGCTATTAAATGATATCATGAAATATCAGCGAATCCTTCAAGAAGATGGCCTATTTCATACTGTTTTTAGATGAATGAATTGTCAATGCGGGAGGAATGAAGATTGTGCTCTTTTTTAAAAATCTTTACTTTAACTGTTTAAACATGCAGAAAGGGCGGCTCTAGAGGGGGGGGGGGGGGTTAAGGGGTCCTTAGGAGGGAGGGGTTCTTACACCTCCCCTGGACTTTGAACAAAAAACCCCGCAGATTTTCCCCGTTTTTATGTTTTTATGAATCTATATTTTTAATCATAGGCAGGATCCCCTCCCCCGACAGGTTGCCCCCCCCCCCCTGGAAAAATCTTGATCCGCCTATGTATACATCGTGTATAAAGCAAGGCACTGACGTGTACAGGGTTCTTGGGCATGAGATAGAGGTGGGATCTAGCTCCGCCGAAGTTAACGTTTAAGTTCGATTTCGGGGTCAAGCCGTTTATGAAGGAACACTTTTTTATTGTTACCACCCTAGATTCACACACGAAAGTTGGCTTAAATCAGATTTTCGGTTAAAAAAAGAAAGTTATTCCATTTTCTCCATACCCATGTATGCAAAAATAAAGAAGGAACAAAGAAATGCGTTAGAATTTTCTTTTAAAAAATATACGATAATTGCACTTTATACACATCCTCAGATCCTCAGGTTAGCTAAACAGGCCTATTTGGCTCTCAGGGTCTCAAAATTAAGAGGTTCTGTACATGAAATGCTTGTTCGTGTACCCATATTAAATTTAAGTATAAAACAAAATGATACAAATGTACCAGTATTATAAATACATTAAGCCATTATGTGTGAAAGCTCTTTTTCCAGTTTTCAGAGATTTCATTAATAAATTTCGTCTTTTTCCCAAAAAATAAAGCATGAAATACAGTTTTTCAAATCATCAGATCGCTTCATGGAACAACGTTTTTACGTTATTGAAAAATAGGCTTTGGTTTGGTCCAATTTGGATGAGAAATAAATGAGTAAGTTGATTTTTCCAGTTTTTCGCGATTTTTAAATGGAATTTTCATATTTTCCGAAAAAAATCCAATTTCCACGGGGTTGATTTTGGTAGACAATTTCTCATGTGAAAGTCACTACATTAAGGCAATCAAATCAACAGAAAAAGTTTGTGTTGCAATTTGTTATAGGTTGGGCCCCTATATGCTGTACTTTGATTGGACTAAGTAGAACTCTTCTGACTGAAAAGCAAATAAGAAGTTATTCAACTTTCAGCGCCAAACGTCGATTCGCAAGGTCAGTACCTCTCTAAAACTAAGAGTACTCTGAGAAGATGTGCAATGCTGGATGAAAGACAAAAACGGTAAAAAATAAAGGTTGATTACTTTCGATGTAAGGAAAAGATACTGGTGTCAGAACAGTTTCCGGACAGTAACAATTTCCGGACAGTACTACACTGATTCCAGGAATAGGGTGCAAACGGTCACACTTGAACAAGCCTGCAAAGCCTGCAGACGCCTGCAATAAAAAAGTACAAGCCTGCAAGTTTTTGGATGGTCGTATACTATTGATACTTACATGGTTGGATAGGTGATGGTCTCTAGTATTCAGATATGTAATTTTCATTCCGATATTTTATATACTTTATTAGAAAATAAATGATAAAGTTGTCTACTTTTAACGCCTGCTGTACAACGCCTGCAAACATGTCACAGGTAGATCAATCATTGTTTACATAGTAATTATCACCTGTCCAGTATGTTTTTATTACTCTTGTTTTCTACATGGTAAATAGATTAATTGTCTTGTATATTACATTTCTTGAGATATTGCTTGAAGTCTTTCAATGAAAATAATATTGCATTTTAGCATGATTAAATTGTAACAAACAAACAAAAAAAAAAAGAAAAAAAAGAAGAGAATTATAAAGAGGTCGTTGAGCACTGTGTAGCCGGGATTTCCTTCACTGACTCAAATACATATTGGTTTACCGTCTGTCTTGGGTTGATAAGTGTACAAAATGATGATTTTGTGTGCGTGTAAAACGTGAAAGTGTATTGACAGGAAGGATAAAGCTGTCTGTCGAATGACAGGAAAATACATTTTCACAAACGATTTGAAGAAAGTGTGTACTGGGCTCTACTGGCGGATGAGTTGTCTATATAAGAAAACAATGGACAGGATGAATTTTATGAAACCCATGTATTTTATTTATGCAGTTAGAGTCAATTTTCACGACATTTTTGCCTAAAAATTTTCAGTCTCCACAATCCTCTCGGTCTTCTGAGTCTTTGGCAATAGATCGTCATCTAAGTTTTTAGGCCCACATTCTGACTTTTTGGACGTGGAGACAACAGGAGACGGCAATTGTCTTTTTAATGCCTTATCTCTCGGTCTTCAAAACGATGAAAATCTTTCATCCGAGGTAAGGTTTAGGACTTGCCTTGAAATGATTGAACATCGATCTTTTTACATAGAATCCAACAAACACGACAGACTTGCACTCGTAAGTGGCATATACTTGCCATTGTCCCGCCCGGGAAAAAAATTGTCCCGTATTTTCAACCGAAAAAAATATATCCCCATGTACATTAATCAGCCGGTTATTGATCTATGTTTTGATAGTAATAGGTTGATATTCTTGTTGCTTTTTTTTTTTTTTTATTTTTTATTTTTTTTTTGCTCACAAAAAAAAAATCGATCATTGAAATAGAATTAATAAAGCAATAGCTATATGTATTGAATTATCAATGAAATATTCTGTCATTAGACAGTCATGTTTTTAAAAACATTGTGTCGTCTGTCTGAATGTCCAATTGTGTGTAATTCTTTTATTCAATATTTAATTTCTTTTATTAAACTTGCATGTTTTATATCTTATGTCAATTCATGAGTCCATCGCGCATATCTACATGCATGCGTATTGAATTTACACCAAGATGAGGGAGGGACTTTAAACGAAAGTAAAGTTCTCGAGATGAACAAGAATGAATGAATTGGTTCTTATTTTTCGGCACCAGCACCCTCCAATAAATCGATAAATGTACGCATGTCACCGAAATTAAATGCAGAACTTACACGTTGCGCCATGCGATCAAACTTTGCGTAAATACGTAGTGTCGCTCTGAATGTTTTTATATGCCGATAGTTTATAGTACATTGTAACAATGGAGATTTTCATAGGAAATAAAAATATACAGAAAGACAGTAGCATTGATAGGGAAATCAATCCATTTTCCGTAAGAGAGGGAACCCACGGTTTGAGACAAGATTAAAATTTTATCGACGATCCGCGAATTTTTTTCTCATGTCGCGAGTTATGGCAAAGTTCTGTTCTTACGTAATTTGTCAGACGAGTTTACTTGCTGATTCCATTTATATTTGTGAATTTTCCATAAAATAACAGACAGGAACATCCCATCCCTTGAAAAAAAAATGAGCATGTGCATGGTCAATTTTAGTAATTGCATGTTTTAACGAGTCGGACTTAACGTTTTCAAACTTTAATAATTCAGAAAAGTTTGCAAATTATTATGATTGGCAGCTCTCATAACTGCAAATATGCGTAAAATTCTGTGTATTTTGTTGTAACAATGTTAATTAAACGTCTTTAAATTCAAGACGACTTTCAGAAGATTCGTTGTCGACAATCTATCGCACAATACTTGACGTTTAGCCGATTTCTTTTGAAATACATTGAAGAAAAGAGATTTTTAAATCAAATCAGACAATGTCACATGTATGAGTCAATGACTACCATGACAAAGTCATGTTCGGAAATCAATATTTATCCAATAGTGATAAAGTCGTAAACTGTGTTATTTAAATGGACAATACTTCCTAAAATATTATGCAGTGGAGATATGAAAATACAAATGAAAACGTTTGAACTTTCCTCAGAATTTTTACCGGTCATTCAGATGGGTGAGATGGCGTTACCAACCAGTCATTTCAAATTTTAACCGGTTTTGCCGGTCGGACCGGTGAATTTCAACATCTCTGCTGATGTGTTAGATTTCCCCCAATAGCAACTTCAGACATTAGACTGACGATATACATGTGACAAATGTAGACCAATTGGACGATACACGGACGAACAAACAGACAATGACTCTGAAGAACTAATTTTTGTGCGCCAACCCTTCAGAAATCCTGATACTAATTCTTTAAACGGCAAATTTTTAGATTTTAATCAAACATTGAAAATTTTAACCGAGAGTAACAGTGGTGAAAATCTGAAAGAAATTCCAAATGGCCACAAAGAAATGTGTTCTTCATTGTCGACCATGAATACGAACAGACTGACAAGAGATTTTTCGTGCTTATATTTTTAAAAATGTATTTTTTTCAACTTTTAGTGCTTTGTACCTGTAAATATTTTTGTCATTTTTTTCCTCCTCCGCTTGACAGTTGTGTTAAGGATCTAGTTAAATTTTTTCCTTCGTTTTGGCTTAAACTCGAATGTTTAATGACCATGACTTTGACTGAATATGACATACCAAGGTGTTAATCAAACTATTAAAGAAATTGAAAAAAATGAAAAAAAAAAAAAATGAATAAAATATGTAAAGCCGCGTCCTCGTCGTTAGGTTTGGAAATATATTCATACATGAACATGTACGATATATGGCAGAGAGTTCTACTTTTTTTTAATAATCATTCAAACAATCCAATATACTTCAAATTGTGGTAAATGCTATGAAAACAATACAGGTAATATTATCTGCAGGCATGATAATTGCTATGAAAACAACACTGTCCATGTATAACTATCTACAGTGAAGGTATAAATCTTATCTGCAGGCGTAAAACTAACCAGTCTTTAAACTCAAGTTTGTTCTAAAATTATAATCAAATCTGTATAAAAATTACAGATCTGAATACTAGAGACCATCACCTTCCCAACCATGTAAGCCATCCAAAAACCTGCAGGCTTGTACTTTTTATTGCAGGCGTCTGCAGGCTTTGCAGGCTTGTATAAGTGGTACCCGGTGCAAATGGAAGATAGAACAAGACGAAAAATTATTTTTTGGAGTTAAGCGTATCTGTTGTGCTCATACAATTGATACAATATAACTGATACTATATCGAAAAAATCAGTAACACCACTCTAGAATTTATATGAGAACATTGCTTTATAATATAGGGTATTATTCATCTAATTTTCAACATGATATCTACGTAACAGTTTTGTTTACGCTCATTTTTTTCCATTAGCTTTGACTATATCTGAATAAATTTAATTTATATTTTCAGATATAGGTCATATATGTATTTTGTAAAGACGGCTCATTGCCTACTTTGTTGTTTGTTTGATTTTACTACTTGATAAGCAATCATTACTTTGGAACAAATTTTATATGGCCTGAAACAGCGTTATCTTCTCTTTCCCCTAAATAAATATTTTAAGGACAAAAGCTTTCTTTATGACTTTTTTGTTTAGCAAGCATATCAATGAAAATATATGAAAAAGTAAATAAAGTATCCTAGTATTACAATTCGCAAAAATAAGTGTACAGTTGGTACATAGGAAAACGTCACGTAAGTATCAATTATTACAGCAGCTTCTTAATTTTAGAAAAACTTGCAACTTTTGAGTTTGTTTGTCAACTCTGACTGCACTTGACAGTGCCGGTGACGGTGAAACACAATAAATAGCATATTTATGCTCATAATCAATATTTTGCTCAATGGTGAAACTATTACACGTATGTATCATTTTATTCACTATTATCATATTTGCTGGTCGAAAACATCTCTACTTAATTTCGTACATGATTCTAAAATGCAAAAATTGTCTTTTATTCTCCTATATGGCATTTCTAGAGGATCATTGGTACTTAACACATTTCAAGCCTAATGCTGCCTATTCAAATTTAAGCAAGA
The DNA here is from genome assembly GCA_033119305.1 of Pinctada imbricata. NCBI lineage: Eukaryota > Metazoa > Mollusca > Bivalvia > Pterioida > Pteriidae > Pinctada > Pinctada imbricata. Next base: position 86,413,644 of record VSWD01000010.1, read on the forward strand.
GAAGTCGAAATAGTGTGAAATTTACGTCTGATGCCGTATGTATAAGCTAGATATTACAAAATCTTTAACTCATTTGAACCAAAACCTTAGACTCGTTCTCTCTATCTCTCTTTAGGCACGGTCCATTTGATATTCTGGGGGGGGGGGGGGGGGGGGGGGGGGGGGCTTGGGTTTTTTGTCAGAGCAAGATTATTTTTTTCGCCCTGGACCGGGGCAAAATTATTTTTTTCTTGCAAAGTTGGAGCAAGGAAATTTTTTTCTAGAAATTGATGTGTATATATAAGAATGTTTGTGTTTTTTTTCGAACAGAAATACTTTATTTTTGCTCAAATTGTTCTAAACATTACTAAATCTTTATGTAAAACTTGTATTCAATTCTAAACTGAGAGAGATAAAAGATTTTTACAATATGATATAATTTTCAGTAAACAAAATGTAATTATAAGGTCATGTAACATGTAAGAGGGCCTGAGGAGAGGGTGATCTGGACAAATTTTTAAATTTAGAAATGTAAACTAGTGAAAAACTTAATTAAATTCTCCTTCCAAGATTGTATATAAATTATAGACTCTATGGTGATACATGTATCTTTCAATAGTAATTAATAAATGATATTGATAAGGTGTTTAAACATTTAAGGAAGCCCCTATTTTTTCAGTCACATGTATACTTTTAAATATGAACTTGCCCTTAAAGAAGAAAAGTATGGCGAGCGAAGCGAGCAAAATTTTTTATATATAAAGTGAAAACTGCGGCGAGCGAAGCGAGCTGAAAAAATTTCAGGAATTTTAAGCGAATTTTATGGTTATTCTTCAAATTCAGATTACTTGTAAGAGCAAGATTATTTTTTTCTGTTACACCATAAGCAAATTAAATTTTTTCATCAAAATTCAGAGCAAAATTATTTTTTTCGAAAAAAAAACCCAAGCCCCCCCCCCCCCCCCCCCCAGAATATCAAATGGACCGTGCCTTATGGCATTTCTAAATGATTCTCTGTCTTTTGACTACTGTAAAAAGCATCTAAAATAAATGAAAGAGCATAAGAACTGATCGATACATATGTAAAGTGCGTTATAATCAACTTACCCAGGATTTGGTAAGATATTTGAAAGCTATCTTCAACCACGTTTATGGTTTTCATCATGACATTTATAAACTCTGTTAGCTACACATATCGATTTTCAAAAAAAAAAAAATCCTGTTTTTAAAAAAAACATTAGTTGTAATACAGTTATAGATTTATCTATATTTCAAATGCATTAAGGAAATTAAAAAAGAAATGGCGCGATAAGGCCATTATGCAGTCTGTAAATATATATACCTTCGAAAAAAGAGACAAATTGTTGCTCTATTGAATGCAACTCGACTGAAACTTGAACTGAGCCAAGTGAGATACATACGTAACGGCATGTATTATTGCGCAACCAGGGGAAGTCGCCAAGAACCATACTATTTTTTGTGTCGCCTGCGAAGCACAGCGACACTTAGGGATCACTTTGTCCGTTGTCCGTCTGTCCTTGTGACAAGACCTTCTTACACATACCATAATTTTTGACCTAGTGACCTTGACCTACATATTTGACCTACTTTTCCAAAAAATTAAGAATGGATATATCTTTTGATTGGTAAGTGTTAGGACTTTGATATTTCACATGTGCAATCCTTGTGGCAAGACCTTTCTACACATACCATAATTTTTGACCTTGTGACCTTGACCTAGATATTTGACCTACTTTTGAAAAAAAGATAAGATTCGCTATATCTTTTGATTGGTAAGTGATAGGGCTTTGATATTTCACATTTCCTACACATATCATAATTTTTTACCTATTGACCTTGACCTACATATTTGACCTACTTTTCCAAAAAATTAAGAATGGATATATCTTTTGATTGGTAAGTGATAGGGCTTTGGTATTTCACATGTGTATTCCTTGTGACAAGACCTTTCTACACAGACCTTAATATTTGACCTTTTGACCTTGATCTAGATATTTGACCTACTTTTCAAGAAAAGTTATATTGGCTATATCTTTTGATTGATAGGTGATAGGGCTTTGATATTTCACATGTATTTTTCTTGTAACAATGCCATTCTACACATACCATAATTGTTTACCTTTTGACCTTTACCTAGCTATTTGACCTTCTTTTTTAAGGTTGTATATATTTTTTAACTGGTAGGTGATAGGTCTTAAATATTTCTTATGATGACACCTTTTTGTTACCAATTTTTACGTAGTGACCTTGACCTAGATGATTTACACTCATTTCTGAAAATTTGAGAATGACCATGATAAAATGAGATAAGATGAAATGATAATTTGTAATTAAGAGGTCTGATATTTCAAATGAATTTCATTTGACAAGACTTTTCTACTGATACCAATAATTTTGTTTCACTTTCTAGAATAATAATCAAACCGCTTCGCAGGCGACACAAGCATTCCTTGGATTGCTATTTTTTTAATCTACGTGATTTTAAAAGTTTCGGTTCTATTTTCAAAAATATTTTTAAACGCTCATTTGTAAAATAGATTGATTAAAACAAGGACTTATAAAAATATATTTATAAGTCCTTGATTAAAACAATATCCAAAAAATCATCCAGTTTGAGCTGAAGTTGATCGAGATTTACAGCTTTAAAATCAGGTGTCCAGAAACTGTTCCAGTGATTGGCGAAAAATGGCCAAAATATGGCGGTCCATAGAATCACAGAAACCCAAATATAGAGTAATGAAGTCGGTCTAGAAACCAATATTTCTTGATAGATTTAATATTTTCTTCAGCATGAGTATCTTTGGGAAGGGCACAGCATTATTTGAGAGAAATTTGAATGTTTTCCATGAAAGGACAGAGGAGTTATCCCCGAAAAACCTTCAAAATCGTCCGGAAACTTTTCCGACACCAGTAGTATTATCACAGGAACCTGTTGTTTTAATAGAGAAAATAAATTTTTGTTTACTATCTCATACCTCTTGTGTTCATATTACCATTTTCAATAAAAACCAACCTTTTGTTGTTTTTTTATCATACATAAAAAAATGTTATGTTAAAAAATAACAAAAGGTTTGTTTTTATTGAGCAAATAGCTCTAAGTGATCACTTTATATTTTTTCACGCTAGAGAGCCCCGATTCCGTACATGTCTAATTTGAAGCACGAACCAATCAAATCACAGGGTTTTCAGCATCGTGACGTATTAAATCTTCAATCTTCTTCTGCCGGAGAAAGTGCATGAAGGGCCGATGCTGCTTCTATGTATAAACGATGTAATTAGAATCAAGCTGTTTTGTTACGTAAAAGCGCATGGTTATGTCAAGTGAGATGAACACTAATTGCTTAAATGGCGGGAATTATAAACATGTAAACACGATAAATAGAACAATTAAAGTACATGGGTCACGGATACACGTTTATTTCATTGACTAGGGAGGGGCCAAAGTGTACGGGTCGTTTACTGATACTAACTAATTTTAAGTAGCTGTACTGATCCATTTCCCTGTCCTTTTTTCTGTTGGACCAAAAATTAATGAACATCTGATAAGGCATATTGTATACTTACGTACGTCCCTAATATGAAGTTAAGAGAGGGTGAGATATAGATATGCATTTCAGTATTATTCTATACTTGCATAAACTTGTCTACAAAGGAAAGTTTGTTGACATACAGCATAAATGATACATATTCTGATATTTAGCTATTTGATCTCAGTACCTTCAGTGCTTTGATTTTTTAATAGATAAACATCGGCAGCCTGTGTTCACGAGGAACGAGTTTAATTGCAACAGGAAATAAGTGTTTATATTGATAATGTTGAAGGGTTCCAACTCTATACTGGTCGAGGACCAGTGGCCGCCCAGGACCAGTTACTGCCTACTGCATTTTAGAGGGACTTGGGTTGAAATAATGATATGAAAATTTGTCGGAGGGCTTTTATATTTTTCTGATCCCACTGAAGATCCTAAAGTAAGGTATCCTAAGGTAAAAAATTAATCTCATCGGGTCGCTAAATTTCTTAAAATAACAAGAAGAGGATTATTGACATGAATTCTAGGGTTCAGGGGGAGAGAGTAGGTGTATTCAATCTATCAGTGTGATCGTTTGCTTAATTTGGGATTGTTTTCATAAAAAAGGCACCATACTTTCAAGTAAAGATTACTTTTATTACTGTGAAAGCACTGGAACAAAATATTTCAGTTTACAGAAATAGGAGCCAAATACAGTGAAACCTGTCTAAACCGATATCGACTGGGACCAAGAAAAAATATCGGTATAGACAGGTTATCGGATTATACAGGTTTGATAGAATGAAGGCATCCTTTAATTTCTTCAAGGTATCTTATTATTCCTAGGGAAAATTCATCATAAAACTGTGAAACAGTAATGCTTTCTTGTTCACAATGAACTGTTTAAATTCTTATTTCTCATAAAAAATTATCCTCTCTGTCATAATAAGTTATATTTAGAATAATATACTCCATGAAAAAGATTTCAAGTCAGGTGGAATTGGCTATTGAATTTTCATACTTGTACTTGGTGATAAGTTTTCATGCAAATTAAGCTAATTATAATACAAACAATTATAAGACACTGGCCATGGTTTGGTCAGGTTACTAGTAAGAGTAATGGAGTCCATTCATCTGTAGTTTTAATTGATCAGCTTGGGGTGATAATTAATCAAAACATGGTTGGTTAGGGTACATGTAGGTGTTGTTTTAACATATCGGTTTAGACAGTGTAAAATACATGTATAAAATGTCACTGGGACCAAAAATGTATATCGGTATTTGGAGTAGGCAGTGTTCGGTTTACACAGGTTATTTTATATAGGAAGAGATAGAAAATTCTTTGGGACCAAAAAATTCTATCGGAATAGACAGGTTATCGGATTAGACAGGTATCAGTTTAGACAGGTTTCACTGTAGGTGGTAACTGGTCCTGCAGTCTTGCAAAAAGTGTCCATTTTCAGTTATACTTAAAGACATATAAACAAAATTATCAAATTTTTCAGAGAAAATCGTATATAATCTGGTGTGATAAGGGTACACCATTGTCCATTCAAAGTTTCAATCAAATAATTTTCATCAATTACAAATTTTATTAGCAAAAAACCCTAATAGAGCCACTTGTTCCCCGCCAGTACATTCTTGAGAAAATTTCAAATCAATTTATTATGCACTATAAACATGTGTTTCGGATATTAAATCCTCATCGGTTATGATGCTTCCAGCCATGGAAGTTGTGATTAGTTCGTTGTATCCCATGTAGATGATATATTGGTGGATTTATTTTGGAAAAATCGATGTCGAGAAGTTTTTGATTTTGTTTCATTTCTGGAGAAAATGGTATTATGATACAAGCACAGAGGCATGAGGTAGTGAAAACTGATTTATTTTCTCTATTAAAACGACAGGTTCCTGTGGTATTATGCACAGTGAAGTGTTCTCCCCAGAAATTTCAGATAGCATGGTGCTAAGTCTTCGCAGTGCATCTTGCATTGCGATGTGTCATTGCGCATTGCATCATTCAACATTGTGTCATTGCATATAATATTGTTTCTTGTGTTGTAGCTACATGTGTATATTACTAAACTGTTTAAAATAATTTTGATAATGAAATAAACATGTTAATAATACTACATTCTTATCTTCATGCTAAACATCATTAAATTTCAGACAGTGAGATCATTGGTGTTCTATTTTTAAAGAGAGATTCATTACAAGTTTAAGAAAATTGTGAGAAAATTCTCTTGAGACTGTTTCATGGCCATGACTCCTGGTAGCAGATTGAGTTAGTGGAAGAATTTAGAATATTACCCGGTACACTGAAGTTCTGTGAATGTGGTTTTTTTTTCTGATTTTCTAAAATTTCAATGGGCCATATCTTAAAAAAATATTGTTTTCAATGGACCATTTTACAAATTAATGGAAATATGGTGCATGTCCCCTGTCCTACCCAATCACTGAGATTATTAGTGAATCTATGTGTGTTATGGAGAGAGAGTCTAACCTTGAGTTATGAATTTTTGGTTCAGAGAAAGGGCAGGTGTCACCTTTTAAAATTGGGTCCAAATATGGAAATATTTACTCCCCCCCCTTCCTTATTAGTCACTGCAATACTGTTCATGGTAATCTATTGCAAAGAAAGCTGACAATTGTTGCACTTAGCCTACAGTATGAAGCAAACCTCTCCCTTCCCTCCTTCCAAGAAATCCAGATCTTTTTTAATTGTCAATTGTAAACAAAGCCTTCAATATCGCGCTCAGACTCTTCAATAAAACGATGGTCCCTTCATCATGTTTTGTGTTTGTTGATTAAGATCCATCCGTGTAAACTTCTTATTAACTATATTCAAGCATATTTAAAAAAAAACCGAACATACCGACTCGTTATGGAACGGCTGAAAACTTTCAGATTCAAACTGTTTGAACAATTTCCACAATTCAAAAATACATATGATAAGTCAGACATAGGACAAAGGCTAGGGGGAAGGCATGGATATAGAAAAGGGCGGTAGTGACGGAGAAAGATACGGTAGCCGGTGTGTCAATTTTGTCAGAGATAATGACAGGATCAGATTGATTTCCAGTTATTCTAGACAGCTTTTCTTAAATAGAGTCTGTCCATTGTGTCCGAACGTGCAAAGTTCTCCATCTCCACTGCCTGACTACACGAAGACGTTTCCAATTTGATGAACTATTTATTTTTTAGATTGATGTACACATTTAAAATTATGTAAACGTTTAAAAGAAAACATAGGTTGCCTATGACAAGACCTTTCAATTTATGCTGTAACATTTGACCTAGTGACCTTTACCTTCAGTGTTCTAGGATTTTATTAAAAAAACACTTACCAACGGGTAAGTGACAACCAAAAATATGCTTACCCAGCAAGGAATCTCACTTATCCAAGCAAAAATGTCAGAATAAAAAGGAGTTGTTCATTTTCTATCGCGCATCTTAGCCATTGCCATGAAAATAAATTAATATGTCCAGAAATATTGTCACACTGAAAATACAGGGTGACTGCTGAAAGATGATCTTGTACATCTGTTTTTGTTATTTATACATGGAGAGTGTAATGGGGATTTTGCTTCAAAATTCCCTTACCAACGGATAAGTAGCATTCTGTTTTCCACTTAACCGACCTCAATTTTCACTTACCTCGGGTAACGGGTAATGGAATCCTGGAACACTGAGTCCTTGGACTTTGACCTTGTTAAAGGTTTTGGTTAAAGTTTCTGGTTGAAGCAAAATCTAAGAAACTGTATGCAGTAGAAAATTTATATTATACAAGTAGGTTGCATATGACAATGCCTTTCAATTTATGTCATAAAATTTGACCTAGTGACCTTGACTTAGACTTTGACTTAGTTAAAGATTTTGGTTAAAGTTTCTGGTTTAAGCAAAATATCAGGAACTATATATTCAGTAGAAACATAATATTATACAGGTAGGTTGCCCATGACAAGACCTTTCAATTTATGTTATAACATTTGACCCAGTTACCTTGACCCAGTTAATAGCGACAAAAACTTACCGTACTTTGAAATCCGGCCATACCATCTTTAGCGGTGTATTTTTTATTCACATTTTTACTATCACCCTCTTTTCAAACATGCATTTCGCTTTAAATTCCTGCCATAATACCCAACTGTTCTTCAAGGAATTGGCAGTACCTGTAGATAGATACTGGGATATTGAAAAAGGAATTAGGACACAGGGAAGGTGTCACGTTTATATGGTAAAAACAGTAATGATAATGTGCCCTTTATTGTTTAGCTTCACAGAAATGCAAATCTAGGAGCATATAGATATAGGTTGCAGATTAAAACATTAACATATTCCTAGTTTTATTCTCACTTTGTAAGTAAATTTGAAATATGTATACATAATACATGTACACTGCTTTCGCCTTAAGGTTCTTTAATTATGGTATGTAGTGAACTTATTTTCTGTTAAAAAAAAACTGATGTGGATGAGAACACAATCAGAATCAATGTATTGGAATAAAATTTAGAAAAGTGAAGAAAAAATGCAGGAATGTGACATCTCTCATATGAAATGTTCTTGGTTGAAGAATATTGAGGATCAAAATCACACAATAATTAGCAGAAAAGAGAATTACATTCTTTATTCGTACATGTACACTGTTACTTGTATTTTACCTGAAGTTTTTACTTTTTTTGCAGTCTATGAATCTGATGATGAGATATGGAAATCCTTGGTTCCCTGTATTTTAGAGTTTTACCCCTCCAGCTATGGATAGAGAATGTAGATACAGAAAACTTACTCTCTATCAAAACCAGTGATTCTCAAAAGTAAGTTGTCTTTGATTTCTTCACAAAAAGTCAAGGGTTAATTCTATTGCCCTTACATACAGGTACTGTAGCTTACTTACATTTGTTCTTGTATGCTGGGATCTGTTAAGACTGTTCCATTGCATCAATTATTCGGCCCATGAGGGTGACAGATTGGTACATTTTTCATAAAAGTTGTCCTTGAAATTTTCTAACATTGAATCATTATGAGAAGGAGAGAAAGATTGTAGTATCATACATATTTACAAAGTGATGCTGTTGTGGTTTACTAGAATGGCTCAAGTTCAATTAGGAGAGATCCAGCCTCTTAAAGGTATAAAAGCTGTTGGATTTGAGTCTCTTCATACTTAATCCTTGCAACTTTGATTAAAGGATTATGCATATCATTTAATTTGAAGGCTTAAACTTGAAAGCGTTGTTCCAAGACAATTAAAAGACAGACAGAGGACGAAGAAGTGCTCCCAAAATGTGCAGGCCCCCATAGTTTTTCCATAATTTCACTCAGAGCTGATTCTCTTTTCATGGTATTAATACGTGTATCATCGATCATGAAAGAACAAAATATATATAGAAATAGAAATTGTGGGTCAGATATACTAAAAAAAAATTAGAATTTACATGTATCAATATATATTTTAAAGTATTTTCTAAATTATCAGTTTTGAACATAAATTCAAATGTATATTGAAAATGCAAGAAATTAAGACAGAACAAAACAAAAGGATGGAGAAAAATAAGGAAAATAATTCTTTTCACAAAAAATTATTGAATACATTTACATGTACATGACGGTTTACACTAGTTCCCAAAAACATAAACTGTACATGTAAATATAAACTACTGAAATGCCTTTTCTTCCATTGTAGGTTCAGTTCATTTTTACAATCAACTTTAATCTGTCAGAGAGAGGTTGAAATCATTCACCAACCAAGAATTTCCTTATCACAGATCACTAATCTAAGGGATGTTGTTCTAAAAGTCATACAGGTATACACAAGTATGTTTTTACAATATCTGTATGTACATGTACATGTATATGCAAATGAGGCATTCTCGCGTTGTTGTATAGTTTTGGTTGAGTCTTGCGGAAATATTAATGTGAATGGTATTGCAACCATAATTACAAAAAAATGGATTCATTTTTGCAGAAAATAAAACTAATTTTTTTTCAAATGATTCAGAAGAGCTGGCTTTCATTTACCTCATACTTGTTGTACAAGCTATTTTCTGATAAAGTTTACTTAGTTTAGATTATTAACCATACTTTCACAGATCTAAGGTCAAGGTCAAATGATGAAGCCTTCAAACTCTTGTGAATATTTGGTATTGAAACAATAAAAGAAAAAAAAATCCTCAGTGATTTCAGAGCTTCTTGATGAATGCTAGAAAATTCATAGCTGAACATAGAACAGAAATAAGAATCTTAGAAGACATTATTGGTTTAGCCTTAGCTTTAGAGTGGAATTTAGACACCAGGATGTGCCTTTTATTCATGTGCAAGGGAAGAACAAGTGGCAGAACTGGGAATCGAACTGCAGACCTCCTACTTTCTTGGCAGCCACTCTTACCATCTGAGCCATCTGGGCTGTGCTTTATTTGAGAAGTGCAACATTTTCTTTCCCCTTTATTGACTTTCAATGGTAGAAATTTTTAACAACCTTCCCTGGTTCTTTCCTCAGTCATACGGTATTTCCCCTACAACAACTGAATGGGAATCAAACCGGACACCTGCTTTCTTTGCAGCTTCTGAGCTATCTGTGCGGATATCCCTAAGCTTGTCCGCCACACATGAATGGACAAAACTAGTTAAAAATGTGAAATAAACAATGTGTCTTTGATGTTTCAGAAAATCCGTAGCAGTACTTCCTCGGAAGAAAATGTACTTATGTTTGGATTTGGTGAGGTGAGGAGTTTGATTTCTATTCATGAAAACTGGATATAGAAGCTACGGATGAATGTCCCATTAAATTATGATAGATTAATTGTGAACAAGAGCATTTGTTTTTATGTTATTTTTTTAGCAACAGTGTATAAAGGTATTTGAGAGAGTTTTTCTTTTCTGAATCAAAGATTTGAATGTTGAACCAGTTTTTGAGCTGACACATTATTTTCATTTGTTGTGTATGAATTTTTTAAACTATGATAAATTTGTCATGAGGTATGAATAGTAATTATGTTTGGGCCTTCACATTACACATGCGTTTCTCTACTTATCTTGAAATAGAGAAATATACATGCATGGGTGAAACATGTAGTTTTTAGCCCTAGTGTTTACACTCATCCTCACTCTCTAATAGCTAGATGTTATTATAAGCCATCCTTGTTTTAGATGTCCGAGGATGCTAATGCCCAGATATCTGATCTCCCTGATATTGAATATAGATATCCTAACTCCAGTGTTAATAGACTGATGTTAGGAAACTGGAAAAGGCTTCACCAGAGGTAAGTTGAATTGAAAAAAAAAGATTTTTAACAGAAGTGTGTTTTTTAAATCTGGTCATAGATTTTCAACAGGATAATAAAGTTTTAAAGTTCACGAAAATGTTTCTCTTTAGATCTTAGTAGAGCCTTGTATGTTTGTCTTGATTTACTCCTTATATTTTTAAGGCTCTTTCAAAGTCAATAATGATATCTTGTTTTTTTTTCCTAGAATAGGGGACTCCCTGATGGAGTTTATACTAGAACAGACATCTATATTCTGTTCGGTACCTCCTTCCTCGTACATACAACTAACAGGTAAATAATTTGTATTTCTGCATCCTGTAATAAAAGTTTTATCAAAGCGCTCCTAAGCCCAGGGTTTTTATTTTCTTGTCTTGGGGCCGAATTTCGGCCCCTTCCCAATGCCAAATTTCCTCTATTTTCCCCAAAAAATCACTCTTAAATTCCCAAAGAGGAATTATGAAAAAATCACATGAGAAAATAAGACTCAAAACCTGGAAGTCAGCATAAAATGTCCTATTTCTAAGTGCATCTTTAAGCTTTTCATTCATCCCTTGTTCAGTTCAAGCAAATCAATGGTTAAGTTGTGTAAATAAATGATACTCTATGGTTATACTGTGGTGAGAATTTGTATAAAAAATTTCCCAATTTCAGCAATATGTCGCAAATTTTCCCAAATGGGACAGGCACAGGCACCTTCCCCAAAATAAAAAAAAACCCCTGAAGCCAATTTTCAATTAAGTTCAAATAATAACAATGTATTTGCACAAATATGTTTTAATTATTCATGTTTACATTTTAATGTCAATTTGCCCTTTGCCCTGCTTCTGCTCACATTTTTTGAGTGAAAATAAGTCCACATATAGTTTCGGGCATTCATTTTAATTTATATAATCTGATTTTGTAGTTTTATGATTTATTGATGTCAATATGTAGAAGAATATAACTTATTTTATATATTTTCCCAATTTATGAGAAAATGTTGCTATTTTTCCCAATTTCAAAGGCCATGGACTCCAGTCCTAAAAATGAATGTGAGAACCCTGCAGCCAAAATGCCTGTTTAAAACAGTTATTGGCCTTGGTTTGCCTTTCCTCAACCATGTATGAGCAATATAACTTGTGTTTTACCTTTATTTTCTCATATTCTACAACTTGTTTGGATGTTTTACAGGAATCCCAGCATTTTCCCTTGTGAAGCCATTTCATCCAGTTAACATTAGAAAAGCCCAAAGCAGCAAACGGAAGCATGCAGATTGGTAAGAAGCTGTATAATCAAGAAAAGATTAAAATGAAAAAAATCTTTTAAATACAGCTCTTTCTAGAAGTACAGTACAATAAAGTTTGAGAGGCTAGTTGTTTGACCTTCAGATTCCATCCGAGAGCATAAACATTAACAATCTTTTTGTGTCGCCTGCGAAGCATAGCGACACTTAGGGATCACTTTGTCTGTCTGTCTGTCTGTCTGTCTGACTGTCTGTCTGTCTGTCTGTCTGTCTGTCTGTCACACTTGGATGTCACACCCTATATAAAAGTGATTCCTGAGTGTTGCTGTGCTTCGCAGGCGACACATGCATTCCTTGGAGTGAATTTTTATTATTAGCTTGTCATTTGCATTCTTAGTTCTTTACCAGATGGTGAAATTCTACTCAAATTTATTTTCAAGGCAAGAAATGCAAGTCAACTAAAGAAACCCATTGGTTTTCAAGGTCAAAGAACTTACAGTGCATGTACTTTCATTGCACTTTGACAAACATATGATCTGTTTGTAATTGTTTTCATCAATGAATTAAAGTAATCTTATATTTATTATTAAATTTTGTAAATAAGCCCTTTTCACATAACTGCGTGACTAGCATTTTGTGGACGGCAAGTACCGACTTTCATGACGTCACAGTTAAAAAGTGATTGTCCTTGACGTCATATTGCGGGAACTGTTCTTATTTTGCCGTCCAAAACAACTGGACCGCAGTTATGTGAAAAAGGCTTATTTTCTCTTCAGTATAGATAAAAAGAGTTCAGATGAGTGTAAACATCAAAATAAGAGAAGAAAGATGGAACAGAAAATAGAAGTCAAGAACAAAAACATACATGTAGCAGATTCTAATAATGGAGGACAAATTTCAGGATGTCATCGTTCAAAGCCTTATAAGTATGTACATCTATGTATAATTACCCTGTAAGGCTTTTACATATATTACATGTTCTCAATTGCAAACACAGTTACACTTTCTTTTTTTTTTTTGTAAGAATAAGAAACAGATGTGTACTTTTGCCAAATCAAATCTGTAGCATTTAATGTATATTGAAAATTTCGACTTCTTAATATTTGCAGCCATTTTAAGCTGTTTTCCAGGAAAGACTCTTTCTACACAAGGAACATGAAAAGTGCTTTTCCTGTTAAACGTAAGATTGTTTATTTATTGTATGGACTTATGTAGATTATGAAAAACAATGGATAGAAATCCAATTAGCAGAGGAAAAGTCAGTAAGTTCAGATCAATTGGAAGAAACGCATTTTCCGTTTCTACATTGTATATGAGAAAACTCTGATTTATGTTGAAATATGGAATAATGAATTTTATGTGTTTTAAATTTCATAATGTAGATCCTTTAGGAGTATTAGACTCTACTGATGATGGTGCCAGATCTCTTTACAGAGAGATTTTTGACATTGGTAGAATATCGCATGACGGAGAGGAAATATGTGACAAAGGTGATCAGACATTTACTTACATATACATGTATCTTCCTATACTTTGTCATAGAATTAAAGGTTTTATCGCTTTTATAGATTTTAATGATAGTCCAACCATTTTTTATGCCCACGTAATCGGAGGCATATAGTCTTTGGTCTGTCCATCTGTTTTTCTGTGTCTCTGTCTGTTTGACCGCAAAAACTTTAACCTTGGCCATGAATTTTGATGGTAAGTGATAGTGCTTTCATATTTCACATGTGTATTCCTTGTGACAAGACCTTTGAATGGATACTAAAATTTTTGACCTTGTGACCTTTGAATTTGACCTACTTTTGAAAAACTTTAACCATGACTATAACTTTTGAATAGTAAGTGATAGGGCTTTCATATTTCACATGTGTATTCCTTGTGATAAGACCTTTCAGTGGATATTAAAATTTTTATGCCCCCGGAATCAAAGATTCGGGGGCATATAGTTTTTGGCCTGTCCGTCTGTTTGTCTGTTTGTCTGTTTGTCTGTTTATCTGTTTGTCTGTTTGTCTGTCTGTTTGTCCGAAAAACTTTAACATTGGACATAACTTTTGAATGGGAAGTGATAGGGCTTTCATATTTCACATGTGTATTCCTTGTGACAAGACCTTTCCATTGATACCAAAATTTTTGACCTCGTGACCTTGACCTTGACCTTTGACCTTCTTTTCAAAAACTTTAACATTGGGCATAACTTTTGAATGGGAAGTGATAGGGCTTTCATATTTCACATGTGTATTCCTTGTGACAAGACCTCTCCATTGATACCAAAAATTTTGACCTCGTGACCTTGACCTTGACCTTTGACCTTCTTTTCAAAAACTTTAACATTGGGCATAACTTTTGAATGGGAAGTGATAGGGCTTTCATATTTCACATGTGTATTCCTTGTGACAAGACCTCTCCATTGATACCAAAAATTTTGACCTCGTGACCTTGACCTTGACCTTTGACCTACTTTTCAAAAACTTTAACATTGGACATAACTTTTGAATGGGAAGTGATAGGGCTTTCATATTTCACATGTGTATTCCTTGTGACAAGACCTTTCCATTGATACCAAAACTGTTGACCTTGTGACCTTGACCTTTTACCTACTTTTCAAAAACTTTAACATTGGGCATAACTTTTGAATGGGAAGTGATAGGGCTTTCATATTTCACATGTGTATTCCTTGTGACAAGACCTTTCCATTGATACCAAAATTGTTGACCTTGTGACCTTGACCTTGACCTTTGACCTACTTTTCAAAAACTTTAACATTGGGCATAACTTTTGAATGGGAAGTGATAGGGCTTTCATATTTCACATGTGTATTCCTTGTGACAAGACCTCTCCATTGATACCAAAAATTTTGACCTCGTGACCTTGACCTTGACCTTTGACCTACTTTTCAAAAACTTTAACATTGGACATAACTTTTGAATGGGAAGTGATAGGGCTTTCATATTTCACATGTGTATTCCTTGTGACAAGACCTTTCCATTGATACCAAAACTGTTGACCTTGTGACCTTGACCTTTTACCTACTTTTCAAAAACTTTAACATTGGGCATAACTTTTGAATGGGAAGTGATAGGGCTTTCATATTTCACATGTGTATTCCTTGGACAAGACCTTTCCATTGATACCAAAATTGTTGACCTTGTGACCTTGACCTTGACCTTTGACCTTATTTTCAAAAACTTTAACATTGGGCATAACTTTTGAATGGGAAGTGATAGGGCTTTCATATTTCACATGTGTATTCCTTGTGACAAGACCTCTCCATTGATACCAAAAATTTTGACCTTGTGACCTTGACCTTGATCTTTGACCTACTTTTCAAAAACTTTAACATTGGACATAACTTTTGAATGGGAAGTGATAGGGCTTTCATATTTCACATGTGTATTCCTTGTGACAAGACCTTTCCATTGATACCAAAACTGTTGACCTTGTGACCTTGACCTTTGACCTACTTTTCAAAAACTTTAACATTGGGCATAACTTTTGAATGGGAAGTGATAGGGCTTTCATATTTCACATGTGTATTCCTTGTGACAAGACCTTTCCATTGATACCAAAATTTTTGACCTTGTGACCTTGACCTTGACCTTTGACCTTATTTTCAAAAACTTTAACATTGGGCATAACTTTTGAATGGTAAGTGATAGGGCTTTCATATTTCACATGTGTATTCCTTGTGACAAGACCTTTCCATTGATACCAAAATTTTTGACCTCATGACCTTGACCTTTGACCTACTTTTCAAAAACTTTAACATTTGGCATAACTTTTGAATGGTAAGTGATAGGGCTTTCATATTTCACATGTGTATTCCTTGTGACAAGACCTCTCCATTGATACCAAAAATTTTGACCTCGTGACCTTGACCTTGACCTTTGACCTACTTTTCAAAAACTTTAACATTGGACATAACTTTTGAATGGGAAGTGATAGGGCTCTCATATTTCACATGTGTATTCCTTGTGACAAGACCTTTCCATTGATACCAAAAATTTTGACCTCGTGACCTTGACTTTGACCTTTGACCTACTTTTCAAAAACTTTAACATTGGACATAACTTTTGAATGGGAAGTGATAGGGCTTTCATATTTCACATGTGTATTCCTTGTGACAAGACCTTTCCATTGATACCAAAACTGTTGACCTTGTGACCTTGACCTTTGACCTACTTTTCAAAAACTTTAACATTGGGCATAACTTTTGAATGGGAAGTGATAGGGCTTTCATATTTCACATGTGTATTCCTTGTGACAAGACCTTTCCATTGATACCAAAATTTTTGACCTTGTGACCTTGACCTTGACCTTTGACCTTATTTTCAAAAACTTTAACATTGGACATAACTTTTGAATGGGAAGTGATAGGGCTTTCATATTTCACATGTGTATTCCTTGTGACAAGACCTTTCCATTGATACCAAAATTTTTGACCTCATGACCTTGACCTTTGACCTACTTTTCAAAAACTTTAACATTTGGCATAACTTTTGAATGGTAAGTGATAGGGCTTTCATATTTCACATGTGTATTCCTTGTGACAAGACCTCTCCATTGATACCAAAAATTTTGACCTCGTGACCTTGACCTTTGACCTACTTTTCAAAAACTTTAACATTGGACATAACTTTTGAATGGGAAGTGATAGGGCTCTCATATTTCACATGTGTATTCCTTGTGACAAGACCTTTCCATTGATACCAAAACTGTTGACCTTGTGACCTTGACCTTTTACCTACTTTTCAAAAACTTTAACATTGGGCATAACTTTTGAATGGGAAGTGATAGGGCTTTCATATTTCACATGTGTATTCCTTGTGACAAGACCTTTCCATTGATACCAAAATTGTTGACCTTGTGACCTTGACCTTGACCTTTGACCTTATTTTCAAAAACTTTAACATTGGGCATAACTTTTGAATGGTAAGTGATAGGGCTTTCATATTTCACATGTGTATTCCTTGTGACAAAACCTTTCCATTGATACCAAAATTTTTGACCTCGTGACCTTGACCTTTGACCTTTTAACCCAGTGACCTCACATACATGTACTTAACAGAAAATAGTGTTCATACTAACAAAGATGCCACCAGGGGCATTCGTGTTTCACAAACACAGGCTTTATTTACCTTGTGACCATGACCTTGGAGTTTGACCTACTTTTAACCTTGGCCACAACTTATGAATGGCAAGTGATAGGGCTTTCATGTTTCACATGTGTATTCCTTGTGACAAGACCTTTCCATGGAGCTTTCATGTTTTATGTGTATTCTTTGTGACGAGACCTTTCCATGGATACCAAAAATTTTGACCTTGTGACCTTGACCTTGGAGTTTGACATACTTCTGAAAAACTTTGACCTTGGCCACAACTTTATAATGGTAAGTGATAGGGCTTTTAGATTTCACATGTGCACTCCTTGTGACAAGACCTTTCTATGGACAGGAAATTTTTTTACCTTGTGACCTTGTTCTTGGAGTTTGACATACTCTTGAAACCTATAACTTTGGTCTTAGCTTTTGAATGGTGATAGGGCTTTCATATTTTACATGTGTATTCCTTGTGACAAGACCTTTCCATGAATACCAATCTTGACCTTGGAGTTTGACCTACTTTTGAAAATCTAAACATTAGCCATAACTTTTGAATGCTAAGTGATAGAGCTTTCATACATGTTTTTCAGATATATTTCTTTTGGCAAGACCTTTTCATGGATATCAAATTTGACCTTGTGACCTTGACCTCAAAATGTGAACTACTTTTCAGCGGTTTTACCATCTAAGATGCCAACAGGGGCATTCGTGTATCACAAACACGTTTTTTATACCCCCTGCAAACGAAGTTTAGGGGGGTATATATGAATCACCCTGTCCATCTGTCTGTCTGTACTACATTTTGGCTTTTGACACTGTGACCTTGACCTTCACCCTATACAATATTTTATTTTAAGAAGTTTTGAAAGCAGATTTCTTTTATACTATTAATGGTAGGCCTTTCATATTTAATACACACATTCACCATAAAGAGTACTACATTTTGGTACCATGACTTTTGATCCTGTGACCTTGTGACCTTGACCTTCACCCTATACAATATTTTATGTTTTGAAAGCAGATTTCTCTTATACTATTTATAATAGGCCTTTCATATTTAATACACACATTCACCATAAATAGTACTACATTTTGGTACCTTGACTTTTGACACTGTACTTTGACCTTTACCCTATACAACATTTTATGTTTAGAAGTTTTGAAAGCATCATAAATGGTCCCATTTATGAAAAACGTCCAGCGGGGGGTATGATTCTTCCACTTTAGGGCAGTTCTAATTTTTTTTTATTTTTCTATAGATTGTATTACAGTAAAACATGCTTATGTTGAACCACAAGGAGCGCTTCATTTGTGTTTTATAAACATATTTGTTATATCCTTGGAGAGTTTCATAATAAAAATTAGGGCAAATTAATTCTTTGTTATAATGTTGATTCTCTATAATTATGTTGGTTATAGATATGGTTTACTGTATGTACATAAATATTGTCAGTTTATTATTAGTTATTAGGTTTGTTAATGACCGTCTACAGAGATTTGTCGGGTTGATCAAGCCCATAGAAGGCGAGGCAAAGCCGAGCCTTTTATGGGCTTGATCAACCCGACAAATCTCTGTGGCATTCGGTAACAAACCTAATACCTGTTTTATTTTTTGTTTATGAAAATTGCCGTTTCACGACTCCCTTTACGTGCGAATGCATTTATACGGCAATGGCGGAATTGTTGATGGTCTGTAGAAATTTAGATGGCGTGCACATGATGCGATTTACATGCTCTGATTGGTTCGAACTAGTCTGAGGCAAAATAAAAAACTATAGATAAACTATGGATAATTGTTTTTAGTTCAATTGTCAAAACTGGAGCAAATAAGGATGTAGAAACATTTTTTGCAAGATTGTAAAGTTAATCAGAACACAAAAGAAAGTATCATGACAAGTTATGTATACATGTACATTTAAAAATCTTAAATTTGACCTTTATATCCCACAGGTGCTGAGATAGACTTACCATGCAGTCTTCTAATTATTCTGAAACAAATGATAAAAAATCACAGGTATAAATGTACATAATTATCTGGCTCTTATGTATGTTCATGTATTTTGATTCAAGTGTACATGTATACAGGACTTACATGTATATGCAGAAAGCAGAATTCCATACATCTGATACGGTGCTTGCTCTATATTGTACATGTATATAAAGTCAAGCCCATTCAGGAATCTATTAAACTGTTAAGTCCCATATTTCACCATTGCATGTGCACATTTTTCAGCAAGAGATTTTTCTAAATCTTACATATGTTTTGTTGTACTTAGCATCACCCATTCTAGGAGATAGTGTGATGTGTACTTTCTCTTGACAATTAACTTCTGATTGTAAGAAATTCTCCTTTTATGGCCTGTTTGTTTTCCTATAATTATAAGTATGAATAATCTGTTTCTGCATATGTTTCATAATGCCATCTTATTTTCAGAAATTGTAATTACCAACTAATGTGTAACTGCTGCTGTCAAGTCTCTAATGATGATAAAGAAAAGAGAGCAAAACAATCAAAGTCAGGTACATGTACATTTCAAGTCTGAATTCATTATGCTAGTTTCTACGAATGATTGATAAGAAAGTTAGGAGGTCACAAAATAACAATAGTGTAAGTAGTATTTCTTCTGTGGAAAACATGGTTCTCGTAGTCACTAGGCAAATGAAGCACACTCAGAAGGGATTTAGGTAGAAGAGAAAAGTTAATATGACTAGTAAGATTTTAAAAGTTCATTGACACTGTTGCATTATATAACTAAAGATGTATATTTTCACATACATGTGGAATGACTTGCATGCATTTCATTATGCCTTTCTTTATGTAAACTGTTAATCTAACTAATGTACCTAACATTTTAATTAAGATAACCAAAGTTCTACTGGAATACAGAAGAAGAAACCACTTACTACGAGACAATTATTAAGCAGGTACACCACTCAAAGACAGGTATGCTCAAACTTTTTATGCATTATTTTGATTTTTAATGGATGAAAGGGATGTAGGCATATAGTCGAGGAGTAGTAAAGTAATAAGGCTCTCATAATTCAATTATTTTTGTGAATAAGTTTGTTTTTGTGACCTTAATCTTACTTTGAATTTGACTTAATATCAGCATTAATGATAGCTTATGGTCAAGTGGGGTGTAATGGTTTTTCACAGACACATCTTGTTAAATTATTTCCTGTCTAAAAAATAAAAATTGAAAAACTTCATACATGTACTTCGACCTTTTTTGAATGCAAAAAAGTGACATAGCTGTCATATTTCACTTACTTGTTTACTCCTGAGCAGACTTTTCTATTGGTACCAAATCTTTTACCTCATGAACTTGACTTTTAAGTTTGACCTACATGTATTTTTTCACAATGACACTAATGTTTTGACTCAGATGCCAGAAGGGCATTTATGTTTCACAAACACATCTTGTTTATGTTTTCAAGTATTTACAAATGATTGCAGGTGTTTCTTTTCATAAGAAGAGCTCTGCTGACTGTCCTTCCAGCTTCACTGTTAGGAGACTATAACACCAAACAGCTTCTAAAACGTATCTTTCTTCATAAAAAATGATGCATGTAACATATGATGATTCTCATTATACATTAAGCTAATATTCACACTTATTCGTTCAAAATTTTTTACATGAAATTTACATTTTACATGAAACCAGAGTCAAATCTTCAGCTATGATGATAAATTATGGTTCTTCATTTCTTTTTTAAAGAAAAGAAAAAAAAACATCTACAACAGTGCTCTTACATATCAGACATTTTATTTTCCCTACATATCACGCATCAAGTAATACTAAACCTTGACTTGTATCAGATATCGAACGTCTCATCTTCATGGGAAAATTTGACAGGTTTGGTCTAGGAGAAATTATGAAATGTATAAAGGTAGGTTTCTGCTTATTTATGAAGTGATAATGTTTTATGTATCATCACCAATAAAAGTATCTGCCTCATTCTCAGAAAAATTTGCATTGAATTGGTTTTGATTATATATATGTAGATTTATAAAAAATAGACTATTTTGTACATGTATTTTGTAGACAAAGCGAGTACGATGGTTACATGGTGTAAAGGGCCAGGAGGAAAAGCTACAATATATGTCTATGTTGATATGCTGGCTAGTCAACTTTGTGATGGTCTTACTGAGGGTATGTACTGACATTTTATCAAGTCATGGTAGAACACTCTCTTTTCAGCTCAATTATCCAGGATCATTGGTTATTTTTGCCAAGGGTATTATGATGAAGATCAAAGTGGGCACTTGGTCATTCGGTAACATGAATTATTCTATTCTAGTTTCCTATTGATTCAGTGACCCCTTATTACAACATTTTCAACAACGCTAGACATTGGTATTACTTGTAATGACTTGTTGGTTTAATACTTGTTTGTTGAATGTACATGTAGAATGCTAAAAGATTTATATTGTTTTTTTTTAGGAAAGAAGAGTAATGAACTTTAAAATACAAAGTAATGAATTATACATGTACATGTATCAATGAAATGTAGATGATCATAATTTTATTTCCTTACATTTCAGTCCTATTTCTACATCACTGAAACAACTAAATACAGAAACAAACTGTTTTACTACAGAAAACATGTCTGGCAATTGTTACATGAGAAGGGATGGATAGGTATATGATCAATGTCTTAACTGGATATACATTAAGCTTAGATGATTTCAGTTCTTGTTAGAGATACATTTTTGGCCGGATTGCAAAGCAATTCCGGTCTATAGATTGACGATGTCCGTATGTCTGTCCGTCCGTCCGTCTGTCCGTCCGTCTGCCGTCAACATTTTGGTTAAAGTTTCTGGTTGAGGCAAAATCTAAGGAACTATATGCAGTAGAAACTGTATATTATACATGAAGGTTGCCCATGACAAGACCTTTCAATTTATGCCGTAACATTTGACCTAGTGACCTTGACCTTGGACTTTGACCTAGTTAAAGATTTTGGTTAAAGTTCCTGGTTTAAGCAAAATCTATGGAACTGTATGCAGTAGAAACTTTATATTATACATGTATGTTGCCGATGACGAGATCTTTCAATGTATGCCGTAACATTGGACCTAGTGACCTTGACCTTGGACTTTGACCTAGTTAAAGATTTTGGTTAAAGTTCCTGGTTTAAGCAAAATCTAAGGAACTGTATGCAGTAGAAACTTTATATTATACATGTAGGTTGCCCATGATGAGACCTTTCAATTTATGCCGTAACATTTGACCCAGTGACCTTGACCTTGAACTTTGACCTAGTTAAAGATTTTGGTTAAAGTTCTTGGTTTAAGCAAAATCTAAGGAACTGTATGCAGTAGAAACCTTATATTATACATTTAGGTTGCCCATGACGAGACCTTTCAATTTATGCTGTAACATTGGACCTAGTGACCTTGACCTTGGACTTTGACCTAGTTAAAGACTTTGGTTAAAGTTCCTGGTTTAAGCAAAATCTAAGGAACTGTATACAGTAGAAACTTTATATTATACATGTAGGTTGCCTCTGACATGACCTCTCAATGTATGCTGTAATATTTGACTTAGTGACCTAGACCCAGTTGGTGACAAAAACTTACTTTGCAATCCGGCCATACCCTCTTTAGCGGTGTTTTATTTTATTTACAAATATTTTCTTAATACCAAATGATGAATAGTCTGTTACATTATCTTACATGCATGTTGTTTGGCATTCATAAATGTTTTAAATACTACATGTACATGTGTATGCATCTACAAGCGTAGGCATTTTCTTCTTGTTATAAGTCTATGTAATATTTTTATCTCAGAAAGTAATGGAACATTGATTTTCTTGCAGTATGATATTGAAGTATGGCAAACCATAAGCTACATGTATAATATGAATATATGTATTCAATTAGAATTTTATTTTTGCAGATTTGAAGAGGAGAGGTATTTTTCAAACAATTCCAAAGGTACATAAATTTATCTTTTCAAACATGTACTACCGTCTGGTTATTTTTGCTGTTGATTAATTTTTAGCGATTTTGCAGGCATGATCATGGATCAAAGTTTTTTACCTTGACCATTGGAGTTTAACCTACTTTAAAAAAAATTGATCTTTGCCATAACTTCTGAATGGAAGTTGGTATTTCTTTCATATTTCACATGTATATTACTTTTGGCAAGTCTATTCCTTTTGATCTTGTGAACTTGACCTTGGAGTTTGACCTACATTTGAAATATTTTAATATTGGCCATAACTTCTTAATGGTAGGTGATATTTCTGTCATATTTGGCTGCTTTACTGACAAAGATGCCAACAGGGGCATTCATGTTTCACATACAAAGGTTTTTGAGTTGGCAAAGCCAACTATTCATTGGAATCGAATGCCCCAGTTAGGGCCAGTACGAACCGTGCAATGGTCAAAAATCTGTAGTCTTACCTAGTAAGAAATAGTACCACTATTATTTGAACAAAAACATTTAAACAACACAATGAGTGCAAGTTGTAAATGATGATTCCAATGCAATTATTGGAGTGAAAAAATTGTCTATAGAGCTATTTGTAATGAAGATTCGGAGTATACATGTAGTTCTCGTATCGCGTAGGAATTCAACTTTTAAGTAGTCCAAAGTAGGACTGCACTATGCCGGCCATGCGGTTTTTTTTCCCGGGGGAATTACCACAGTTTAGGCCTAATGATAGTTATATTATTATAACCGTGTCGATTTATATTTCATTGATGAAAAGATAGATATAAAATAGTCTGTTGATGTCAATATAAATCGCTATGGTTCTTGTGTCTTAAGATCAGAGGACACTCGGAAGGCCATACGATGAACGGCGAACTGGATTTGTAGTAAGTTCTTGAAAATAACTGATAGAATATTTGAATATTTTCTTATCTGTTGTATAAAGGATTATGAAAAACCACAATTCGAAAGACTAGATCGTCTATTTTAATACTGTATGTCGTTATCTGTTTATCGAAGTTCGATTTTTGGGAAGGAGGGGGGGGGGGCGTGTTGTGTTTGATAAGGTGAATGAACGTTGTACATTACAGTTCGGGTTATAAGAAGAGCATTGTCCTCGAGGAATATAATTTTTCAAGGCTGAATAAATCTTCACCTAATGACTGCAATAAATGTATATATGTCCATGTACTACTTGTAGTATTCCAACACACTCACTTCATCACGTGTTATTACCGTGGACTTGGATATTCATGGAAACTCTGGGAAAATATATTCTCCCACTTGAGACTGAGAACTCTCAAATTTCCCTGGGGTGAGATTATATTATTCTTTTATCCCATATTTACAGAACTCTACTCGTATAAAGCAAAATGGCAAATCGATCATCCACGTTGACTATGATGTTTAGTCTTGATAAGGCATAGGAAAAGTACTATTTTTGACGTTTTTGCATATACTGGTAAGGAGTAAAATAATCGACACACTGCGTCGCTTCAACCTTGATCAAAAGATGGCAGAAAAGTAAAGAAAACTTATCGAACGTCAATCACTTGGGTGTGATCATTGATAACGTCACAAGGAAATCATTTAATTTCTATTGTTATTATTATTATTATGTTATTATTAAGAAACGACGATTCTGTTTGGCCGAGAAATTTTGTTGATACCTGTATCAACACAAAACGGAAGTATGTGCTTAGTAACGTCGTGAGCAACACGGTTTCAAAGCCGCAAATAAACGTTGGAAAGCAACAAAATGAAATGATAAGTAATCAATGTAATATGTTTTTGGTTGATCGAGGTATCGACACCAAAAATTGAGGAAAAACTTGTGCATCTTGCGCTATGCGCACAATGCAGTTTTCCCTAAATTTTTGGTGTTGATACCTCGATTAACCAAAAAAATATAAGAATGATTCCTTAAATCTATACCTCTTGTCCAGGATTTGCTTTTGTCCATGACTCGGCAAGTCTTGTCATTGTACAAGCAAATTCTGGACATTCGGAGTGCATTTCCTTGTCAATGCTCACACCTGATGATAGATTCTACAAGTCTTAACCCTATGGGGTAAGATTTCATTTTCATGTGCCTTTTAACTGTAATGTCAATTCAGACAATTGTGATGTCATTCATGAATGCTGCGTTGACTGATCAACATATGAAAAGGAATACGGGTACATAAAATTTTATTTTAAGTGCTTTTAGACAATGTGAGAAAAATAAGCATGTACTTGTACATGTAAGACACACTTTAAAAGTTATGACTTAGATTTATGCTGGTAGGGGACTAATATCGCTTAGAGATTAAGAAAAAAACAAACTTTTTATGCACCCCGGAATGAAAGATTCGGGGGTATATAGTTTTTGGCCTGTCCGTCTGTTTGTCCAAAAAACTTTGAATGGTAAATTATATGGCTTTTATATTTCACATATGTATTCCTTGTCACACAATCATTCGTATTTCACAAAGGCGTTATTCAATATTAGACTTTGCCAACTCGCAGGACTTTCAGTCCTTTGATTTTTATTCTACCTACACATTGACTTAGTGAGAAGGGTTTGAACCTACATGTTTCATCACTATCTTTTAATTTACATTGACCATTCCTGTGATTCTGAATATTGTTATCTATCTCTATGCACATGTAGAGCCCCTCATCTCACTGTTGTAAGAATTCTGTGTTTATATTAAAGGAGGAAGTACTGAAGCTCACAAAAGATGGAGAATCACTTGGAGTTTCCACTCTCAGATTCCTACCTAAACAGTCCTCACTGAGACCTCTGATCAACCTGGGGCTACAACCCCCATCTGGTAATAAATCTGTAAGTACAGAAGCTTTACTGTCATACAATGTACAGGTACTCTGCTAGATGACCCATGTGCAATTTTCCAGTTTTCTAAAGAAAAGTTTATTTCTAGAATGTTACAATTTCCTTTATGTATTCTTGTTTTGTGACATAATAACTTCATCAAATGCTTCTTTAAATTCAGTTTTTACCTATCAACAAACAGCTTCAGAATCTTCAGCAAGTTTTGACTTACATAAAGGTAAGACATTTAATTTGCATCAATATTCTATCATTTATCTTGCATATGAATTTTACTTTATTGTCCCATCAAATTAAAGTTTAAGACTGGGATAAAGCTTCACAGCCCTGCATCTTAATGTACATGTATGCATTTGGAACATTGTGAAAACTGCATGGTCATAACTTCATTATCTTTTCATATTAAGTTTAGTTTTATTGTTATACATGTAGATGTTTAATTTTACAGAAAAAGAATTCTGAATGTGTTGGCTTTGCTGTCAATGGTATGGATGAAATCTACAACCCGATGGAGGGAATATGTTGAAGGGAGAAAAGCAAAGAATGAAGAGTAAGATTTACATGTACATACATGTATTTCAGAAAATAATCTTTTTATCATTTATTAACAGGATTAAGTCGCCATATAGTTAAAAAAAATTACTCTTTATCATACTGAAGTGTTATCCCACACTGTAACAGTAACATTTTAGATAAATTCTTTAGATAAATTAATGTTTTGTGTAGATCATTATTTGATCCATCTATAACACAAAGTCAGCTGTATATTACTGTTATATAGGCAACCATCATTATAACACCAAGTCAGCTGTATATTACTGTTATATAGGCAACCATCATTATAACACCAAGTTACCTGTATATTACTGTTGTATAGGCAACCATCATTATAACACCAAGTCACCTGTATATTACTGTTGTATAGGCAACCATCATTAATAACACCAAGTCACCTGTATATTACTGTTGTATAGGCAACCATCATTATAACACCAAGTCACCTGTATATAACTTATATAGGCAACCATCATTATAACACCAAGTCAGCTGTATATTACTGTTATATAGGCAACCATCATTATAACACCAAGTCACTTGTATATTACTGTTGTATAGGTAACCATCATTATAACACCAATTCACCTGTATATTACTGTTGTATAGGCAACCATCATTATAACACCAAGTCACCTGTATATTACTGTTATATAGGCAACCATCATTATAACACCAAGTCACCTGTATATTACTGTTATTTAGGCAGCTTTTGTACTTTGTATAACACCAAGTCAGCTGTATATTACTGTTATATAGGCAGCCTTTGTACTTTGTGAAGACTGATATCAGGAACTGTTATGATGAGATTGACCAGAAGAAATTGTATTGTATCGTACAGAAACTTCTCGAAACCGTAAGTGAGCTTTTTGCTATTTCATCTTTTAAAGTTTCTGAAATATGTACATGTTTATCTACACAGGTATATTATCCTTATATAATGATGTATGCTTGTAGTTACCAAAGTGAATGACTGACACTGATCATAGGACATTTGTTTCTTTGCTATTTAATGTGATGAAGTAGAAGATGTTCTCAGCAGAATTGTTATATTGTACCGTAATTCATTATGACAAGAAATGTTAAACTACCTGCATGCTGTGTTTATTAACATTTACAATGTACTAAACAATATTTGCTTTGCCTTTACATCTTGAAATTAACTTGTAATCAGCATGAAGATAAGGAGTACATCACGAGGAGATATGCTACAATCAAAGTATCGGCTGGAAGACTCTTACGTAAATATCATCGGCACGTCAGCTCCGTAGAGGAGTATGAACCAGATTTCTTCAAGTTTGTAACAGATCTAGCCATGGAGCAAAGCCTTAGAAACAATGTTATCGTCAATCAGGTAGATTATTTATCTGGCAGTCATCAGTAAAGTAGGATTGAAAAATTGATTTTGGTTTAAATAATATGTGTGCATTAAAAAACTTTACGTATAGCAAATTAAAGATTTCAATTTTTGTGCTGGCATATAGTTTTTGGTCTGTCTGTCTGTTTGTCCGCAAAAACTTAACCATTGCCGTAACTTTTGAATGGAGAGTTGGAGTTTGACCTATATTAAGCTTGGCCATAACTTTTGAATTTGAATTTTGAAATTATTTACCTCTTGACCTTGACCTGGGAGTTTGACATAATTTCCAAAATCTAAACTTTAGCCATAACTTTTGAATGGTAAGTGATAGGACTTTCATATTTCATATATGAATTCCATTTGGCAAAACTTTTCCATAGATACCAAATTTGACCTTGTGACCTTGACCTCAAAATGTGAAACTACTTTTCGGCTGTTATACTGTCAAAGATGCCAATGGGGGCATTCATGTTTTACAAACACGGGTTTTCTGACTGCTCCTTCAGGTACCTTTAAGATAAACAATGATAGTTATAATTTTTTGGTAATTAATTTCTTCATACTTTCACAAAATACATGTATATTATATACATGTCTACCTCATGAACTGAATAAAACTTGTTACACCGGCATGTCATTGTCCCTTGTAGGTTGTATTTAGCCATGAACAAACTGAGGACTTGCTACAGAAATTGCAGGCTCACTTATTCAAAAACATTATCAAAGTATGTATATGTTAGCATACATTGAACAAAGTCATAAGAGAAAAATTGTATCATACCTTTTAGTATTTGAATTTACATGTATCAGGGAAGAAATGGTTTGTAGCAATATATTAGCTAAACCTTTTTACAAAGTCCTAAAGTTAAGAATGCCTGAATCAATGTGAAGCTGATTTGGATGAATCAGTTGACCTATTTTTTATAAGTTAGTGACAGACTGTACAGGTATGCATCTTTACATTATAGGTGGGTAGGCAGTATTATGTTCAGACTAAAGGTATAAGCCAGGGGTCAGTGGTGTCTACGTTACTATGTAACTTATACTATGGAGAATTAGAGAAGCGACTGCTGGCCCTAGGGGAGGGGGAGATGCTGATGAGAGTGGTAGATGATGCTTTATTTGTCACACCCTCTAAGGATAGAGCTATCCAGTACTTGAGAACAGTCGTGAAAGGTAGTGATATTTATAGTATGCTAGCTTGTAGTGTTAAAATGATATGATAATGAGGGAATATATACAAAGGAGGTATCTCTCAGGGCTCATTTTGAATACAAACTCCCTTTAAGAAAAGCAAATGCAAAATAATGAGACAATTATGAACTTAAGTATAAATACTTGTAAATCGGAATAATCGTAATTGTGATTAAGCTGGGCTTCCACTGTCGTGAATGTAGAGGAGAATGAGCTACGATCAGAGGCAAATGAACAATCGCGTCTGTTCTCATGAAGTATTTCTTGGCACAATTGGCATATGATAGCGCCGCGAATGCAACAAGAATATGATACGTGTCCGCTACAATAGTGAGGCGAGTGTGATAAGAATAGAGAAGAATGCGACATGAATGTGCCACGATAAAAAGACACTGAGGTGAATGAGAGGCAAATGCAGGAGATTGAGACACGACTTTAACCCAATAGCGCTGCAATGCAGGAGATTGAGACACGACTTTAACCTGATAGCACTGTGATCATGACAAGAATGTGACATGAGCAAAATCAAAATCATATGACATATCCAGGAGCATCAATACACTTTGTTGACTTTGACCTCTTTCCAGGTTGTTTTCTATTGAAAGGCATTGTCAAAGTTTTCAAAATATTGATCCGCACACTTTTACATCAACTCTTAGATAATTCTTATTGTCACTGTCAGTGTGTGTATGTAGTACTATCATGGCAATATCGTGTCAAGATCGTGGCTGATTCGCGTTGATTTTTTCATTCGCGTCACATTCTCAGCGCAATTCGCATCACATCCGTGTCAGATTCTTTCTTGTCGGGGCTCTATCGTGGCTCATTCTCCTCCACCTTGGGAACAAGAATGCACGCAAATGTGAGGCGAATGCACTGCGAATGGAGGAGAATGCAAGGCGAATGCGCTGCGCATGCTGCCGCGAGTGTGAGGCGAATAAGAATTCAGACGCGAATGTTTTTAACAGTTTGAAGTATTCGTGTCGGTACCGCGAACAGAGGAGAATGCAGGCGAACATGACACGATAGTGACACGATGAGACGAGAATGCCCGCGATTGAGAGGAGAATGTGCTACGATTAAACAAAATCACCTAATCGTAGCTCTATCACCTCTGCATTCGCGACAGTGGAAGCCCGGCTTTAGCAACTTAACTTGTATTGAATGTATCTTTTATACCTTGACTAAATTGTGGTTACCTTGCAGACAGACATACAGAAGAAAAAATAATCTAAATATGATGCTCTTGCATTAAGACAACATGAAAATGTATGATTGTAGAATCTTAGATATAGTAAGGGCAAATGTAAAAAAAATTGGCAAAGTCTGTAAGTCTTTGATTATCATGGACCTTTAATGACTTAGTCACTTTCCTTTTGTTTGTATATGTACATGTATATGGAGTTATTTTGAAATATATGTGTGTTTAGGTGTGCCAGAATTCAACTTTGCCATGAACAGTGAGAAGATAACAGTTAATTTTGAGTACTTAGACCCTGAGACTGGACATTTTTATACCAGAGATGATGGTAAATTATTTATGGAAACAAAAACTAATTTTACAAGTTGTAAAATAGTTTCACACAAATAATTGCATACATTGTACCAAACTAGCAATATCAACTTTTTACTTTCAATTCTACTTAGATTACGATCAATACAGAACCATATCGTTGTTATTATAGATCTTAGACTGAAAAAGGGATCTGTTACTCTGATGTTTATGCTTCATGTACATACACAGTACATACATGCTTGCCGAAAGTCTCTTCATTCACAAAATTAGTGCTGACACATCAGAATTTTAACAATTTTGGAATATTTATGATCATTATATTAAATGGAAAATGTCTGGGAGTTTGATAATAAAAAAGGGCTTTTTAGTCACATGTACATGTAAGAATGAATTTAATACATGTATAATGAAAAGTCAATGCTTCTATAAAAGATCGATAATTGGTTTTTGAAAAGTATTTTATGTACATGTACACGTACATGCATGCTATTTTTCCATTTACATGTAAGTGTTAGATGTCATACATGCAGTTTCATATCCCACCATCTGATCTCTAATATAGTACATGTACTTGTTTATTAAAATGTCTAGAAGTATCATAAGTAAGTTTCTGCAATCATTTCTGCCTATGTCTAATGTACTTGAACTATTTACATGCAGGTAAAAATTTGTAAGAACTTACAGTATCAATTTTAATGAGCTGATATACATGTACATGTATACAGGTATTTTAGTTTCTTCTGGGCTTTTAGTGGACCTTCAGAATAATGCGTATCATACATGTTTATTTTATTGTAGTTTGGTTACCATGGTGTGGACTTCTATTTAACACTGTTACATTGGAAGTATCCAATGATTTCTCCAGATATATGGGGCTCGGTAAGTTATGATACAATAATAAAATCTGCTATCATTAATCTGTAAAATTCTTTGCCTGATCTCTGATGATGAATATTTGAAAATCTTGCCGATTACATGTCATGCCCCTTAATTTTTTTTTACACACAGCTCTGATGGTCAACATCAATACAAGTAATGACATCAGTTAAACTTAACATTACATATGATTTCACATACACATTATGTTTAAGTAATTTTGTAAGTTTTTTTTCAAAATATTCAGTAGTTATAGATAGGTATTTTTCATTTACTCTAGCCATTACAGATGCAATGTCCTTTGACATAACACAGACACCTACCTCTATCATGAAGAGTAAACTCTTAAAGTAAGTTATCCTAGATATTAAATTCACAAAATGATGTAAATTATACATGGGATAATCCATGAGAATTAAGGGATAGGGCTTAAATGATATTGTGTAAATTTGAGCCTGTTCAATATCAAGTATGAAATTAAAAGTTTTGCTTATGCCATATCTATTAAGAAATTAGACTTTTAGATAATTTCTTAAGAATCAATTCATTGCCATTTAATTTTTCTCCATCTGAAGTACCGTCAATGATGGGAGAGGAATTCAACTGGGAGAGGAATTCAACTAAGTTAGAGAACTTGTTTCCAATCCCTTTGATGTTATTTATATCAATAAAATATGTTTAATCTATTTAATCTAATGATGGTATTTATAATTGCTTGATTTTACTTTGTTACTGTTGAATTTCAGTTTTCTCCGTCCTCAGTGCCATAAGATATTGTTGGATCCACATGTGAGTAGATATATATATACTTGTTCACTACTACATGTATACACAGTGATTGTAATATGGAAACAACAGGCAGTATGATATGTAAACAATTCAGTTTTAGCTATTTCGAAATATCCTGTAACAATTATCGGCTGGTACACTTTATATTATGACGTTATAATACATGTAAATGAGTCGTCAAGGGCCATTGACTGTTGTCATGTTCAAGTCTGCCAACAGGCGTGACATCAGACATTCAGTAATCCCTCAATCAACTCGTGCTAAATTTTTTGAATTGTTTTGGTTAGATGTTGAATGCAAAAAATTTATCTATACTGAACATTTCATCTTTTAGATAAACTCCTTTGAGGTAATATTCCTGAATTGCTATAAGCTTTTACTGTTGTTGAGTTACCGTTTCCATTGTTACAATAAGATGTTACCGTTCAAGAACAGAGCAGATGATCGACCTAACCACTTTTTTGGTATGAATTTTTCATTGCTTGTCATAAACTGTA
This sequence comes from Pinctada imbricata, assembly GCA_033119305.1. NCBI lineage: Eukaryota > Metazoa > Mollusca > Bivalvia > Pterioida > Pteriidae > Pinctada > Pinctada imbricata. The sequence goes on from VSWD01000010.1 coordinate 86,446,298, forward strand.
TACCTAAAACTAACGTCATATTCTGGGGTTTAAGATCTGCATAATCTTGCAAATCATTATACAATGTACTATATGATATTATGTTGAGGGAAAATGAATCTATCAGGCAGTCAAAGAGGCAAATACTTGTATAGTGATATTTATTCTCCCTAGCATTATTGATTATCCAAATCAATCTGATTACGTGTTAAAAGGAATTGTACATGTATACATGTATATAAGGTGTATTATTGATATTTTACTTGTATTTCAGACATGATTGTAGCATTTGGACAAGATTTTTACCACCGTGTCAGCTCTGCAAGTGTAGGAGAGGTAGGTGGGAAAGAGTACACCTAATAATAACATATCTTCATTGAATTCATTGCCTACCTGCATGGTTTTCTTTCTTAATCATATTAAGAGAATGCGAAATGTATTTGACTTTATCAGAAGGAGATTTGATATGTCATCATTACAACATGTATATAGCCAATTTTATTTGTTTTGATGTGTCCTTTTCTTAACCTAAAAGCTTCATTTCCCTCCTTCATTCTTTATACTATTCATTACTTTGTATTGTTCATCAATTTTGAAGCATTGCAGTTTTGCAGCTCAGCTAGTGCACATTTTAAAAAGTTTTCATATGAAAAATACTCTCAGACTGGTAATTTTTGCTCCAAAGAATGATGAAATAAAAATATTTTCAAAGAAAAGACTGAATGTTGAAATGGTAAAAATTGGTGCCTTGATTCTGATTAAGGATAACAAATTATTTAACACCAAATCCAGTATAGCTTTTCATTTTTTTGATACCCCTTACATAAAAATTTTCATGTACAAATACATGTACAGTATATAATAATGTGTTCTAATTCATGTTTTTGCAGGTGGGAGATGATGTACTAGTATTGTCTAGACATGTTTGTTTGTGGTACGTACTTATTAATGACAATTTTAGCTTAATAATCATTCATAGATGTGCACCTCCTAATATTAGCTGTTTCTGGCAGCTGTTTGTCTCTGTCATGTTACATGTATATTGCAGACATTAAGAGTTTGCTTTATCTGTAATTCAATCCTTTTGTCGTTCTGTCTCACTTTCAGTTTCTTTATATAAATCCTTTCACTTATTCATATCATTTTAATTACTTTAATTTATCAGACGAGAAAAGCAGTATACAAGTCAAAGGTCAAGGTCACTGTAATGAAATGTACATGTATATTTAAAATATTGGTTTCAAGATGATAAATCAAAAACTTCTTCACCCATCAAAATTAAATTTAGATGTACCTTTACTAATCAGACACCTGTAAAAAGAGTAAACTTGTCAAAGGTGAAGGTTATCATAAGATAAGTAGACTTCAACTAGCAGTTTCCAAATGATAACTTGACAACCCTTCATGTACATGTATCTGAACAAAATGTGGATATATACATGTAGCTCCTCATCAGAAAGGGAAGACAAACAGATTCTAGGATCAACAGGTCAGAGGTCAAGTGCTGAAAGAGTCAGTCTGCTATGGATAGGGCAGCATGTATTTTACAAACTTTCTCTTGTAAAAAAAAATATCTGCAAATTGGAAATATATACATGTATGTTTTACAAAGAGACAGATTAGGAATTACATGAATATAATTAGAAGATCTTTATGTTATTACATATTATGTAGGTTAACACTTCAGACATTTGAAATGACACTAAAGCAGCATCACTCTATGTACCATAGCCTCTTGAAGCTGATGGCTGTCAAGAAAAGGGCTCTACAGAAGATTGTGAAGAGACAGGTACAGTGAAATGCATTATTTGAGTAGAATTTTGGGAACGTTTTGAGAGTCACAGATATAAATGTTTATGTAACATAAATATATATGATATATAAGCATAAGTATTGTACGACTTTCTAATATTTTAATTGTGAGGGGGGACCCTGATATTGAAAACTACATGTATTGTGAATGTATTTCGTTTGTTTTTGGGTCTGACCATACCCTCCATGATAGCGAGGAAGATAACTGGTACCCCACAGCCATTTTCAGTATTTTTACCCTCTCTTAGGCATTCTGAAAACTTGTACTCGACTAAATTATGAGCCATTGTAAACTTTTTCTACAACTTATTTCACAGAACGATGAAATTCTAAGAAAGATGGAAGATATGTCAGAGGGTTGGAAGATACCATCAGATTTCCTTGATAACTTATAGGTAATCTGAGACAAAGGAGGAGATAACTCCACAGCTAACCTGAGACAAAGGAGGAGATAACTCTACAGCTAACCTGAGACAAAGGAGATAACTCTACAGCTAACCTAAGACGAGGAAGGAGATAACTCTACAGCTAATCTGATACAAAGAAGAAGATGACTCTACAGCTAATCTGAGACAAAGAGGAAGATATCTTCATAGCTAACCTAACAAAACTTTATATCTTACCTGAGAGAATATGTTGTTGCAAATTGTAATTTGATTTTTTAAAGCCTGTTGTTTAATTTGTGAGCAACTTGTTTTCTCTTTATTATTGTTACATACAAGTTTTCAAAAGGCTTGGTTTGTTTCATACAACCCTATTTTAAACTAACTTGAGCAAAGCTCAAGTGATTGGCTCAAGTGAGCTATTGTTATAGCGCGCCGTCAGTTGTCCAGGCGTAAACTTTTAACATTTTTGACATCTACTCTGCAACCGCTGCACAGAATCTGAATAGCTGACGCATTTTCGACTTCTTCTCTGCAACCACTGTACAAAATCTGATTGGCTGGCGCATTTTCGATTTCTCCTCTGCAACCGCTGCACAGAATTTCACAAAGCTTTACAGGAAGCATGTACTCAAGGCCCTTTACCAAGTTTGCATTTTTCATTCCTCCACCAAATTGTCCACTATCATTCTTTTCTTTGCAACTCAGGTGAGCGATGTGGCCCCCTTGGGCCTCTTGTTTGTTTTAATCAAGGGTGTCTGTCCATAACTACCTACTTTTCTTTAAGATGCAGTGTTGTGAATTTGTGGTTGCTTGATTGCCCATGCTGAAGTACAAATTAGCTGGGAAATCAATTTTGACTTCAGGTCAGCATGTATTGGTTGGTCAACAAATATGGCTGCCGAGGGCTCTGATTGGCTGACACATTTTGGACTTCTCTGCAACAGCGGCACAGAATTTCACAAAACCTTACAGGAAGCAAATACTCAAGGTCCTCTACCAAGTTTGTGTATTTTGTGCTGATCGGTCAGCAAATATGGCTGCCGAGGGCTCTGATTTGCTGACACATTTTCAACTTCTCCTCTGCAACTGCAGCACAGAATTTCACGAAACCTTACATGAAGCAAGTTCTCAAGGTCCTCTACAAAGTTTGTGTTTTTCCTGCCAATTGGAGTAGAAATATGACCACCGAGGGTTCTGATTGGCTGACACATTTTCTCCGAAACTGAGGCTTATAATTTCAGGAAACCTTAAAGGAAGCAAGTACTCAAGGGCCTCCACCAAATTGTCCACTATCATTCTTTTGTTTGCAGCTCGGGTGAGTGATGTGGCCCCCTTGGGTCTCTTGTTTGCTTTAATCAAGGGTCTGTGTCCATAACTACCTACTTTTCTTTAAGATGCAGTGTTGGGAATTCGTGGTTGCTCGATTGCCCATGCTGTAGTACAAATCAGCTGGGAAGTTAATTTTGACTACAGGTCATGTATGGATTATGGTCTATTTTAGAAAATAAAATAGATACAATCATTGAGTGCAGATTGAGTTAAAGAAGAATGCCTACCCTGTTTCTTCGTCATAGTCGCATTTGAATAGAAAATGGCATATATGTTTTGAGAGATGAGTAAATCTTTGCATGAAGATTCATAAATTTTAATACTGGATTTAATATTGTTAGAAAAAACTTGCATGTAGTAGATGTCATGCTGAAAACATCTGGGTTAATGATAGCCGAAGAAAAGGCCTACAGCTTTTTTGCTGCTAGGATGGATATTGCGACAGTGCCTTCTGTATTAAAAAGTGTTGATGAAAATTCGGTATTTGTCTGGCACAAATCAGCATGTTTTCCAGGGGACTTATGACTATGCCTGACTCCTATAGAGCAAAATACATGTAAATGATCGGCAATCATATTTTACCTAGTCAAGCTTTATTATCTATGATAGGGTTGGAGTCCCCATGTCTCTGCTATGTCTCTTTGATTGGATGTGCAATCTTGTAGTTTGCAAATGGCTTGACTCGGTCATGTGACATCAATTTTATTTTTGGAAATCATCTGGTATTTTCCTCCCCTAAATCTTAAAAAAAAAGCATACGAGGTTTCACATGACAAGGACAAGCAATTCATGAGGCATGGGAACTCTTGCAATTTCATTCATAATAAGGCTTGACAAGATAAAATATGATTGCTGATAATAGGGAATTTTGGCCATACCATTGATGCTTTCATTAAAGTTCATGAAATTCAATAGCCGCATAAATAGTCATGGACACTTGGCTATTTGGTTGGTGTGGGTGTGTTGGCCGCAGTGCATTGTATACGATAAATCCTGGAGCCAAATTCAGTATATTGCTGGAACGAATCTGCAGGTTTTCCAGGGTATTACTGACAATGATCTACTCTTTGTTTCAATGTTCAACAGGCAAAGTAAAGCAAACAAGAAATTGCGTTCCAACGGAAAATCTAGCTGCAAGCAGACGACAAATTTGTACATTGCTCACAACTCTGGAAGTCATATTACCATATTTGTTCAAAATACATGTAGGTACACATTGTAAATGAGATTTAAAGGCTTATTTTGGTTCCAAGGTCAGAGGTTAACAAATGTTAATTTATTGATGTATGTACATGTACATGTGTATATGTACATGTAGTTGCTGTTGAGTTCTAAGTTTTCCGTTATGGACTGTCTAATGCTTCCAAGCTTTCATGCGAACTGGACAAGGTTTCCTGCGAACTGGACAAGGTTTCCATGCATCCAATTAAATATTACAAGGAAAAGAAACATTATTTGAAACAATTTTTTTAATTTTTGATAAATGCGTGGATAATTCCACATTATACAGATATTTGCAACATAACAAACCATTCAACCATTCATAAGTATATAACAATAACATGCTTGTATTCTCAAAGGAATTGGACTGTAGTATGTACCCATGATGCATCTCTACCTGATTCATAATAAGTATAATACAGTGCTTTTACTGTACACAAATCATGAACAGACGAGAAATTTGTTGTGACTAATGTACATGTGTTTGAGGAATATCTGAATACATAATATTGATTGATGAAGTAACAATGAGGACTGACTGCTTTTTACAGCCTTCACACATTACAATCATGCCTCCCTTACAACTTGCTCAAACATGAAAACCTCTGATACATGAATACACATAATGTATGTACACTATTGTGACTCCATCAATGTAAAAGCACATTTTGGAGTAAGGAGCACTTGATTTTTTTTTTATTTGATTCTTGCAGCAATTTTGCCAGAACTAAAGAATTATTTCTGTAAATGTTTAAAAAAATGGCACAAACAGCACTTTCTAACAGTCTCAATCAAGTTTTCTAAATCAAAAGTATAATTTGGGAAGAGAGGAATTTAATCTTCTAATAACTAGATGAAGATATGAAATACATATACTCTTCACATACATTTTCTGATGAAAAATTTGTCTATCAAAAATAGGTATAAGTTGTATTTTGTGATGAACATCAATGAGAAAGGTAACAAAATTTTTAAAAGACAAATGGACAAACAAACAAATAAAATGATCGATATAATGAACATGCAAGTCCCTTACTTGCTTTGTACATTGGACATAATTAAATGCATGCTTTCTACCGTAAATGCCCTATATTCTATGTGATAGTATGTGTATCTCCTGACAAGTTCGATTTAATGCTTTTGCAGAGGTATTGAAAAGTGGCAGTCCAAGGAACAAGCTGTGAAATCCTCTTAGTATTTTCAAGAAAATGTCAAATACATTTGTAATAGATTTCAACATCTCTGCACATTATCAAAATTTTACTGGTGGGCTAAAGCAAATATTTATTTGCAGGTGCTACTAAATAATTCAGGTGGTGGTGCTCATTCATATGAAATGTTAGTCTTTAAATTAATAAGTTATTCAAAATTATGCCAACATAAGTTATTTATGCTTTTACATCCCATCCCCTTATACTCAAGGTAAATAACTCTCTTAGAGAAGACTTGTCATACAATGTAAATAAAAACTCCTTTCTTAATGAACTGCCTTATTGTATATTTTCCCCTTCAGTACTTGTACATGTATGTGTATCTTTTGTTTTCTAAAATAATATTCAGATTTATTTGCAATTACCAAGTGCTGTAAAAGATTTTTTACCGTTAATTTTTGTCAAAATCATAGGATGGAACCCCCCACCTCTAGAAAAATCTCTAGATCCACCCATGACCAAAGACATCAAATTGATACAAAGCCTTAAATGATTTATTGCATCTTTAAGAGTTGCCTTTTTAACAAAAAAAAAAAAACAAACTATTCGGAGGAATGTTCAAATGTATCAATATCCAGAGCTTGCAACCAAAGATGTTCATGTATAATAATGGTAACAGAGGTACATTGTAATATTGCCAAAATGAAATTACATAAACATGTAGAAGTAGAACTTATCACTAATATACATGTATGAACACTGAGACTTACTAAGACATATATTTTAAAACAAATAATCTTGCTATCATTCTGAAATGAAATACTTTAACAAAACAAAGACGGTAAACGGTACTTTCAACCTATCAGAATCTGAAGAAAATACAAAAATACAATGTTTCTAAGCATTATGTACCATGACACTGGGAACGTATACAGAGTCAAGTATAAACGTTGACTGGCGATCAATATATACTGAACATACTGGTGATCATACATGTAGTACCCAGAGGAGGTCTGCTCCATAGGAAGTGCAGAGCCCTGTTTATTAATGTATATCACATTACGTATTGTGAGGAATGGTGGATAGGAGAGCCTACAGATAACCGCTATGCCCTATACCGTGATTCCTGTGTGGTTGTTTACGGGTGAACCGACGGGAGATGTCCGTGTTGAGACAGATGAACTGTGTAAATTCTCAATGATCGGTAAGATATCACTCCACACCTTACCCAGCTGATATGAAAATACAAGAAAGATTATCATAAGTATTAAAAATTGCTGTGTCAAAATACTATATCATACGTGTATATAATTGAAAATCATGGTATATATCAGTTTGAAATACTATCATGTGAGCCGGTTCATATGGTCATAATTAGAACAAACTCACTCTTTGGAAAAGACCACTTGCTTAAAATGATAATGGATGACAAAATAACTAAAAAGCTTAAGATGGGAGCTTTTAACTCTATTATTTTTTTGTCAAACTGCAATGGAATCGTTGCTTGAAAAGCGTCAAACAAGACCAGAAAATGATATTTTACATGTATATTAAATAGATCTGGAATGTGTAAGAAGTATATTGGACAGTCATCTTTCATAATATTTGTCGAATATTTGTCTAATTATCAAATTCTTATACATGTATAATATATTTTTTTGTCTGGATTTTATTTCCATATAAGAAATCGGTCTACTTACATCAGAATGTGACTTAGACTGTATTTTGGCCATTGCACTAAGTAAATCATAGAGAATTTCAAGGTTTGCATGTATAAGTTGTGTCTCCATCTGTAGACAGTGTAAACTGTAATAATTTCTGTTCTCCATGTTGGCTATCTGACTTTCTTGCTGTGAATATTGGATATAAAGTTTAACTTCATTGCATCTTTTTGAAAAAAAAATGGTCAAGGTCGTAACAATACAGTTTGACTTTTGATACATATACAGAGAAAGCTTTACACATGTCGGCCTACATGGGACATTTACATGTACATTGTCAATAGTTTGAAATTAAAAATAAAATGTCTCCTCTGTTTTGGGGAGAAATTAATCATTCAAATGAACAATGAAGGTCAAAGTCATTTCTCAGAAGTTTATCAAGTTGCATTTAATGTAAGTTTTGAATACATTTACAAGTGTGTAGCGTAACCAAATGGCCTCTCTCCCACAATGATTATGCAAATTAGTTATTTTGATCTTTAATTAATTTCTATCTATTTTATAAATGGGATATTTCCAATTGTACAAATATCTAGGAGAAGATAACTCTAATTTTTTATGTTAACTTTACGATCACGTGCTAAACTAATTCAGTAGAAATGATTGTCATTCCCGACAGTGTATAACCCTTTGTCTGTCACTTGACAGCAACAGAAGCTATAATGGTTTGCCTGTCACAGGTCTTGGTGCAATAGACGAAATGGTGAGGATTTGTTCTAAATTCAGGCAACCTTGTTTATACGTCTGAATTTCAATAGACCTTCTTCATATTACCAGTAGACTTGCATTTTAGACGCTCAAAGACCCGAGACATCACTACTTTTGATGTTATTTCTACTTGTGACGTCATAATTCAGATACGACGTCACAGTTAAAAGTTACGTCAAATGTTGTCATGTTGGGTCTTAGGATGTGCAAAATACAAGTCAACTGTGGTAATGTGAAAATCGTCTATTAAGTCGTGAATTTCAATGGAGATTTCCATGTGATTGTGAAATATCCCATGCTCCCAATATATATTGTGCACAAAATTTTGTATGTTACACTCTTAGATTTATTCTCATACGCTTTAATCAACATGTTATGTTCTTAGGTTAATAAACCTAAAAATAAAATTTTATTCAAAGTTACAAAATGACTAAGTAATTACACATGGCAAAGTATAAGATTTGTGGGCCAAGAGGGCTACTGGTAGCACATTTGCCTTGTACAATTTAAGTGCTAAAATCAAAATCATTACAGAGGAAAATGGACATAAATTGAGTGGTATCATCTTGGTTGATTAAGACACAGATAATTGCCACTCACCTGCAATATTTTTTGTTCTAGTTGTTCCACTGCTCCCACCTAGAAAAATTGATTTTGAATATTTAAATAACAATGTAAAGTACTTGATCAAATAAAGACAGACTAATGTATTGTACTTGTAGACAAAACTGATGTATATAAAATTGTGGTCTTATGTAAAAAATGATGATGATGGAAGTTGACATTTTATCTGATATTATGGTAGATTTTTATTGACTACCTCTGATGTGGAGACAGTTGCAGACATTTTCTTCTTTTTGTACTGTCCCATTTTGGCAATGGCTCTCTGATGGTCTGACAGAACACCCTTCTCATGTCTTTCACAAAGATCCTAAAAATCAACAAAATAGAGAGGCTTAGTTACAAGTACTTTCAACGTGTATGTACATGTATGACTTCCCTGTACACATGGCTTGATTTCACAATCAAAAGACGTCCTTTAGTTATAAGTACGAATCAGAGTAGTTCTAGGTATAGGCTATGTACTAAGGTGTAGGGGTAGCTTGCTTCTTTTCATTCAGTTTAATCTGCGAGAAATGGATATCGAAATTCATAAAATCTAGACGAAAGGAAAGTAGAATCCTAAACTTGCTTTACAATAGCGAAAACTGGAAATTCCATCGATTAGAAGTGTGGAAATTTCAAAGACATTACCCATTCTATCGTTACGTGTAGAGCTCCGTTTACACGTCCATAACATGTAGCTATATTCACGTCATGACATCATTTGATCAAAGATCACAGGAAGTTATGATGTCATACGTACAAGTTGCGCTAAAACTTGTAAATAAACCTGTCTAATGAAGGTACACATACATGTACATGCTGTATGTCAGTTTCAAAATGGTTTATACTGGAACAATTTACTGCTTGTACCGGTATGTATGGTTTTAAATTTTCCTGTCATGAAAGATAATTGTTTTTATTCATAATGACTGTTAATTATTGCTATTAACAAATCTCACTTGCTCTATAGGCTATTAATGAATCACACTTACCCTGTAAGCTATTAACATATCTTGTAAGAAGCAGATTTTCTCTAAGACTAGATCATCAAGGTCACCGGCCTGTAAAAGATTTAAATGCTGTTAGCAACTTCCTAGATGTATACAGATTTGCCACAAACACAGTGATTAATTCATATAACTTGATTGTAACAAGTAATTCACTTTTTACATCACCTACTGAGCAAAACAAACAGAGATATTTTGGTATGGTGTCCATAAGTTTGTCTCTATGGTAGCAACATATGATTTTAAAAACTACAGAGATAGTTAAGCAAGATTAGACTTAACCAATAATGGAGTGAAGGTCAGGATCATCTTCAAGGTCAAATTACATGTATATACAATTACACTGTATGTATGTTTAAGTTAAAATACTCTACAGACCTATTCAGATTGATTACTTCATAACATGTTAAGTTTAGAAACTTCCCTAATACACCATCATTTCAATCCTAATACCATTTACATGTAACTCTTTATTGTTTAGCCTTTTTGTCAAAGATTTCTTAACTGTCCCCATTCTCTTACATCAGTTGATTCAGTGAATATGTAAACTATATGATATAGATACTGCTGCCATAAAAATCAAACGCTTGCAATTATTTGAATAAATATGAATGGAACCTTGGTATGTAAAAACACTGACCTCCTGTGAGGCTTTGTCCCCTAACGCTGCATATTCCACAGAAAGATGCTTAAAGCCTCGTTGTAAGTTGGACCATGTACTATTGGTACCTGTTGCCCAGGCAGTCATTGGTGTATTATCACTACTTAGTTGACTGGAAAATAATAATTCATGAGGTACACATCAAATCGAAAAAAAATCTTGTTAGAGTTGATGAACATGATGAAAGCAGCCTTTTTCTTTTCTTTTCCTTATTGAAATGCAGAATCAATACAATCTACAGAGTTATATAGACTTTCCCTCTCTTAATCATCTTTGATTTTTGATTGATCGTCTGAAGATTAAAAATCAACTGGTCACAAGCATCACGTCAGAAGTTAGTTATTATTTTTACCTAAGTTCCTGGCCAAACTGAAGCATATCACAGGCATAGTTGGTGGCTCTCATTACCATTCTCTCTATAATGTCTTTTAATTTACACACACTGTTATATAAAATCCTAATGTGTTCTTTACTGTTGCTAAGCTGTGTTTGAGTATCCATGGGCACCAAATCCTGTAAAAAGGTAAAACTCGAATATTAACATATGTACAATGTAGTTACATTAAATGTAATTAAAACATTGATGTGACGTCATGCCTTTGTTCGAACCGTCTGAAATTTACCTTTGACTGTCCAATATCAAATCTAGGTCGCGTTTATTAGAAAAAATATACGCGACCTCGATTAGATATTGGACAGTCATAGGTAAATGTACTTTGACATCTACAGGACAACCGTTACAATCCTTATTTAGAAATCACGTGACAAGAATTCCATGTATCGTGGTACTGACTATTCCAATTTTTGCTATTTTTTCCGGAGTTTACAAAATCCAGCACAATCTTATATATCTAATGAATCGGCCGTTGTGTCGGAAATGATAATGTAAGAGGCACTATCGTTCAGTCCGTTTTTTCTTTTTCGGTCTTAATTAATATTTTTTCCCATCTTTTTAATTTTACTTTTAATTAAGATTTTTGCTCGACTCCTTCTAGTCCGAAATACCTATACCTAAATCCAGCCTTTGACAGTTATTTTGACCCAGTACCCCCCCCCCTTCCCCCGGTGCAAATAACCGTCAAAGGCTGGGTTTAGGTCAGGTTTTTCGACCTAGACTCCTTCAAAATATCTTTCTTTCATTTAACCTTGCATACAGTAAGTTGAACGTCCCCACTGATTTCTTTTCGGTATTTCGGCACTATATTATTTCTTGCTTGTCCGGAAACAACAATTTTAGAGACACGCCCTTTTATTCTATAACTCCAAAGAAGCTTCAACTAAATCGTCATCACGCAAAGTATTCTCGTCGATTTTTTTCCCAAAAATTGCATCAAATTTCGTCTTGGTTTACAGAATCTGCGTCATAATTTGTCACAACTTACATTTTTAATTGAAAATTTCATCTCCGTTATCTTCTTTTATTAACGACTCCCTATTGCTAGTGGCGAGAATGTTAGAACCTGGAGTGATTATATTTCGTTACAGTTAAGGCAATTAACATAACAAGAATAAAGTCAGAGGTCATGCCACTTTGAATAGTGATCAATGTTTTAAGAACGATATACGCTTCAAACAATTCATTCTTAAAGATATTGGACAGTTTGAGGCCCTGCGGGCCTCAAACTGTCCAATATCTTTAAGAATGAATTGTTTGAGGCGTATATCCAATACGTAATTTTGGTGTTCATGTACTGGTTCCACCATTATTTTCTGTTTCTATCATCATTTTCAAGCATGCATGTATAGCTTTCAATGTACAATTAATACGCAAGATAGCAACTACAGTGCGTGCAGCATGTCTGTTCTGATAAGCATTTAGTCACCTACTTAAACCATTGTTCAAAACTTGGGCACTTTTCTGCCCAAGTAAATTGCTGACGTCAAAACAGTGGAGAACAATCAAAGAATGCGCGAAAACATTCGTATAATCTTGGTTAGAAGTGTTTGCGAACTTCCTTATTCACACAACAAAACACTGTGACCAAGAAAACCTCAATCAATCTTTGATTCCAAAGCCTCAGAACACAGCCCACTGATAAATGAAACATTGTAGACTATGAACCTAAAATTTCAAGATCATCTACCAACATGATATGTTTGGGAAACTCTATGTACCATTGGCAGCTATTGTGTGTAGTCCAAACAAGGTTTAATCCAAAAGGTCAAACTTTGGTACCAAACAAAGGTCTTGTCACAAAGAATACACATGTGAAATATGATTTTAAGACTCTTTCATGGTTTGCTATGAAAGATATATCAGTTCTACCCAAGGGGTCTAAAAATCATGTAAAACCCAAGGCTTGACTTGCCGAGGGTGGAACCGATGTATCTTAGCAAACCATGAATGAGTATATTGTCTCTCATACCTACACATTGAAGGTAGGGTTTTCTCCAGAAAGAAAGCTATGATGGAAATCCCTATTGTCATATCACATGATACCTTTCTTTCATATCGCGTGACGCTATTATTTCAATTGTGCATTTTTCGTTAATATTTGAAAAGTCTAATATTCGTAGTTTATTCTAATAGAACAAACCATTTTCAGAGTTGCTGAATTCAAATGTTGCAAAATTTTTGCAAATGAATCATGTAGATATTATTCAAATTTTGTCTATTCTTTTTCAATTTTGTCCTTTTTCCTTTGATATGACAGAACTGTATTATTTACTGTTCAAAAGTTATACGCAAGTTTTGGGAAAATGTACAGACCGGAAAAAACATAAACAATATAAATGCTGATCTTCAACATTACTGGGGTTTAAAAAGTTTCAAAGATGTATTGATTGGCCTTGACTTCGTATTAAATTTAGAGTTACAGCCCATACACCCGATGGTATGAACAGCGGTGTGGAAGAGTTAATCAATATGTCATGATGAAAGAAAATATTTCTTGTTTGTAATGACAACTTTTGCCATTTGTTCCTTACTAGTCATGATGTATCAGTATCACTAATGACTACCCATACTATGGTTTAAATTGATTGCATTTTTTTGAATAATACAAATATAATACAAGTTTTAACTGCAAGGTTAGAGAAGTTAATTGACCACTTGGAATTGTAAAGTTGTCAGATAAATTCAAAATGGACTTATTTAGTGAGTGATATTTTACTACTCAGATTACAGGTAAATCTTACCTTTGCAGTACTTGCCAAATTACTTGTCATAAACTCATCTGGAATGCCTCGGAAACTTTCTCGTATTTTATGTTGGACGTCCTACAAAAATCAAGGTATTTACTTTCTATGGTTCCAAACAGAGAAAGCGTACTGAACAAAGTACATGTACATGTATATTTATATTATCTAGATTGTACTCATTTAAAGCTGAGACAGCACACAGAAACTTTCTTTATACATTATCTTCAGAAAATAAAGAAAACAATCAAGACAGATCCTCCATTATTTTTGAAAGAAGTTTGCAAAAATTAATCTTCAATGTTGAAATGTCCAAAAAAACAAAAAACAAAAAAAACATGTGTTTGTGAAACACTGAATGCCCCCGTTGGCATCTTTGTCGGTAAAACAGCTGAAAAGTAGTTCACATTTTGAGGTCAAGGTCACAAGGTCAAATTTGGTCTCCATGGAAAGGTCTTGTCACAAGGAATACACATGTGGAATATGAAAGCCCTATCACTTACCATTCAAAAGTTATGGCCAACTTTAAAGTTTTTCAAAAGTAGGTCAAACTCCAAGGTCAAGGTCACAGGGTCAAAACTTTTGGTATCCATGGAAAGGTCTTGTCACAAGGAATACACATATGAAATATGAAAGCCCTATCACTTACCATTCAAAAGTTATGGCCAAGGTTAAAGTTTTTGCGGACAAACAGATAAACAGACAGACGGACAGACCAAAAACTATATGCCCCCGAATCTTCGATTACAGGGGCATAAAAATCTGATGCTCAGTAAAGGATAAGTCAATACGGATGTCATTTTACCGCATAATTTGCTTTTGATACCTTCGCAGATCCACTACTCATGTATATGCATTGCAGCAAAGGAAACAAGTTTCCCACAAAATATTCTAGATAGTTTGTTTCTATTTCATACAGTATTTATGAAACTTTTTATGGGCTTTAAATACCCTTGCTAGGCTCAGGGTGAAAAATCATCCAACTCCTTTCAAGTACATGTATATACATTTGTAATGTATGAAATAGAAACTCATTGAGATCCTCTACATACAATGTACCGTATGTACACGATACAAAAATGCATGAGCTGCTGCTTTGTATATTTAATCTACATGTATAACAAAACACTAATTTGAAAGTTTTGTTAAAATGTCTTAGATCCAAAATTGTAGAAATATAAAACATGAGCAATTTTTACACACATTTTGATTGTTCGCTTTCCCCTCCCCAACACACAATATGGCATTACTATTTTGCCTATAAACTGCTGCTGGAGGCGATTCAAAGGAAACAGATCCAAGTAGAACTGTTTATCATGTAGCAGATAAAGAGAAGAAAACAAAACGGAGAAAAATTTAAGGATAACTAGTTGGAATCAAATGAATTATACAATTATGGGTAAGTTGGCACTTTATATAATTAATTTACACATGGTTTGATACTTACTGATCCTGTAAATGTAAAGAAGAATTTAACCAGCTTATCATCATACATCTGTGGATGTCTGGCAATCAGATTAAGAAATCTGCGTAAAGATTTCCGTCTTCCCTCAATAAATTCTCTATTTGCTGCAATAAAAAAAATTTCAAAACAATCAATGAAACGATTTTGATATGATCATTTCTATGAGAATATATTTAAAAGTTCTATACTCGCAAAGATTTAATAAACCCTAAAAAGGCCAGTATGGCCAGATTGCGAAGTGCTAGTTTTAGTTGATGTATACTTTATCTATTGTATTCTTTCTGTTAAAGGAGTCTACCAGTGAAATATTAAAGCAATGCCACTTCTAATTCAAGAGATACATGTGTATAGCTAATTTATGTATGATGATAAGCCGGTTAAAGTCAAGGCCAAGGTCATAAATGAAAGGTTCAAGGTCACAGTATCACTTGCAAGGTCTTGTAACATAGAATCTTAATGTAAAATATGAAAGTAATTCCGCTTATAGTTCAAGAGATACAGTCATGTTTAAAGTTTTGAAAAGTTTACCAAAGTTTAAGGTCGAGGCCACTAGTTGAAAAGGCCACTAGTTGAAAAGGCAGGGTTTCATTAAAAGGTGTTAGGAATCTATGAGTGAAATATGTAAGCTCTATCCATTATGGTTAAAAAAATATATAACTAAGGTTTATGTTTTTGAAAAATAGGTCAAACTTCAAGGTAAAGGTCACTAGGTAAAAAGTCACTGTCACAAATGTATGGTCTAATCACAAGGTGTATGCACATGAAGTATAAAATCCCTACCTCTTAAGGTTCAAAAGATATTGCCAAAGTTAATGTTTTTGAAAAGTAGGTCAAACTTCAAGGTAAAGGTCTCTAGGTCAAAAGTCAAGGTCTTAAATGAAAGGTCTTATCAAGGTTAATCGCTATGTAATGTTATTTGTTAATTTTCCTCATAGTTTAATCCCTCATGGCTAAAACACAAATTCAGAAATTTCTATCTCAAGGTCAAAGTCAAATTTTGTTGCTGCATTTGATTCATTTCATCATGGTCTATCACCATGTAAAGTTTCATGTTGCTGCCCCAAACATTTCTCTCAAGAAAGACTTAAACACAACACTTTAACCAAAATGTTGACACACTGATGGATGGACAGACAGACTTCGCTATTTCATAGACCGGATTTTGCTTTGCAATCAGGCCAAAAATAAACATACCGGTATTATATCAGATATCTCCAAGTTGTAGAAGCAAACTGTCATATGCATGAACATGTAGTTCAAAAATATACTCTATCATATATTCCACTTACAAAGCAGGGCTCTCACACCCATTTTTTGGACTGGGGTCATGGCATTTGAAATTTGGAAAAACAAAGAGGTTTTCTCAGAAACTGTGTAAAATACAAAAAAATTTGGATTCCTTTTCACTAGCATTTTTAATTTGCTTATTTCTAATTTTCCATGAGGTGTCTTAGTGGGAAAAATTGGTTAATTAATTGGGAAAAAAATACAATCCTCTACGCGACATAACAAAATCGGGAGCATGTAGAGATATGGTTTTAATCAGATTGAAAAGATACTATTGTTCAATGGGAATGGGACCAAATATCAGCCCCAGATCTGGCTGACTGAGAGCCCTGAAAAGAAATAACGAAGTACATGTACATACCTCCCATCATCTTCTTTGGCGGCAGTCTGGGAATGAGTCGGTATGGGAATCTCATCATAAGCAACTCTTGGAATGCAAGAAAATCATTGTACCTCCTCAAAACTGTGGTCTTGTAGGTCTGAATAAATATAAAGTGTGATATACGACAAGTCACTTTCCCTTTCATTAATTTTAGATTAAGATATAAGTGATCACAACTCTTTACATGGAAAGGAGAGGATGCCATGAAACTTATACCTGACTGGTTACTTCATATTCTACGTGCTTTAATATCAGTCCCTTTTTCTCAGGAACAAGCTCCACTTTTATATTATCCAGTCCACACAGCTCATAGAAGGAATATCCCAGGTCATTTGGATTCTTGTTCCTGCGGACTTTTACACTGGTTGCTCTCAAGTCTGACAAATCTCCCAAATTTGGTTTAGGAAGTTCTAAAAAATGAAACCAGTACTTTAATTCTTATTGCCTGAAATAAATGCTTTTATCCACTTTTGTCCATTCAATCAATTCAAGATCACACTTAACAAAATCAATGCATATAGACTGAGTCTCTCTTTGGAGTACATAGGTATCACAATCATGTACATGTTAATCCAAATGTATTCATTCCAATTTATCTCTGAAATGTTTTTTTTTTTAAGTAAGGAGTTCAAAATTTAGGCAAGCCTAGTAAAATGTCATATCGAATCACATCTTCAACATATCAGACTAAAGAGATATGTACATATTAAAAGTTGGGAATCAATTATGCACATGCATTACAGGTACCATATTTTAACACATTGATTTCTAATTACAAATAAATTCTGTACATTGAGAAAGTTACAACATGTACAAAAGCTTCTTTTTTCTTACATATACATACAAAGTACATTGTTTGTAGAGTTATTTTGATGACAGCTTTTCACTGCTATACAAGTACATACCTCTACATTATACCTATACATCTTTAAATTCCATACAAAGTTTAAATAGAATACATGTAGAATAAAACTATTGCAAACTTAATAAAACTTACCTTGACCTGAAAAAGTTTCCAAGAGTTTTTCACTGACAGTTTTGCCTTGCTGTGCTAATGCTGTTAGAGCCAAGGCTTTATACAATCCAGTTCTGGTAATATAACCTTGCTTGTTATCCACCATGTCCCATATCTGTAAAATATATATTACTTAAGAATTGAATGTTTATTTTTGCCATTTTATTGGATGATGAAATGTCAGTTGTCGTATCACAAATTGTGTAAAACCGCGTAGCGTAGCGAAGCGGTTTTACGCAAAATTTGTAATACGACAACTGACATTTCATCATCCAATAAAATGGCAAAAATAAACATTCAATACTTATAATTACCAAACATATGAATTTATTCCGAATTCGTACAAATTCTAAGGAAAATAAACGATTGAGTACGTGGCGTATGAAAATATTAAACTGGTACGAGCTAGTTCCCTAACAACAAAAATGTTCGAGAGGAAAAAAACCAAGCTGACATTTAATCTGAAAAAAAAGCATTTCCCCCTTCATAACCTCAGCATGTTTTACCTATTTGCACTTACTGCTGTACTGTTATGACGTAATTTGTGACGCGTTGTTTATCGAAGGCAGCAGACATGACAGTTGAAAGCACAGGCTGCCGATGTTTATCTATTAAAAAATATAAACCAACCTTTTTATTGTTTTTTATCATACCTACAGGGAAACTTTCCCTGTACGTATGATAAAAAACAATAAAAAGGTTGGTTTATATTTTTTAATAGATAAACATCGGCAGCCTGTGGTTGAAAGTAGAACCACAGGCACCAGATTCCTACAAATTAAAACTCAATCTTCAACACCCGTTTCTCTTCTCTTTACCTTTCTCTAAGGCACGACAGCTTCCATGTTTTAAATCGAGTCGAAACCTACACTTTACCGTTAGCGGCAATTAAGGATGACAATTTAAACTAACAGTACTACACATGCTAAGAATAGCGTAAAGTGTAGGTTTCGACTCCATTTCAGGTATTTGGATTAATTGCGGCTAAATACACGAATAATCAATGATAAGTAGGTTACGATCGCGAAGAAAAATATCTGTAGAAAATACTGATATGCAGTTTTATGAAGAAATCCTTTTGAAACTTACGATATTGAGGGGGTAAAGAGGGGGGATGGCGTTTAAACATGGAAGCTGTCGTGCCTTAAAGAGAGAGTAAAGAGAAGAGAAACGGGTGTTGATGATTGAGTTTTAATTTTCTTTGTAGGAATCTGGTGCCTGTGAGTAGAACATGAAGCAATTTGTGTTGGGATTTATACGGACTCTCAGACAGCATTTCTTGTACCTGTAGATCTTATGTGTGAAGAAAAAACACTTTGTTAAGATCTACAGGTATCGGAATATCAGCTGTAAATTATTTCTTAGGAATCAGAACGAAATCGGCATGACAAGTTTGGTAAGTCGCGATTGCGTAGCTTTTGCTCAGTACTTTCAAATTTATTCATCCTACACGTTGTATACTGGTCGGGTACATATCATCGCCAGGCACATATTATCGCCACTTCATTTATATCTCTGCATATTGTTGATGTAGAAAATTAATTTTTTCACCATAATTACATCTTTGATACATGAAATGGTATACAAAATTTCAAATAATTTCATAGCCTGCAAATACTGAATTTTATGATAGAAAGTCGGTAAATCTGAATATATTTTCCCCGCCCCTTCGGGGAAAGGGTAGGTCACTTCATCTTCCTGTATCTCTTTGGTTTTTAATTTTTTTTTTTGTATGAATTTTCATCGTCGAAAAGAAGAAAGTTCAAAGATTCAAATAATATAAATTTTGTTGAAAAAGTGCAAGATTTTCAGTAAGAACAGATAGAGGTGGCGATAATATGTACCCTTCCTTCTTTCAAACTTGGCTAAACCCTGACGTTCACAAATCATCGATAAACAAGAACAGATGATCAGATTTTCATGAAAATTAGAGGAAATGTGTATCAAGGGTTCTTTTTCCTTCTGTGTAAATTTCATCAAATTTCATGAAGAAATAAAGATTTTAGAGCAAAAAATGTTGAAAAAAGTGGCGATAATATGTGCCCAACCAGTATCCATGTGTATTATATTAATTTCGATGATTTTAGAAAAATAAAGGACAAGTTTTTTTCATGCATTTCTAATAGGTCAATCAAAATTTCCCTAGAAACACAAGAAATCCATCAACAAACTGCCGTTCATGTTCACTTGTTGCAGTTTTCAAATCATGCGCGTAGCAACCGATGTAATCTCTGCAAATATTCACAGTACTGTGCTGTGATGTTTATGAGTCTACACATGGAACTGTTTCTAGTTTTAATGGATTGTTTGAGACTATTTGTATTGTTTATTTCATGCGTTAGACAATTCTTGATTTCTGTTGCGTTAGTGTGAAAGTAGTTCCGGTCAATTTTGACATTTTATCATCTCATAACGGAAGTCACAATAAATGCGATCCACCAATCAAAATGCTTAGAATCAGATAAACAAACACATTTGGTTATTATATGTACATGAAAACAGGTGTGTCTGATTATATACAAGTATGCTGTCTGTCATATGTAATAATGTTCAATCCTAAATACGTAAGCTTGACCTTAAATGTAGCCTGAACATGCTTCATCCCTGGGAGGTACCATGAATAATGTCAAGATGACAAGAAAGTTATAGAGAGCAGAGCTTGAGTGGCCCAATTGCAGTCGTTTATGAAGCAAAACTATAGATAGAAATGTCCCCCCCCCCCCCCCCCCCCCCCCCCCCAGGAAGGAGTTATCTGCCCCTAACCAAGGTGGAGGTGGGAAATCTCAGCTCTAAACAAAATTCGAGTATTGTGGTTAATAACCAGTGTATCAGGTGTTTGATGTTTTATAAGTCTATTGTATGATAGTATACATACGATATACAAACTGAAAAGCTAGCAATATGGAAGTACAGGCAAGATCTTTTGCCGAGGTGACCACGCCCATGGCTACTGCAAAGCCTCTGTTTATTTTAGAGCAAGACTTTTTCACAAGAAAGCCTATAAAATCTCAGTGGATCACTCACACAGAGATGTATAAATCTATATCTGAACAAGTCCCAAGTGAGCGTATATCAGGTCTGCAAAGGGTTCGAGGCATGTGGAGAATCTACATGGACTCTGATGAGTATAGAGATGAGCTCCTCACCCAGGGATTCTCCTTAAGGGGTAAAAGTATACCCCTTTATCCAACTAATCCCAAAACTACCAGATCTGAGGATACACTGCGTGTAAGGGTTAAAAACATCCCTCTTTCTGCCGATGACGGCCAAATTATTAAAGCTCTACAGGATCGTAAGTGCACCATAATATCTTTCTTTCGGGAAAAGTTAAGGGTTGATTATAAACTGACCAACTGTGAAACAGGTGATCGGATTGCAATCATCAGTCCTATAGAGGAAGCTCTTCCAACATCACTTCGCGTTGGCCGTTACTACGCAAGCATATATCACTACGGTCAGAAAAAAGAATCACAAAAATGTAGCAATTGTCTTGAAACAGGTCACCACAGTAGTGTATGTGAAAATGAAGCTGTGTGTCGTAAGTGTGGTAAACCCGGGCATTTAATGGCCAATTGTCCAGATGCTTTTGAGGAGCAAAGTGATAATCCTTGGTCTATTCTAAGTTATGACGAGACTGACACCGCAAACACTGATGCTCAATCCGAGTCAGATTATGATGACGATGATCATCATACAGAAGATGAGATCAATGATCCTCAAGATGGGACATTGGTAGAGAGTGAAGCTCTTGATGAATGTGGAGGGTTAAATCAAGTGTCAGATACACCCAAACAGGTAGACACGCAGAGCAACAGTGCATCCACTGCCTTACCTATATCTGATCAAACAAATGCTCATAATGAGCCGCAGACACCTTGTGTAAGCAACCAAGGTAATATCAACACATCAACATCCCAAAAAGCTCACGTTAAGTTCACAGCAAAGCCGAAAACTGCGAATGGTAAAAAAGGCAAAAAGGCCAGGGCTAACAAGCCTCCAGGTACTATTATTGACGCCTTTCTAAAAACACCTGGCACAAACAGAAAAAGTTCGCAAGTGCTACAAGAGGCTCGCACTCCACCAAGCCCTTTGGAAGACAAAGATGCCAGAAATCTTAAAAAACCTAAGGGAATCAGTAATACTTAGACATACATGTACGAAAAGAAAACAAAAGTTCAAGTAATCTTCAAAATGATATATTGTAAACGTTTTGAAATAGAATTCACAACAAGAAATGCACATGACTAGTCTGCACTTAACAACAATAAATACTCAAGGTTTACGAGAAAAAAATAAAAGACTTAGATTTTATACATGGATTAAACAACAGAAAGCTAAAATAATACTTGCACAGGAAACCCATTTCACTGAAGAAATATTACCAAAAATTCACTCTGAGTTTGATGGTATCAAAATACATAGCACAGGTACATCAAATAGCAGAGGTGTAAGTTTATTCGTACACAAAAGTTTAGATGCAAAAGTAATAAATAGCTTCACAGACAAAGACGGCAGATACATTATAAGTAACATTCAAATAAATGATGTAATATATTGTATAACAAATTTATATGCACCTAACGACAACAAAAAAAGAAACATATTTTACAAACATATTAAAAATATGATTGAAACGCATAGTGAAGGATATAATATTATAGGAGGGGACTGGAATGACACCTTACAAAAAACAGACAGGAAAACAAAACGCAGTAAAATAGTAATAAACTCAAATCTACGAAAACTAAAAAATGAAAATAAACTAGTTGATCCTTGGCTAGTTATGAATAAAAATAATCAACAGTATACATGGAGAAGAAAACATAATCCAAATGAAGCAAGTAGAATAGACTTCTTCTTAATACATAGTGATTTACAACCAAAAATAAAGAAAGCAGACATAAGACCTGTACCGATTCAATACACCGATCATCAAGCTGTCTCTCTTTTTATAGACATACAAATTGTTAAAAGAGGACCAGGGTATTGGAAACTGAATAACAATCTTCTAAAAGATACAGAGTATCAAAATATTATTGAAAATCTAATTGAAAAGTATACAGACAAAATGAATGTGCTAGACTCAAATATACAATTATTATGGGAAAAATTAAAAATTGAAATTAAAGAAAATTCAATACGATACGGAATCTTAAAAGCAAAGAATAGAAAAAACAAAATTCAAAAATTAGAAGAAAAGCTAAAAGAAAATTTAAAAACACTGAATCCAAACGATGAACTTATAAAACAAACAGAAAAAGAGTTGGAAAAAGAATATGAATTTAAAACTAAAGGGGCACAAATAAGGTCCCGTATAAAATGGTTAGAAGAAGGTGAAAAAAACACAAGGTATTTCCTATCATTAGAAAAACAAAGACAGATTAAAAAATCTATAACAAAACTGAAAGACAAAAATGGAATAGAAACAACAGATCAAGACAAAATACTGGAAATAGAAAAAGAGTTTTACCAGGAATTGTATATATCTAAGAATCCAAATAAAGAAGAAATTGATAAATTTATAAATGAAACAAAAGTTGACACAAAACTTTCAGACTCACAAAGTAATTTATTAGAAGGACCAATACAAGAAGATGAATGTCAAAAAGCGGTAATTAGCATGAAGCAAAATAAAAGCCCGGGAAATGATGGCATAAGTATTGAGTTTTATCAGCAATTTTGGCATAAAATAAAACATCTGCTTTTAAATGTACTAAATACAGGATATAATAAAGGTATTTTGACTTATACACAGCGAACTGGGATCCTATCATTAATGCACAAAAAAAATGACCCATCGGATTTAAACAACTGGCGACCAATTACCCTCTTAAACAATGACTACTAAAATCGCGGCTTACTTGTTTGGCATCAAGATTAAAATTAGTGCTACCAAATATAATAAATACCGATCAAAATGGATTTGTGAAAGGAAGAAATATTAATTATAATATAAGACTTATACAAGACATCATTGACCATTCGGAACATTTTCAAATTGAAGGAAACTTACTTTTTTTAGATTTTGCTAAGGCATTTGACACAGTTGAATGGGAATATATGTTCAGTACACTGAAGTTTTTTGGATTTAAATCTTCTTTCTTAAAATGGGTTCAGACTATGTATAATAAAATAAATTGTAAAGTTATTAATAGTGGATGGATTTCCTCAGATATAAAATTGCAACGCGGCATTAGGCAAGGCTGTCCGCTCTCGGCCCTACTTTTTGTTGTGACAGTAGAAACAATGGCGGCAAGAGTTAGGCAAGATAAAGATATTGAAGGTATAGTAGTTGATAAAAATCAAAATAGAGAATTTAAAATTGCTCAGTTGGCTGACGACACAAACTTGTTTTTAAAAAATAAAAAATCAATTACAAAAGCTTTAAATCTAATTGAAATATTTGGGAGCCTTTCTGGCCTTATACTTAACCGTTCTAAATCACTAGGAATTAAATTAGGGGATCAAAATAGTATTGAAGATGACTATGAAGGAATAAATTGGGACCCTGATAAAGTTAAAGCATTAGGGATTTACTTTAGTAAAAAAGATAAAAACATACTTAATTTCAACTGGGATGAAAAAATAAAGAAAATAAAATCAGTGATAACATCTTGGAAAACACGTAAACTCACTATGATAGGTAAAATACAAATAGTAAAATCTCTCTTAATACCACATATAACACATTTGGCTACAGTTTTACCAATCACAGATAAAAAGCTAAAGGAAATTGAACAATTACTATATAAATATATATGGGATTTCAAAAAAGACAAAGTAAAACGGAAAACACTGATTCAAAATTACAATAAAGGCGGCCTAAAAGTACTGGATTTGGAAACACACATCAATACATTACTTATTGGTTGGATATCAAAACTTTCAAATAAAGATACAGCACAATGGAAAGTCATTCCTATGCACTACATCAATCAATATGGAAAAAACTTTTTGATATTAAAAATGAACATTGATAGCTTTGATAATTTTAATAAATCATCACCCTTCATGTTACCATTCTACATAAAGATTATAAAAGCCTGGAATAAATTAGGAGGAGGCCAAAAATTTAAACCAAAAAAACCAATAGAGGTAGTAAAACAATTAATATGGGGTAATAAATTTATAAAATTTAAAGGGAAATTATTACTTTTTAGAAATTGGATTGACAGTAATATCCTGACAATTAAAGATATAATAAATATAAACGGTCAAATCAGTGCTGAAATTGTGCTTGATAAACTTAAACAGAAAAATAATTGGATAGCAGAATTTGCTATCATAAAAAAATGCATTTCAAATGAATGGTTAAAGGAAATAAAAATAAGAACTTGGATAAATTTCAAATTCAAATTCCATTACAGATAAATTCGCACAAAAAAATAATTCCACTAGACAATCTAAATAATAAATTAGTTTATGAAATCTATATCAATAATCTATATGAAGAACCATGCTATATTTACACATTGGGCTACAAAATTTGACATTTCAACATCAGATTTTAGCCATACACTAAATTTCATTTTCAATAAGCTAGACGACAATAAAATTAAAATGTTCAAATGGAAACTTTTTTATAAAATACTACCAAATAAGTTTTTGTTACATAAATGGAAGATGAGTGATAACAATTTATGCAAGACATGTAGAGTAGTGGAAGACTATGAACATTACTTCATTCACTGTAAATATTTTGAAAACTTCAGAAAATTTATAAAAGAAATATTTTTCAATTTAGGAATAGAAAAAGATCTCTTTTCATTAAAAAATATAGTGATAGGATACAAAGTTCAAGATAAAAATTATGATTCCATTAACTATATAATAACAATGTTTGCATATACAATTTATAAGACATATCATTTGAGTGAAACAAAAACAAAAGAAATCAGCTGTAGATGGATATTCATAGATCTGCTTAAAACTGCCATGGCTCTTTGTGCACATAGGAAGATTGGAATTCCAAAGGATATTGCCTAAAATCTGTAGGTATCTTTCACTCGAGGTACAATGAATGAAATGGAAGAAAGAGAAGAAAACATAGCACATGTATTTTAGACATACTGTCATTAAGCTTTAATAAAACTGTTCATTATTGGTATAACATGCAATTCATTCACAATGACAAATATTTAAGTAAACATAAAAAATAGCTACTTACAATTTCACACATGATATACTGCCTTGCAATGGATATCCCTGCAAAACAAACACAAACAGCTATTAAAGAAGAATATATTTACTATTTATCACATGCACGACATATATAATACAAATCAACTAGGAACAGATGGGATATATAGCATGTAATATATGAAGCCTATTCGTTTATAATTGTTGATGTGTCTACTGTAGTACCTGAGCCGCATGCAGATCGTTCACAATCACATCCACGTGGAGAATCAAACTGTCAAAAACTTTAAACATTTAAATTACTAATCTAGTATTCACCGATCTAATTAAGGAGAAAGTTTATTCATACGTACCCTCCTGTCTGATAATAATTACAATCCGTGTCATCGAATCCTATTCAGATTAAACGATCAATAATAATATAATCCGTTAGCGAACTGTCACTTCTGGCCTAGTTTTAAACCACGTGATGTTTTGTGACCGATTTATCAAAGTCATATCGGTTCGATAACTTTGTCGCACGACTAACACTTCTAATCCCATATTTTCTCTTTTCTCTATTTATTTATAACTATATGCAATCAATGCTATTTTTTTTATAATGGAAACGTTGTTACCACATAATATGTTGTTACCAATGGTATAATGTACGATTATATGCAATTATGAATTAAAATTAAAAAAAAAAAAGAAAAAAAAAAGAAGGAAAAAATAGTGCGATGATGATGAATGGCTCGGATATTATACCTTGAATGGTACATGTATCCTCAATATACAAGAGTAAAGTAATTTATATCAAATGTACACTAACGTATTAACTCCGTAACAAATATATCTAAAATAACCCTCACTGCACCAAATCATATGTATTACGATTATTCTATTTTTTGTAAACTGTATATTTACAATATAACTTAAGAGCCAACATATCTGAGCACAAAAAAAAAAAAAAAAAAAAAAAAAAAAAAGAAATGTCCCCCCCCCCCAAAAAAACAACATAATTTATATTAATTAACATCCCCTTCATGTTTACTCATCTGTCACATACTTGGAACACAAATAACAGCTGTGTGTACATGTAAAAATTATAACAGATAATTTCCTGTATACCGGTATGTATAAAACTATAACAGGTAATTTCCTGCAAGGATTTAAAAATTTTATATTCAAACTTTTTTAATACTTGATCAAAATACCTGTGTAAATTGCAAATGTTCATATTATGCGCGCCAGCGCGCGCGCGAAGCGCGCGTGCGAAAGCGCTATTACGATCAGGTCCTATACAGAGTTATGTTCCTTTGCTATAGCCTAAACGTTTCAGTTTGCGGACGCCATTTTGATTCATGGGGAAATAGGAGGAAAAAATTACCAACATTTAAAAATCAAATACTGTAATTATTATTCTAACTCATAAAGATGCTTCACTATACTCGTTAAAATAAAAATTAAATAAAGTTTGTCTTTCGTTTTGGAATCATTATCAAAGTCTGCAAAATGTTTGCATGTTTTTTTTTATTCTTTTTTCATCACAGTAGACCCGATAGAAAGACTTCAATGATTTCTGGAGCTTATGAACCGCGACTGCCAAACAATCCAAACATTTGTCGATCAGTAAGAGCTCACATAAAAACACAAAAGCTTACCATTTACTTCGTCAGTCCGTGTCAATGCAATGTAAACGGAAAGTCGTTGTTACTTCTGATACCAGTAGATTAACATTGTGTATGCAGTGATTACAAATATAAAATCTACTGGTACAGAGAAAGCTTAAAAAGAGGTAATTTCAATGGAAACTGAGGAGCTTCTTTAATTTTTGTCTAGCGCAACCTCAGTTTCAAATGCGTCCTTCATAAAGTGTGTGGGAAAAATCGGCGATCCAGAGCTCGTTGTATATCTTTTGATTATCGGTGTATTTTCCATTGCCAGTCCAAAAATAATGCATGTGCATTGAGATGAAACATACATCTGTTGATTCCTACCCGAAAATGTGAAAAATAATCCATTTAAACCATGATTCTGCCATGTTTTATGTATCGATTGTATTCTCTGCAGTCTCCGCCATGATTCTACTATATTTGTACCACGTGATCAGCATTTTGAGGCCCCATAAGGGTTAATACCTATGTTTTTAAGTAATCAGCTGTTTCAGGCGGTAAATACGATTTTAATCATTGTTTTATTTTTTCTGTTTAATCTTTTAATTTTTTTTAGCAGAATGGAAATCATTTTAGGTGAAATGAAGAAAGAATAAATCATATCATTTAATAAAGAAAAAAATAGGGGGGGGATTATTTCTTGTGCTATTTTTCCCTAGCTTAAAACGGAATTTAATTAAAATGGTTCTATGTTATAATAATTTTTTTATTTTCTTTTTTGAAATATAGATTATTGATCGACTTCTTAAGAACAAAAATGTTAAAACCAATCCCCGTTTCAAAATGAATGAAAAACCCCCCCTTTTTTCTTTCTTTTCATCAATCAAATAAAACAAAAAACAACCAACAAAAAAAACCAACATAAATAAATAAAAAAAAAAAAAACAAAAACAGCAAAAACAAAAACAAAAAAAAAAACAAAAACGCATAGGGAGTTGAATCTATGAAAAAAAGTTCACTAATCCCCGTTTCAGAATCAATAAAAAAAACAACCCCCCTTTTTTCTTTCTTTCCTTTTCATCAGTTTTGAAGGAATACACCATAGAAAGTCGATCAATAATCTAT
The DNA here is from genome assembly GCA_033119305.1 of Pinctada imbricata. Taxonomy (NCBI): domain Eukaryota; kingdom Metazoa; phylum Mollusca; class Bivalvia; order Pterioida; family Pteriidae; genus Pinctada; species Pinctada imbricata. The sequence goes on from VSWD01000010.1 coordinate 86,475,025, forward strand.
TTTAAAAGAAAATCAAAAAAGAAAATTATAACAGAATCATTTTAATTAGATTCCCGTTTTAAGCTGGGAAAATAGCACAAGAAATACCCCCCCCCCCCCATTTTTATTTCTCTTACTTTTAAAAATGATATGATTTATTCTTTCTTCATTTTGCCTAAAATGATTTCCATTCTGCTAAAAAAAATAAAAGATTTAAACAGAAAAAATAAAACAATGATTAAAATCGTATTTACCGCCTGAAACAGCTGATTACTAATAACATATAGGTATTAACCCTTATGGGGCCTCAAAATGCTGATCACGTGGTACAAATATAGTAGAATCATGGCGGAGACTGCAGAGAATACAATCGGTAGATAAAACACGGCAGAATCATGGTTTAAATGGATTATTTTTCACATTTTCGGGTTGGAACCAACAGATGTATGTTTCATCTCAATGCACATGCATTATTTTTGGACTGGCAATGGAAAATACACCGATAATCAAAAGATATACAACGAGCTCTGGATCGCCGATTTTTCCCACACACTTTATGAAGGACGCATTTGAAACTGAGGTTGCGCTAGACAAAAATTAAAGAAGCTCCTCAGTTTCCATTGAAATTAAAAAAGAGGTAAATCCCAACACAACAAATACATGCACATGGTCGGCTGCAGACTCTACAAAAATGCGTCATCAATCACAGGGCTAATGTTAACTTATCAAGAAATAGAAACTAAAACTGAAAGTTGTGTTACTTTCATTTTCCATGCACTTCACACAGTGACTCGGATTTTTACTATCTCGGTGCTTCGAGACCATGTGCATCGATTACTAATTACGTCACAAGAAGTTCCAAGAAAGGTATTTTTAAAAATCACAGGTCAGAGTTCTAAAGAAAGGAGGGGGGGGGAGGTCAAATTGAGGTAATTTGTACAGGCAAAATCATTAATCCTAGGGGGGGGGGGGGCAACTTTCAAACAAGTTACACAGTCATAGGCGGCAAAGGTTTGCAATATAATTCAATGAATAAAAGCCGATAAGTCTGGTGATAAGTAGGAGATGGGGGGGGGGGGGGGGGGGGGGGGGTTACTGGCCATCAAATCTATCCTCTAAGCGTATGCATGGACCGGGGGGGGGGGGGGGGGGGAGTTCAGGATAAGCTACCTGGATGACTCATATAGGTATTTCAAATATTTATTGATATCACCAAACATGTTGGCATACATCAAAATAAAAGTAACAAAGTGACCAAGACAAAACAAATTTAAAACTAACTACATGATTATACACGTAGAAAATGGAATAGCAAAGAGTGATCAAAAACTCAATCATATGAATGGGTGCGGCAGGGTGCCAGCATATAAAATTGGGTCATTAATTCAGTCTTTACTGAGTCTGATATAATCCAAAATTGCATGAGATTTTCAGTTTTTTCTAAAATATAGTCTGCATTAGAAAGAACCACCAGAGTACGTAAAGTTTTCTGTCTTCTTTGCCATGGTTACTGATGGAAATAGGAACAGAAAATTAAAATTGAAGTGTAAATCATATAATCATCATCATCCAAAAGCAGAATACACACTGATAAATTTTGTCAAAAGAGTCGAGGAATAAGACTTGAAGAAAACACTGAAATAACAAATTAAGACCTTTTAGTTTAATCATCCTTTATTTAAAACAATTCAGTGAAAAAGGATTGGGCAAAAGTTTTCATAACATGATTAATATATGATGCCCTCTCCTAAGCTTCTTAATGAATTATGTGAATATTTAAGTTTTTGTCAGACAGTCAATCCCTTAATCTGCTTGACTTCAATTCAACAACATACTGAACTGAGCAGGACTCTCAGACTCTGTAAGGAGACATTGAGGCAACAGTAGCTTCAATATTTCGTCCATCTCACACGTTATTTCTATTCGGTTATACCGAATAGAAATAACGTGTGAGATGGGCAAAATATTGAAGCTAAGGCAACAGGTATGGCGGCAGATGTAGAAAACTTGATTTGTCCATGGTGGTCCAGTCGTCAGTCATGTGTTTCCAGCTTATCAATTTGAAAAGAATCATACATAAAAAAATTAACCCGGAAAATTCGGATTTTTAGCAAAATCCAGGTGGGGGGGGGGGGGGGGGGGGAGGGGTTCCTCTGTGACTGTGAAAAGATCAGGATCTAGCTTGGTTTGAGTGAGTAGGAATGAAATATGCATGGCCAACACTGTTATGTGTTGATGTCTTTGAAAAGTCGTGCATTGATAATTATATAATATATATATATACATATTTTACAAAATCACGCAAATTGTAAATGTACAAACTAATAATATCTTTAAGCTCTTTAACAATATTTATTCAAAAAAGCTCATCATGACATTTACACACAAAACACATCTCTTTAGATTGGAAAACATTAAGTGAAAAACCACTTATACTAATTCCTCTCTCACTCTTCTTGCATAGTTTACAAATCTGCCATTTACCAGGGGCAGCATACATGTACATCAAGTTGTAGTCTCTTGTATGTACCTTTTTGTGATGTTTCAGTATTGTATATATAAATTTTTTCTTAAGTTTTTTTTTTCAAGTGATGTTCATTGAATTTGATCAAAGGCGAATGTGTCACTTGAAAAAAAGAAAAAAACAGTGAACGTGGTTGTTTTTACCTTTTCACGGTGCTGTTTATATTGGAGTCATGTATATATATATTTTTCTTAGGCCATACCAAATTAATTTAATGTTCTTTGGATTTCCCGCACCATATTTTTCAAAATTCAAAAAATAATATTATAAAAATAAAATGCTCGCCCGCACCACGAAATTTCTGGCTCACGAATTTTTTAGGGTCGGTTCTGATTTCTGCAAATCTTACAGCTTCTAGAAATCTCAGATTTTGCAAACTTTGAAGAAAACGATACTACTTGTATTTGAAAAAAGAAATTGTTGGGAGCAAATTTGTTGTCCAATATACATGGCACTGAAAGTCAAGGAGGGGAGAATGTTCAAAAATCTTTTCCGTACTGCTATGTGCTAGGCTTCCTAGTCACCATATTCCTATGGGGATTCCTTTATGAGTACGGAAAACATCATAAATGTATTACTATGGTAAACTATATCAAAATTAAATTATTTCAATCGCTCGCACCTTAAAAAATACAATACTTAAAAGAAAAATAAAATAATTATATTTTCGCCCGCTCGCACCCTTTTTTTTCACAAGAAAATCCAATGAACATTTTATTAATTTGGTATGGCCTTATTATAATATATATTTTTTTAAAACTATACAATCAATTATAAATTTACTTATCAGCTAGTATTCATCTAGAATTTATTGTTTAACTAGTAACTGGCGCGCTTTGATGGCTTTGCCATGTTTCATATTAGCCATATATGTGGAAGAATGACTACCAGAAAAGACATACAGACGCCAGATAACTTTATCCCTACATGTATCTGCCTATGTGTCACCCCTACAGGCCTGTACATTGTGACATATACATTGTTTACATGGAATATTGATATTAAAGCAACAGTTTCTATGACAGGAGGAAGATGCAATGGTGGAGCTTAATCTCAAATCTTTTTGTTGCAAATAATCTGTCACTGATCCTTTCAACCAATTCATACAAGTCTGACATATGCTCTACTGGATAGCAAAAGGATACGCCCACTGGCACTTTGACATGCAATTTTTTTAATCAAAGTTTGAATTACTTGCTTAACTAAAAGAAAACTAACCTGACTAATGGTTGTTCTAGGAAGACTAGTTTTAAGAAGCAGGTGAACAAATAAATCTTGGTCTATATGCTCTTGTTGCGGGCTAACAATATCGTAGACCTCCCTGTAAAGAGGCGGTACCGCCCCTTCGAAGGACATATTGGCCACTGTTTGGCCTTCAAGGACGAAATAAAAATATAGATATAACGAATTTTAACACACGACTCTCCTAGAACAACAAATATCAACATCAAAGGTCTAATGAAGAGATGTCAAGCGAAAACATAGTCTCCAGTCTTCTTTCGTTTCACTTCGGCCGACATTTTGGCCTGATCATGTGACCACTTTTATTAATCTCTAAATTTTGAATAAAATTGTTTTGATTGAATCCAAATCTATACCATAGATAGATGTTCGATATAATAAATTTGTTTATACAAGATAAGGTAATAATGTGAATAATTGATGCAAAGTATAAAAATATTACAGATATTTAGAGATTAAGTTTTTCATGGATGCGTTTTGTTTACAGCACTTGACAAACGGCTTCCCATGTTACCCACCGGTTGACCGGTATACTTAGCCAGTGGTCGTCATTTCAGATGTAGTGTTATACTTTTTACGATAGCCTGCTGTAAATGATTGTCAAGCAACACACTTTACTCGAAATGCATCTATTTTCTGTCACCTATTCAAGAATTCGTGTCTGAACAGGTGTCAAGAAAAGTAAACACACCAAAACCCATTCTACTATGCCTAAAAAGTTCAAGGTATATCAAAAGTTGTTGCATTTTTGTGAATAGTAGATTTCATTTAATATTTATGATGACAAGTCACTCAATGTGAAAGTGCTGAGATGTTTTGATTTGGCATGTTTGGGGACGCAAGCGCTCGATCTTTTCACATTCATGATAACAGGGTCCACCAAATTCGTTGGACTGGCTGGACACATTTTTGATCGCTCCGATGTGTGTCATTAATAACTGGACCGGATTGTCTGGTGAAGGTTTTTCAGCTTAGTGTATATTCAATTCTCTTTATCACTTTTTTTTACGTTTATGGTATCAGTTCGGGAAAACTCAAAATTCTGCAACGTTGTCAAATTCAACTCATTCAAATCAACTTAAAGTAGCCGAATTCAGCAACTTTTCACTGAATAATAAATCAACATTAAACTAGAGAAAAATCGACATGTATATGCTGCAAATTTCTTGAATAATTCACCATTATTAACATGTTTTTGAGCTATTGAGAAAAAAATCTATAGAGCAATTAAAACGTTGCCCATCACCTAATGTTAAATGAGACACTTATTCAGTATTTTCAGTCTTGATTTTTGCTGCAACGTTGCCGAATTTGGCAATATGTTGCCAAATTTGACAACGTTGCTGAATTTTGAGTTTTCCTGAACTGGTACAGAGGACTGACCATTTAATCTGATATCGGTTAATCTGATACTCTGGTTAATCTGATATGATCTCAAAACACAAAACCATTTCTATCTTTTTCTATTGAAAATACTACTTTTAAACTGATAGAAAATTATCAGAACTCCGTTTATTCTGATACAAAATTTCCGTAAGGAAAAAAATCAGTAAGGTACCAAATCGTAATACAGGTAAAAATTCCCCGTTTTCCAGCTAATTACCATCTGGCTTCACCTTTTCACCTGTCAATCATTGTAGGGGAGATAGTATGGAGTGTTATTTTAACACTACAGCATTATTTAATAGGTGGACACCCCTTATGTAGAGCGTAGCAGACGATGTTTATGCAACGATATTGATTTTTAAAAATTGATAGTCTGAAGTAGGTGAATTCCATGTTGTAAAATTAAACGATCGATTTGACCAACATATTTTTAAAAGGCCTCGCTAAAATTTGAGATTTTAAAAATCATTTTTTTGGTTTTGTCTTCTTTTTTTAATGACCGGTCGTTAGTAAAACTACGTCTCGAAGTTAAATCAAATGATGAGCCGATCAAACATTGATTTATCCTCTATAAAAATACTGAACATGAAAAACAGAGACTTGGGATAGGATTTTTTGCCAATAAAAAAATGACCGTTTTCTTCCCACCCATCGGTATCATTCAGTCCTGATCCCAAAGAACAGACGTATCATGGCCGATAGATACAAAGCAGTGAAGTTCCCGGAACAGAGGACAACCCCGCCCTACCCAGACAGAGATTGCAAAGAAATTTGCAGGCCAAAGTCTCCAACAGTCTTCAAGAAAAGGGATGTCATCCGCGAAAAATATCAGTCTAATTTAAACCCAGACTAGAAAGACGTCAACTTTGCCGCGTGAAGGCAGTTGATGTGGAGGGAGACTTGACCCACTTGTTTTACGAAGACCCGATCAAGAGAAATCCTCCTATCTGGCCCTATTCTGGCAGAGAAGGCGGCAGACCTGGCTGAACAAGCCTGACTTCTCCGCAACCAATGTCCGACTAGAGAGAGGGAAACCCAAAGATAACATTGAATTTAAGAGAATTTACGGAATAACGATGTTGGTGACGGAGCAGGCTAACTTTTCTCTGATTACATCAACCAGACGACATTTACAATGAAGACGAAACGAGCATACATTTTATAGCATTACTAGACAGACCCAGACCTTCAAAACGGACATCAGTGGCGGATCCAAGGAGTTCAAGGAGATTGCGTTAATGGCAGCTTACATGGCCAGGTAGAAGCGCAAATTCTACAGTTCCTTGACAATTGCTACGCTCACCCCAAAGGTTCCCTATAAAGTGTTCTATTTCATTCAGATAAAATATTGATTTTCTCTATCTATGGCATTCTTTTTATCCTTGTTCTGCGCCTGAGATTTAAATCTCCGTACCTTATCTATGTATTATATGTACTTGTGTATGCGTTCGTCCGTAAAATTTTCATGTCATTTCAAGTGGTCATTCAATGGGTACAAATTGAAGTAATAAAACTAGACAGAAATGTCAAATCACACGCTGAGGAAACAAATTACTAGCATAAAAGAAGATGTTAACACATTCAAACATAATATTGTACCTGTCTCCTCATATATATCGTTTCATACACGCAGTTAGAAAAATAACTACACAAAACACATAAATTTCATTGTTTTCAGACAAAATGTCTAGAAATTTATCACTCCGTCTTATCTGATACTCCGTTTATACTGATAGTTAGAGGCTGACAAATAGGCTATCAGTTTAAACGGAGTCCTCTGTATATATTTGCTTTCTTGCTGCAATAACTTTGTTAAAATTGGTTAGGATTTCATTAAGGGTTAGATTAATTTGGGGCGTCAATTCTGGGGTATTTTCTCTCTCTGTAATAACCTCCGGTCAGACAGAAATAAGTGGTCCCATAAAAGGACTTAATTCACATTAGAAGCATTATTGTCTGATGATGCTCCACAAAGTTTCGCGGACACTGTGATAATTGTAGTCCAGTTGATTTAAGATTTTTTCCACTAAATGATGTTAAAGACAATAATATTTTATTTGTGATGTAATGATTATCAGTATAGTCTTGCTGTCCTCAAAATGCTAGTACTGCAGTTATTGTTAAAAGACTAATCATCAGAGGTTTTAGTTATGCCATAATATGGATTTTATCATTTAGTTTTGTAACATTTAAAACAGTGATTTTTTTCAGTAATTTGGGAATGGGGTCGGGGCCCGTGCAATTGGGAAAAATTACGACATTTGGGAATATTTTGGGAAGTACCAATATAAAAGTAAAATGACAGTTTATACAATCAAAAGTTCAGAATTGAATATTTGATCAAATAATTTTGTTTCAAATATGATTTAATTTCTTATGCTTACAACAATATGGCAAATGATTAGTAGATTTGCTACTTTTGAACCAGTACTTTTCACTAATTTTGGTGATAATTCCATCTGTATGTGATTGGGAAATTTTAGAGCCACAATTGGGAAAAAAAGATACTATTTTTCATTGGGAATGGGGCCGAATAACGGCCCCAAAAAGGGGCAAAAAAAATCCCTGTAAAACATTGGTTTTGTTAATATACAGTGAGGGGTTAGGGACTGTGAGTTGAATTATAACATGCTCAATATAGATCAAGTCTTCAAATATAAAAAACTTTACTTTATTGCTAAGCTGACCAATCTTTTGCTCAGGATTTTACTTGTGACCTTGGTCATGTGTTGGTAATACCCGGTAAATATTAATATTTGAGCTACCGGTAAGGTGACAAATGCATAAAAAACTATTTATAATGATAAGATCTTTTCTCTTTATTACAGAATTACTATCCAGATGATTATGATTCTGCTGAAGATTTTGAAGATGCTGTGACTCTTCTGTCCCCCAACAAAAAGTCTGACAACAAAAGCAAAAAGAAAGGTAATTTTTCCTATCTGTTATAAATTATGAAGATGTAGCAAAATGTAGGTAAAAATGGTCTCTAGAACTTAAACTGCCAGCCCCCTGATCTAATCTTATTTTTTTTATAAAAATAACCTACAGGAAAAATTCATATTTTGTTACTGATCAGGTAAACCATTTCTACATGTACATAAACACATTTAATATATTCAATATTGTATCTTAAAGGCAACACAAAGTCAGTCAAAAAGAAGAATACAGGAAAGAAAGGTTTGTTCAACTTCATTATTCTTATCATGCTTATAGGGCATATTTGTGTTATGTGCAATCTCATAGTTATATTTAAGTTGGATTGATTATATGCTATGCTAAAAAAAGGTCTGATTGAACATGATAAACACTGTTTGAGACCAAGCGGTCTACTCTATCATGCTTAACCAATTATGTTATTATGACACACAAAAGTATAAGTACAAGTCAAATACGAGGGCTGATTGATATGTTGTGAACTTCGGTTTTTTGGGATGCAGAAGGTATTCTGCTGATAGATTATCTCCAAAAAGGACAAACAATCTGCCATGGCTGCCATTCATGATTGTGGCTTTAATTTGATTAAGCATCTGCCTTATTCACCTGATCTTGCTCCATCAGACTTTCATTTATTCCCAAATCTGAAAGCAGCTATTTCTGACACCCACTTTCAGTCTGATGATGATGTCATACTTGCAGTGGATGGCTTTCTGACCAGCAAAGATAAGTTCTTTAAAAGTGGTATTGAGGCCCTTAAACACCAGTGGCAAAAGTGTATAGATACTGCAGGGGATTACGTAGAAAAATAATGCAAAATGTCTGATAAAATTCAAATCCTTGAATATGAGGCTCACAACAAATCAATCAGCCCTTGTATCTACATGTATTCAAAAAAAAATTAAATTATTTGACTTCAAACAAATTGCAGCAGGGCTCTCACACCCATTTTTGAAATTGGGAAAAATTGCAGTGTATTCTTGTAAATTGGGAAAAATAGAAATAGATTTGGATGCCGAATATCTGCCCCAAATCGGGCCAATCTTTTTATTTATTTCCTTTATTTATACAGGATAGCACATTTAGCTACAAAATGAACTAGTTTACAATGTGGTCCTGTCTTAAAAATATGTACAAATGAAGTAAATTAAGTCCATTATATCACCTTAATGAAATACATGTAAAACCTAAATATCACAGTTCATTCACAAAAATACATACCTGTAAAACAACATCAATATATACATGTAGTAATTTAAGAGTCAAAGTAATGCTTCAGATACCCGTTTTTAAAAGATGACAATGTTGTAGAGTTTCTAATAAAATCAGGTAAAGAGTTCCATAAAGATGCACCCAAAATGATAAAAGATCTTCGAAAATATTCTGTTCTTGCTCTCTTGACATGAATAAGATTTACTGCTCTCTGTCTTGTGTTTCTTGTATGTATTTCATTTACAAAGCTGAAAACATTCAAATATTCAGGTGTGAGCCCATGTAAAACTTTAAAAACAAGAATAGACTCTCTATAAATAAAGTAATCAGACAGAGGCATCCATTTAAGATGTTCAAACAAACTAGATGTTGACACAGACCTAGGTATTTTTAGCTCACCTCGACGAAGTTGAGTGAGCTTATGCTATAACCCCACGCGTCCGCATCCGCGTCTGCGTCCGCGTCCGCGTCCGTGTCCGCGTCCGTGTCCGCGTCCGCGTCCGGTTAAGAAGTTTGGGGTAGCTCAGTATCTGACAAAGTACTAATGCTACAGTAACCAAACTTGCACAAGTGATTCATCTTTGGATGCTGAGGTGAACCCATGCATCGGATGCAGCATCTGACCTACATTTTCCGCTTAAGTGACTTGGTTAAGAAGTTTGGGGTAGCTCAGTATCTGACAAAGTGCTAATGCTACAATTACCAAACTGGCACAAGTGATTCATCTTTGGATGCTGAGGTGAACCCATGCATCGTATGCAGCATCTGACCTACATTTTCCGCTTGAGTGACTTGGTTAAGAAGTTTGGGGTAGCTCAGTATCTGACAAAGTACTGATGCTACAGTAACCAAACTTGCACAAGTGATTCATCTTTGGATGCTGAGGTGAACCCATGCATCGGATGCAGCATCTGACCTACATTTTCCGCTTGAGTGACTTGGTTAAGAAGTTTGGGGTAGCTCAGTATCTGACAAAGTGCTAATGCTACAGTTACCAAACTGGCACAAGTGATTCATCTTTGGATGCTGAGGTGAACCCATGCATTGGATGCAGCATCTGACCTACATTTTCCGCTTGAGTGACTTGGTTAAGAAGTTTGGGGTAGCTCAGTATCTGACAAAGTACTGATGCTACAGTAACCAAACTTGCACAAGTGATTCATCTTTGGATGCTGAGGTGAACCCATGCATTGGATGCAGCATCTGACCTACATTTTCCATTTGAGTGATTTCGCTTTTAAAAGCCAATATTGAGCAAAGTATAAGTGCTACATGTACCAAACTTGCATATTGGATGTATCTTTGATCAAACTTTCATAAAATGACCTTGACCTACTTTTTCCGCTTGAGTGATTTTGCCTTTAAAAGTCAATATTGAGCAAAGTATAAGTGCTAGATGTTCCAAACTTGCATATTAGATGTATCTTTGATCAAACTTTCATAAAATGACCTTGACCTACTTTTTCCGCTTGAGTGATTTTGCCTTTAAAAGCCAATATTGAGCAAAGTATAAGTGATACATGTACCAAACTTGCATATTGGATGTATCTTTGATCAATCTTTCATAAAATGACCTTGACCTACTTTTTGCTTGAGTGATTTTGCTCTATAAAGCCAATATTGAGCAAAGTATAACTGCTACATGTACCAAACTTGCATATTGGATGTATCTTTGATCAAACTTTCATAAAATGACCTCGACCTACTTTTTCCGCTTGAATGATTTTGCCTTTAAAAGCCAATATTGAGCAAAGTATAAGTGATACATGTACCAAACTTGCATATTGGATGTATCTTTGATCAATCTTTCATAAAATGACCTTGACCTACTTTTTCCGCTTGAGTGATTTTGCTCTATAAAGCCAATATTGAGCAAAGTATAACTGCTAGATGTACCAAACTTGCATATTGGATGTATCTTTGATCAAACTTTCATAAAATGACCTTGACCTACTTTTTCTGCTTGAGTGGTTTTGCCTTTAAAAGCCAATATACATGTACTAAGAAATATGTTTGAATTGAATTTTGCTGTCACGAGGTGAGCTTCGTAATCTGTGATTACCTATGTTTATATCTGCAATCGAGAGCCCTGTGCAGTCATATCCTTTTCCAGTGTAGCATGATATAAAAGATTGTGTCATCTGTAAAGTGGAGGGTTACATCATTTCTTATGCATGGAAAAATAATCATGATGAAATACAATATCCAGTGTACTGGTAGGTGCTGCAAGATTCACCTGTAATGTCCAGGTTATTGCTGAAGTCCATACTATAGTATAGACCTGGTATTTATTTCTCTGATATCAAGTAGGAGTTGTATTTTATGCCGGAATATTTTGATTTGATTTCGTAGGTACATGCATGTAAGTGATTCTATTAAGATCAGCTTTCATCCAGTATCCTAATGTTTAGCATTGTTTTACATGTATGTTGTGATTGTTTGATTTACATGTAAAGATATATTTATTCAATGTAGAGACTCCACGTAACAGATCACACAGTGCACCCCCGACTCGGGGAGGAAGGACAGGTCATGACCTGTGGATGAACGCAGTCAAAAACAGACAAACACGTAAGTAACAGGGATTCCAATACTGCTCTGCTTGGAAAAAAAGTCAGAGACAAAATATTGTGATGTGTGATACATGTAATGTAAACAGTGATTGTGACATCACAGTGTCGGTTAGCTTTGTAAGAAATTCCATCGAAAGAGATGACAAAATGTTTGAGAATACATTAGGAACTCACATATATGTCCATTTTTTATTGGAGATTTCCATTCAGTATATAGCTTCATCATTGACTCAACAAGTCCTAATAGATTCTACAATGTGTTACTTTTCATTGTTTTTTCAACATCATCTTGATTCATGCATTTTATGTTTCGGACAGATCTGTTTTCAAGATGATTACTTCCAGAAAATGTTCTGTCTTGAAATCAATTTAAAAGAACTATATTCATTGTAATGGTATCTTGTAAGAATAATATTGTTTTTATTTAACAGTTGGTTTATCAGGAAACAGACGTCCAGAAAGCCCTCGGCATAAAACACCAACAGAATACTGGGTAGACACGCTCAGACGAACAGGAATAGGTAAATAACGTAAAAAAAAACTGAAATGTTTAACTTTTATTATAATCAATAATGTACTTATGTTCATCCCTATTTTTAGCATCAGTGTTATTAGTACCTGTGTGTATTTCCTAATATTCTAAATGGGAAAGGAGGAAGTGTATTATCTTTTATGACATTCAAATGTATCTTTATCTTTTATCTTCTGTAGTACAAATGTAGTTTCTTTAACCAGTTTATTTTAATAAAGAATTTGATATTTGTTGAGGGTTTATGTACATATGTTTTTGTATATCAGGTATCAGTACAGAGAGTACTAGTATGAACTCTTTGTCTGCCATGAGGAAAAACAACGACATGAATATGGCTTACCTAAGTACATCATCTTACCTACGACAAATGGCCGGCACTGAAAAACCTCGCAAATATGAAAATCCTGCAAGTATGTCATCTAGTCATGTCTTTAACAAATGGCATGAAGGTTTATATTTATTTCATCTTATTAAATTAGTATCTTTGAAATGAAAGGTTGGCTTAAAGCCTCTGTACCTGGAATTAACCTTTGGAATCCACAACATTTAGGTATCAACTGCATTTATGTTTTATAGTAATTTTATTAATTAAGTACATTTCTGTCTCTTAATTTATTTATTTTTATGTGTTGTATCCTCTGTAATTTTTTATCTTTAATAAGTAATCTGTACATGTGCCGGAGAATTGGTTTACAAAGTGATAAAGTATGACCTAAAGCTTATACTAATGTACATTTACAATCTGATATTGATTTTTAGCCAAACCCCCTACAGGAACACCTGCTTACAAATCACCTGAGGAATATTATGATCAGGTGCTTGAACTTAAAAAGGTAAGAATGGCATGCAATTGTTCACCTTGTACAACATGTACATGTATATTACATACCTGTGCATTGATGTCTGATTTATCTAAGTACACTTCTCACTGTTTTTTTTTTTCAACAATTATATTTAATGTTATATACATATCAAGGTCAACAAGATGTAAGCATACTTTGCTCGTTGTGTTGTAATTGATCTACACAGTCTTACATTACTTACATGTACATTTATCTTTGAAATAAATTTGATGAAACAATAGATTTAAAACTTCTTAAGATCATGCATATACATGTATGTAGACAATGCATTAATATGTATGATTTATTTACAGCAAATTAAGTCCATGACACAAGAAATTTCTTCACTAAGAGCAAAAGTTAGGAGAACAGAGGAAGACAACATTAAAAAGGTAAAAAACTTTTTATGAATCTGATTGTATCTCTGCCGTAGATAATATCTATGTTTTTGCTACTCCTGGTGTGTACATGAATGAGTTAAATTTAATCTGTATGTATCCACATGTACATGTACATGAAAAATAAAAAAATGAATAACATGAAATTGTTAGTTATTTAAATTTGATAAATGGGATGTTGTATGTTTTACAGGAGAAAGAAATTGGGGGTCTTCTAGATCCAACAAAGGTGAGACAACTCATTTCTATTCAATGAATATCTTAAAAACAGAAAACTTGTCTTCAGAAACTCAGTGTAATATTTGTATGTTGTATATTGTGAATTTAATTATTTTCTTTCAGAATGAAGAAATGCGTAGAGCATTGGGTGACAAGAACCCTGATTCCGGTGCTGTTATACAAAGTCTTAAACAAAAAATACTCAAATTAGAAAACCAAATCAGAGATAAAGAGTCTGCCTTTGCGTCAGTATTATTTATACATTGAAAGTTATCATTGAACCTTGTAAAGCTCTATTTTATTATAAGTAATATAATCATTATTGAATATTGTATGCGTAATAAGTCATTTGATTGAATTCTAGAAGATTAAAACACATTTGGGATGAAATATTGTACTTTTTTAGCTGTATATTATGTACGTATGATACTTCTTACATTCATTGCTATAGGTTAACATTTTATATGTTTGCCATATTTATGTGGATGTATGATCTAGAAATTTTAAAACCACATGTACAAAGTATAAACTGTATATTCCCCATCATGTTCTTTGATTCTATTTTATCATTTATTACAATCTTTAAGCGTTTATTAATTTATATTTCCTTCACAGAAAACTTCAGAGTGATATGAAAACCACCAAAGTAGAGGAAATGAAAGTTCAACTAGAAATGTGTTACCAGGAAATAGTTCGTCTTCAGAACTCTAGAGAGACTGGTCTGGATAAATCTGTCAGGTATAAACAGATTTAATAAATTTATGAACCGTGAAGTGATATACATGTAAGTCCCCTACTGGTATTAATCCATGTTCTGCAACTCTGCTCTGACCTGTACTTACACCAAAAGATGAATGCCCACTTGAAAATCAGTACAATATGTGTATTAGAATAGGTCGAGAAAAGATGAATGCCCACGTGAAAATCAGTACAATATGTGTATTAGAATAGGTCGAGAAAAGATAATGTCTACATGAAAATCAGTACAATATGTGTATTAGAATAGGTCGAGAAAAGGTGAATGCCCACATGAAAATCAGTACAATATGTGTATTAGAATAGGTCGAGAAAAGATGAATGCCCACATGGAAATCAGTACAATATGTGTATTAGAATAGGTTGAGAAAAGATGAATGCCCACATGGAAATCAGTACAATATGTGTATTAGAATAGGTTGAGAAAAGATGAATGCCCACGTGAAAATCAGTACAATATGTGTATTAGAATAGGTCGAGAAAAGGTGAATGCCCACATGAAAATCAGTACAATATGTGTATTAGAATAGGTCGAGAAAAGATGAATGCCCACATGAAAATCAGTACAATATGTGTATTAGAATAGGTCGAGAAAAGATGAATGCCCACATGAAAATCAGTACAATATGTGTATTAGAATAGGTTGAGAAAAGAGGAATGCCCACATGAAAATCAGTACAATATGTGTATTAGAATAGGTTGAGAAAAGATGAATGCCCACTAGAAAATCAGTACAATATGTGTATTAGAATAGGTCGAGAAAAGATGAATGCCCACATGGAAATCAGTACAATATGTGTATTAGAATAGGTCGAGAAAAGATGAATGCCCACATGGAAATCAGTACAATATGTGTATTAGAATAGGTCGAGAAAAGGTGAATGCCCACATGAAAATCAGTACAATATGTGTATTAGAATAGGTTGAGAAAAGATGAATGCCCACATGAAAATCAGTACAATATGTGTATTAGAATAGGTCGAGAAAAGATGAATGCCCACATGGAAATCAGTACAATATGTGTATTAGAATAGGTCGAGAAAACATGAATGCCCACATGAAAATCAGTACAATATGTGTATTAGAATAGGCCGAGAAAAGATGAATGCCCACATGAAAATCAGTACAATATGTGTATTAGAAAAAGTTGCGAAGACTGGAAATTTGCTAAGGTGACATAACTTTTGTAAGAACAGGTCAATCAAAACACAACTTAAACTTAATCTGTATTATACTAAATGTATAATGTATTCACATTCCAAAATTCAGTTCAGTATTTACAACAACAGCCAAGAAAAGTCCTGAAAATTGAGAATTTCATGAAATTTGCTCAGTCCAAGGGCCATAACTCCTGTAAAAATGGGTCCATCTTAATCAAACTCTAAATTTATCTGTATATCACTAAGATGTATTCACATACTAAAAATCATTTCAATATCTGCAATAAAATGGAAGAAAAGTCTGGAAAACTGAGAATTTAATGAAATTTGCTAAGTCCAAAGGACATACTCCTGTAAAAATGGGTCAATTGAAATGAAACTCAAATTTGATCTGTATAACACTAAGATGAGTTCACATACAAAAACTATTTTTCAGTATCTGCAATACCATGGACATTTCACTGGACACGGCAAATCAGTCACGGCCTCTTTTCAATGCCAGAAATCCGAAATTTTACACTTCACATCAATTATATATTAAAACCAAAAAAATTCATAAAATTTGCTAAGTCCAAGGGCCATAACTCTTGTAAAAAGAGGTCAATCAAAACCAAACTCCAAATTGATCTGTATCACATTGAGATTTATTCACATACCAAAATTGAGTTCAATATATGCGACAACAACGAAAAAGGGCCAGAAAACTAAAGTGTGACAGACAGACAGGCGGAAAGACAGGCAAACGGGTTGGAAACTATAAGTCCCCTCCTGGCGAGCCGGTAGGGGACTAAAATAAAATAGGATTTAATACCATATTGGAAAATTTCTGTTTTAAAAATCAGAATGAGAAAAAATCAGTGATTATCTGATTTATGAAGTGAATTACATAGAAATTTGACAAAAAACTGATATATTTATTAAGCTTTAACTGGACGTGTAAAGCATACTGTCAGGGGTATGAGGTTCTAAGCTTGATCATTATTTCACTGTTTGGAAACAAAAATACATGTGTACTGCAATATTGAAATGATGTACATGTAAGTTCAAACTTAAAGGGAAATTAAGCTACATGTATAAGTAAATTTGAAACTTTATTTAAAGAAAACACCAACTTTTAATTTCATAATTTGTAGGTCAGGGAAGGAAAGTGGTGCAAAAGTCAAGGCTTTAAACCAAACCATCATCCGTCTGAATAAACAAAATGAAGAACTTCAAACGGAAATCCGGTCTCTGAAGGAGGATTTAAATAGAGAAATTGACAGTAAAGATAGAGGACTCTCAAGTAAGATAAAAATTGTATTGAATTCTTTTCATTTTTGTCTTACAGGTAAAAGGAACAGTAATTTTAGTATTGTCTGTTTGTTTGTTTTAACTGTTGGTGAGCATTGTTTATGGTAGATTTGTTTGTTTGTGTGTTTTTCCCATCCATATGAAAATTCCAGTGCTTTCAAACTTGTTAGTAACATTAGAACCATTAGATGTACATGTACATCTAAACAGTTGGGTACATCTTCTTTAAATGAAATTTTGAAAATCGAAATCGCAAATGATTATGTATAGTTGCGTAATGACATCATTTTAAAACCATTTACAGAACATGTAGTGATAAATCATTAGGTGTTGCCATTTGTGTTATAAATATACATCTTTTCTTTATTCTTTTTTTCCAGGGGAATATGAAGACATGAATAGGAAACAATTACTTGGTGCTATAAAAGAACTTGAAAGGGTAATACATGTATAAGTACATCAGTTATCATTTTGTATGAATAATTATATAGTTGTGCAATATGTTTAATATAAGGCTGAAGTGAATATTTTTTGCTGTCCCTCCCATCTTCTCATTAAGAAACAATCCATAATTTTTTTCATTACAAAGAGTGTCAAAATGTGTTTTGAGGAAGATTTTTTCATAAATGTTTCACAACTGTTCTGAAAATTTCGTAGTAACCAGATCAATTATCAGTTGAATTATCAAAATTACTAATACTTGATTATTTTCATTGAGATAACATTGAGCGGGATAGTGAACAACTTTTTCTTTTTGTATGCACTTACTCTAAAGTGCAAAGGTAACAACATATCAAAATATAAAAGTTGTTCAGAAGCCCGCTAAATACTAACTTAAAAATGACGGTTTTCTAGAAATATGGTAAAATACCATTTTTAAAGCCTAAATTCTAAGAAATTGGGAAAGGAAATTAAAATTTATGTATAGTTTCATAAGTAGCCTACATTGTAGAATAGATATTGGTACAAATTCATTACTTCATGAAATTTTAAGATTTTGCCCTGAAAGAGGGCCACTTTACTATATAAACCATATATAGTCCTTTCTCTACCCACAATCTTATCCTGCATAGGCTTTAGTGGATTCTATATTGTACAATACCTGTTAGACCTGCAAAAATAAAATCAGAACAAATCTCTTACTACTAATGTATGTTATTGATAATTATAATTTTTATGTACTTGTTTACATGTGTATTTGATTCATTTAAATTTACATTGTTCCATTTGAATTGTTTCTGTACAGAAATTAGAGAAAGTTAGCCGAGCAGGGGGAGATAATCTATCTATCACATCATTAGATAAAGCAGAGAAAAGGCAAATTGTCAAGGGTAAGTCTTTTAAGGCAATCATCATGTGCCAATGGTGTGACTTGTAGGTCCTTATTTGTCACAGTTGTATTTATTCAGTGTAGAAAGGTGTACATCTATGTTGGAGGTCTGGTAGGTCAAAGAGAAAGACAATTCAAGTGAGTGTGCTGCTACTGAATACTGTATGCTGCTACCTTAGTTTGTCGCTACCATATGCTGGTTTTAACAGATGAAGTCATCCCATTGTCAATTGTGATGGCAACAGCTCAATGAAATCAAAAGTTTGATGTAGTAAAGTTATAAAAGATGAAAAATATTGAATAATAGTGCAAAGGCTTAAGAAGAATGTATAAAAAGGAGATTTGTCTTATGTATGACATGATTGGATTTACATTTGTAGGTAAGCTAGATTTAACAGGCAGTGTACAGGATCGACTGGATCAGCTAGATAGGAGAGAGACAGAGCTATTAGAGGAGGTAGAGAAACAGAGAAAGCTCGTCAAACAACTCAAAGAGGAAAAACTAACAAACAGGGAAAAGATGAAGGAATATGAGTGAGTTAAAAGAATAGGGGACATATTGCTTTGCTAAGTACTGTCAGTTGGTCTGTCTGTCAATCGGTCCGCAACAACAGTTTTCGTTCCTTATCTCTGTAAGAAATGCACATATCGAAATGTAATTTGGTATACATAACACGAAAATTTATGTCAAGTCCATATTTTGTTTTGATCAAAATATTTTTATGCCCTGGAATCAAGGATTCGGGGGCATATAGTTTCTGGCCTGTCCGTCTGTCTGTCTGTCTGTTCATCTGTTTGTCCAAAAAACTTTAACATTGGGCATAACTTTTAAATGGTAAGTGATAGGGCTTTCATATTTCACATGTGTATTCCTTGTGACAAGACCTTTCCATTGACACCAAAATTTTTGACCTTGTGACATTGACCTTTGACCTACTTTTCGAAAACTTTAACATTGGGCATAACTTTTGAATGGTAAGTGATAGGGCTTTCATATTTCACGATAATGTAAACTGTACAAAAGATTCACAGGCAGAGACACATAGATTACTTCTTAACGTGTTTAGGGCCAATAGGGGCGAGTAAATAGGCACTTAAGTAAAAGATCTTGATGTAGGAAAATTTACAAGACTCACATGTAAAGACTGTAGATTTTGATTTATAGCTAGAATTTTTAGTGGAGACATCTTGCTCAGTTGATCTTGTTGGCAATGTATGAATGAAGAAAGAATCCCTGATATTGTATCGTATTGCACTGAAACAAAGACAATGCTTGTACATTGTCTACCTCTTCGGCAAAGATAAACCTAATGGTGTATATTTGCAATACTTTACAAATACGAAGTTCAAGTTTCAGTCTGCAAGAATCTTGCAGACAAACAATAAGCAAGGATGGCAGAGATAGATTTCCAAGTGAAGAAAAGCGGAACTGAAATTGAACGCATGCGTAGGAGATTGGCTGTTAAGATTGTGCTAATTCATGACTATGCTAAATTAGTAATATCTAATAGATAACAATGAAAAATAATTACGCTAATTGTCAGCTTGACTATTTTTGCCTTGTTACTGTTGAAATTTGGTTGCACTAAAATTAGTACACATACAGTATACATTTATATACACCATCATAGATTAATTAATCAAAATATGAAAACTGTCACTTTTATAATCATAGAAGGGGTTGAGGGTTTATAGCTTGTTCATTCAGTACATTTACAATTTAGGTACAGGGATCAAGTAAACATAATTTGTAGAGGTACAAATGTACTGGAAGAATGTTTATAGAAAAAACACTCCTATATTGAAATTTTACTTTTGTTGTTGTTCATAGGAAATTGATAAATGAGCAGCAGTCTGAGATAGACTATTTGAACGAGCGAGGTGGTACAGGACGACGTACTTCCCGAGCTCAGACTTCCCCCAGGACACAGACTCCTAAAGCAACCACACCCAGAACCCCCTCTGGCAGGAGATCATCGTAAGTCATACTGATACAGTGATATACATCCTATTTCATGTTTAATGGTAAAGGACATGCAATTAAAATACAATGTACTATACGACTTTAGTTAATCATGAAAAAATTACTTTCTTTGCCTGTGTTTACTTTAGAAGTATTTTATTTCCGTAATAAGAAAAGTTGGATTGAGCCTAAAGTTATGCCAACATTATTAGTACCCTCTGAATCTATGGGATTCTGATATAAAATTCTTCAGAATACATGCGGTGTATATTTCATTAGCCTTCTCCTTCTTTAATCAAAAGAAAATTTATATATAAGCTGGGATTTATTTAAGGAATGAGTGTCTTATTTTTTGCATTCATGGCTTTTACACTCGACAGGCACAAATCTCATGAACCGCGTAGCAAATCAGTTCTCGATAGATTTGCACCTGTCGAACCAGAATGTAAAAGCCATGAACGTAAGAAATAAGACACATATTCCTGATATTTACATTCAGAGACATTAAGATGTGAAATATGTTTGAAAATATCCTCAAATTTCCTTAGAAATGGAGTGAAAATTAGGATATGAATGCTTCATGTTTGTCAATTCTCCCTACCAGGAAATACTGTTTAATCCTGAAAATACCGAATAAGTTTTATTATTAAAATCTTTACATGATGAATTTTAACTTTTTATAAAAGTTTTGAAGAAAATATGTATAAATTATTATTTTGTTCTTTAAAACCATCTTCTGCTAGATCGTTCATTTTTACAAAGACTTTGCCAATAACGCGGAATATATGCATGTGCCGCAAATATAATGATGTCATAGACTAAAGTAAACATTTGCAAGGAATGCTAGGGAAGCAAACAATGGACTTAATTAACTTAGTTGTCATACACATTGTTGGGGGGTTAATCATTGAGGGATGTCGACATTGACTCGGCATCAAACTCCTTTGACATAGTCCTACGTATCCTTGAATTTCAAATCTATAATCCTGTATGGCTCCTTAAGATTTCAACTTATTTTTCAAGCCCAGTGACCTACCCTAATCTTATCAAAATTTTATATAAACTTTTCAGTTCTTGCTTAGAAATAAAGCTAAATCATGTCTTTGAATTCATTTTTCTTTGTCAAATATTCAAACTTAAAATATTGCAATACATGTATATCGCAATATTCGTTTTGCATATCGCTGCAATACCCTGAATTAGTGATTGCAATCAACCTGTGTTCATCTTGAAATGAATGTTAAAATTTGAATATGCGTTTAACATAGGAAATCAACTTGCAACTTCATATATTTTCAAATGAATTCTTATACTAATTGTACTCTTTATCAATATTTAGACGTCCTCCTAGTGCCAGGCGGACATCTGTGGACAGTACAGCATCTGAACAAAGACAGAGAAGGTTACAGGTAATATGTCTTGTAATTACATAGTTTGATATCTTGTTTTTAAAATAATTATTCATGTAGAAATTTGAATTATTACTATTGAAGTTGCAGTTTACTGACTTGTACTTTGTCATTATATCATGCGTTAAACTGTTTTTCAGATTAAGATTCATTTATTTCTCATTAAACCAACAGGCATAGAGCGAAAAACATATTTACAATACATGATAACAAATAATCAAGAAGGTTCTTCAAATATTTAAAAAAAAAAAAATCTCTGCTAGTACAGATTACAAATGATTTTGACTCAGGATCTTTAGAAAATTAATTAGAATTATGATTACCATTTAAGGAGGAGGAAGAGGTTGAACGCTTCAGAAAGGAGCATGCAGCAAAGAGGCTCCAACGAGGCTGGAAATCTCACCGAAAGGAACAACAAGAGGTAAATATATATACACGAGAATGTAAAGTGTGTAGGAATAGCTAATACTTTAACACTCTTAGTATATACATTGTAAACTATCTACATCTAGCATGTGTAATTTACGATGTTAATGTACCAGTATAGTGTTCAATTGCAGTAGTGGTGCATGTTTATGTAGTTAGAAGCTTCAGTAATGTTGTGTGTTACTTTATTGATAATAGTTTATATTTGATGGTACCTCTAAGTAATGAATGATAAATTTGAATAAACCTAACCAACTAGGCAAGAGAAAGGCAAGAATTAGCAGAAAGGCACCGAGAAGTGACTGCAGCACGTAAAATTCAGCGAAGCTGGAAATCCCATCAAAAACACAAGGAAGAGGAATATGTAGGTTTTGTAAATAGATGTGAATGCCCACTTCCCACTGCAGACTCTAACATACTCATTGTCTTGCTTCACCATTGTTTAGCATACAAGTACATACATATAATTGAGTGGTTATGATGAATATGAGAGAAAGAAATGAAATTAAAGTTATCATTCACAGATCACAAAGATAATCAGTATATGGAGAAAAAACGAAAGGCTGCTTGCTTAACACATCTTATAAATACACTCTTTATACTACATACAGTTGGATCACAAATTTCTTGCAAGTCTTTCATAGTTTTGAGAATTTCATTATTTTTTCATTTGGCGCAGAATACATTTGAAAAAGTGAATGAGTAATACATGTTGAAATTCGATACAATAATTATTTTATAAATTAAGAGTTGCCAACAGTGGCAATTTGAAAAAAAATCACAATTTTGCACCCATTTAAGTCAAAGTAGGAGCTGTAATCTTGGGTTGCTTATTTTAATAAAAGAGGAGAGCTTTAAAAATTTCCTGGTTTATCTATAATCTATAAATTTTAGATAAAATGTCTGTGGATCAGCCACAAACTTGTATTGAATGTTTTTGAATCGTCCACAAACTTATACAATCTTGCTTTTTTTGTGCACTTTTTATAGAATCTGCATGTCATGAGTGAAAATAACATTTTGGTGATTTCTTACTGATTTTGAAGCAGTGTTCTAAAATATGCTGATGTTTCACACAAAACTAACCACTATCAAAAACTATAAGTCATGCTTCATTATTTTTTCTGTGTTCAGTTGATACATGTAAACATATTACATCGGTTTGACATTAAAAGTAGATGTACTACCATTATCACCAAAAATATATTTACATGACTTTGTATATTATTTTCTCTAGAATGCAATGTCTTGAGTTCCGTAGATATTGTACCCTTAATGATATTTTGTTAAGTTGAAAAGCATTTACACGCAAAAAATTGAGTCAAGTTCAACTTATTCAGTATATCCAACTTAATGGAATAAGTCAAGGCTCATAAATCAAAGTTTAGATTTTATATCTAACACAGGAAAAAGCAATGATCGAAAAAGCTGATCAATTCCGTCAGAATAAAGCTGCAACAAAAATTCAGAAAGCGTGGAAAGCGAAATCTGAGAGAGAGAACGAATTAAAATCACAAAAAGAGAAAGAAATTGAAGAACAAGAGCAAAAAGCCAAAGAAGAGGAAGCAGCTATGAATGTAGGTTTGGGTATGGTTTGCTGCTTGCCTTGTCGTTACTGACTCGCTTACTTTACGGCTTACACCATGGCTTAATGGAGGTGGTTCTCTATGGCCAGCATGCTTTGTTTGTGTATGTACAGGGGGTATCCGCATGGAGATGGCTTGAGGATAATACAATATGATGGAGTGAAGGAATTTTGCATGCAGAGCTATGACATGAGTGATATTGATGGCATTTTGCCTGCAAAGCTACAGCATGAATGGTTTGAGGCATTTTGCTTGCAGAGGGAGTTAAGATTTTGTGGAAAGAATTTCTAATACATGCATTCATAATGTCCTAAATGACTTCCTACTGACTAAAGTTGCATGTTGGTTTATTATTAATGAAAGGAATCACAATGTTTAATGTAAGTTTGTTCAACATTATGAAAAATGTCAATTTGTTGCTCATTTTAACAAGGATAATACGTGTGTTAACTAGCATGCATTCATTTAAAGTACCAGTGAAAGTCTAATGAAAAATGATATATTTCTAGGGTAGAGAGAAAGCAAACATTAATTTAATGAATATTTGATAAACACATGCATTTTCCTTTGCAGCAACAACTTGTTCAATAAATTACAGAGTCACATATTTTTTTAACAGATTCTCAGTTGCATGACTAAAGTATTATTAAAATATTGACTTTGGGGTATGAATTGAGCATGATTATTTATGTCCAGATTGGATATAATATCGATATATTTATTGACATGATTATGCATATCCATTTGTTTTCACGATGGTGAAGATGCTTTGTTATTAACAAAACACTTAAGAATTCTTTATATAGATATAGGGAGCAAATCACGAAAAATAAAAATATGTAGCTTTATTATATAATCAGCATGTTGCATGTTTTTTTTATCCCTATGTTGGGTATACTTTGTAGAAATGACCCTAAAAAGGTGTGTCTTTTTTGCCAGATGGCAGAATTTCAGAGTTTTATACAAAGATTCTTTTAATGTGAATTGCATAGCCAGCATGCATGATTATATGCATGACTTTAAAGATTTAGTCAGGGAGTTTTTGTATAAATACATGTACAATATCCAACAGTAGCATCCATAATGTGCACCTTCAATACCAAAATTAACATAACTCAAAACAGATCTCAATACATATAATCATATTACATACAATTATACCTCTAAGTGTTTTTAAGGGACATGAATTTTAAGTGGTTTATTTTAGCTATGTCTTTTGTTGGCAATTTTCATGATACTCTCGAACTTTGCAAAAATTGGACACATGCAGAAAATTCTAGATATTGGATAATCGGTATAGCTTTGTATTTTTGAAGCTTTCACTGCTTTTATCCATTTACCCATCCTATATTGAGTGATGAAAAGTATTTTAAGTAACAACTCTCGTTAAATGGTCCGTCTGCTCATGAAAACAGACTATACTATTATAATTGTTTCAGCTTTGGCACAGAATTTTAAGGCTCATCAAAACCAGCTTTTGTTAGTTTGCTAGATTGAATTTGAACTTTCACTGTTTTTATATGTAATCAAGACCTGCATATGTATCGTTTACTGAAAACCTGAGTTATTTCTAAAAGAAAATGTTTTTAAAAGAAGCTTTAATTTCAGCTGAAAAAGAAGTAATAAGATACATATAAATACTTCTGTCATACTCACTAGGTAGTAGTTCTATTTTTCAGATAGATACATGTGAAATTTTCATCATATTTTCATTTGCACATATTAGTTTTTTTAGCTCGACTGCACTTTAGTGCAAAAGAGCTATTGCAATACCCCCGGCGTCGGCGTCGGCGTCCGCGTCGGCGTCCGCGTCGGCGTCGGCGTCGGCGTCGTCCGAACTAGATGATAAGGTAAATGTTAAGATTACACATTTACCTTTCCTATATTCATATTCTGTTGGTTTTTTTTTGTTGCAAATGTTTAATTATACATCATTTAATATATCCAGATGAGGATATAGCCCCTGGGGTTGGGATTTTTAAAATTATTTCAAATGATAAGGCAAATGTTGAGATGATAAGGTAAATGTTAAGATAGCAATAAAGTCTTTAAAAGCCAATATTGAGCAAAGTATAAGTGCTACATGTACCAAACTTACATATTTGATGTATCTTTGATCAAACTTTCAAAAAATGACCTTGACCTACTTTTTTCCGCTTGAATGATTTTGCCTTTAAAAGCCAATATTGAGCAAAGTATAAGTGCTACATGTACCAAACTTGCATATTGGATGTAACTTTGATCAAACTTTCATAAAATGACCTTGACCTACTTTTTTCCGCTTGAATGATTTTGCCTTTAAAAGCCAATATTGAGCAAAGTATAAGTGCTACATGTACCAAACTTGCATATTGGATGTATCTTTGATCAAACTTTCATAAAATGACCTTGACCTACTTTTTTCCGCTTGAATGATTTTGCCTTTAAAAGCCAATATTGAGCAAAGTATAAGTGCTACATGTACCAAACTTGCATATTGGATGTATCTTTGATCAAACTTTCATAAAATGACCTTGACCTACTTTTTTCCGCTTGAATGATTTTGCCTTTAAAAGCCAATATTGAGAAAAGTATAAGTGCTACATGCACCAGACTTGCATATTGGATGCATCTTGGGTTAGACTATTGAAATATGACCTTGACCTACTTTTTCCGCTTCAGTGATTTTGCTTTAAATTGGCAATATTGAGCTAACTATAAGTGCTACATGCACTAGACTTGCATATTGGATGCATCTTGGGTTTGACTATTGAAATCTGACCTTGACCTACTTTTTCTGTTTCAGTGATTTTGCTTTAAATTGCCAATATTGAGCAAACTATAAGTGGTACATGCACCAGACTTGCATATTGGATGCATCTTGGGTTAGACTATTGAAATCTGACCTTGACCTACTTTTTCTGCTTCAATGATTTTGCTTTAGATTTAAAACTTTAAATTTTTTATTTGACTTGATATATTTTGTTGCCTGAGAAAGGGAGTTTAAATAAATTGGCTGTCATGAGAGATATTATGCTATGCAGTCGAGCATTAGGTGACTCTGGCAACTATTTTTTAAATCACAAATATTGAGATTTTGACTGTCTAAACACTTGATTTCATTCTTGAAATGATGCATGCGTTAGTTAGTATCTGACTCTTGATACCTAAAGCACTGCTTGACCCTCATTTTCACACAGGCTAAAGTTGAAGATTTCCGACAGAATAGAGCAGCTAGAAAAATCCAGAAGGAATGGACTGGTTACAGATACAGAAAACATGAAGGAGAGTTGGACGATGTATGTACATTGTATTACACTCAATAAATATTGTGCATTGATTCCCACACCGCTCATACCTTTCTACATCACACTTTTTTCTCTTAATGATCTGCAATAAAGATTGTATTTGTAAGAAAAACTTTCAGAGAGTTTTATCACCTTTCTACTCCTCAGGCTACGGAACTCATACAGGCATCACTGAAAGGACATCAGGCTCGCAGCAAAAACATGAAACGTTACATGTCGGACTTTGATGATTACGATGATGATGATGACGATGACAGCTATAATGAAGCTGTAGATCTCATTCAATCCTCAGTCAAAGGGCATTATAATAGGAGAAAGAAAGTAAAGTCATTCAGGTACAATGTATATGCTAATTTCTCAAGGGTGAACAAATGATTACATAAGAGGACTTAGAATTGTTAATGAAATTTAAAAGTATACATATCTGACCAACATCTTCAATGAAACAAAAAAAAAAAAAAATAAATAAAAAAAAATAAAAGGTGCAAAGATTTTGTAATTGTCCATCATACAAATAGAGATTTTGCTGAAGTTTCGTTACTTGAATTAGTTTTACATGATTTTGATATTGTTTATATGTTATCCTTACTTTACTTTGCTAAGATGAAGCTAGCATGTTCACATCCGATGAAATTCTAGTACACTGCTCCCCCTATTTATCTCCCCCATTAAACCACCAACCCCGGCTATCGCCACCTTTTCCCAATGTACATTATAATGTTTCCTTACATTATAAACCCCCGTTGTAAGGCCAACCCCCACATACCGCCATCGGCTACTGAATCTGATGTACAAATTGTTGTATTTAGTATGTAAAACCCCCGATCACAATGCTGTATAATTGAGTTGTTATCACTAGTTAAACAAACAACTTTGATTGATAAGTGAATTGTCTTGATAATTAATACGCTTGGATTTTAATTTTCATGTACATGTAGGTATATAAATGAATGTTTTGATAGCAATCAATATGTACGTTTACTTAGATTGTGTAATTTTAACTTTTTTTATGAAAATGTTGATTCCAGTAACTGACGTGGATGATTTTATAGGAAACTCAAAGACATGATGATGATATTTTAAAATTTGTGAAACAAATCAAAATAGGTCGCAGCATTGCATAGCGGATTATTTTTACCTCTGAGAGGGAATCTGATATTAAAATAATAATAGTTGATGACAATAGAATATGGCCTCTAGTCCAGCATAAAGTTAAAGTGTCATTGAATCGGTGTACACGAAAAAGTAATAGATGCATTTTACATCTACATGTTCTAAATACTAATAAACTGTATCATGTTACATGTATTTTACTTCAACCCAGTACATTCAAATGCGACATTAAGATGTATGTTTAATATGCATGGTGCTACTTTCTATCATCCTTTTATTTTACTCCCTTGATGTAATCCACCCTTGCTTTAATGCCAATTTTGTCCTTAGATGGATGTTGGCGTTATATTGGGGAGCATTGTATTTAGATGTATAAAAGGATAATTATTGTATGATATATAGGTACTGTATTTTAACCCATAGAAATGCTAATCAACTTACACAGAAACCTTATTATGTGTCTATATCATCTGACAATGGTATTATCAGTTGCCTAGTCATCTGGTTACGTGGTACTGGATGACTAGGTAACAAATTTACCCCGCTGATGACCTATTTTAATAATTTTCATGAAGCGTTTGGACGTCATTGTCTGTTTATGCTATGACGTCAACATGAAGGATAACATTGTGACGTCACAAAGTGTCTGGTATAAAAGGCAAGGCACCCGGTATAAGATATACCACATCTTCACATGACCGTTATTAGCCAATGGCTACCCGGATTTCCAGACAAACTTGTCAGAGGTGGGGTAAAGAGTAAATGCAGATTCAGAAACACTGTCTGATTTTTGTCTTTATTTAACAGGGATTCTGATGACGATGATGTACACATACAAGGTACGGGGAATGTGTTCTCAGCTTCAACATTAAGTGGTCGTCCAAGACCGGGATCAGGTAATGTCATTAACTGTCATACACAGACGTAGATAAGCCGTTATTTGTATAAGAACTTTTAATACCTGCATTGGAAAGCTTATTCCCTGCCGATGACATATTAAGTTCCTTACAACTCTGTATTTTGGTAAATGAAAACAGCACTATGCATGTATTCGATATAATTTCATTACAGAATTCTGATTCTCCTTAGGTACTTATACTAGAGTGATTTGTTTCTCTGTTCCCACAATTTCCAGTTTGCACTTTGTTTTCCTGTGTAACACCATTGTAGGGCATATCTTAACAGCAATTTTATGTGTAATAGTGTGTGTCAGTAAGGTGTATACCATCAATATCATCAAAATAACAATGTCAAACATGACACAGATTGCTCTAATGGAGGACATTGCTGATTTGCAGGTCATTGCCATGCAAAGACAATGTATTGATTGATGTCTTATTTCAAGTTCAGATAAGGCTATGAAAAAGGGAAAAGTTTCACAGAACTGGAGAAGTTTTGGTCAACTACATGTGTTATTCTGTTACATGTATACTGTATAAAAAAACTTGGTTTAGATGGTAGTTTGAGATAATTTGAGAAATGGTATGAAACCTTGTTTACATTGATGAAAATTTTCTGATCAAATCCTGTGCATAAACAATTCTTATGCTCTCATGAGGAATTATCAAGATCACTCCATGGAATTATATTAAAACTCTAGTGAATTGGATTCTTATAGAATGTTGACTCTAGCAATACCCTGTTGATTTTCAAGATTAATTTTCATTAAATTTGCAAAAATTTGATCCTCATATTCAAATTCGATGACTAACCAATGGTCTCACGTTGAATCATACCTCACCATTGTTGCAGTGTCAAATGTTTTTCAGGATTTGAGATGTGATTGATAATATTATCTCTCTAAGGGAAAGAAGCTTTTATCTTAATGAGTGTTTTCTTCTGTTTGTTGTCAACAGTACCTACGTTAAGTTGTCCCTAAAATTGATAAAACATTCACCATTATTCAATGTTACCTCAATGACACTCTAAATTTGATTTGATTATCTTGCAAACTTTCTATTACATTTTCTTCTCAAGTTATGTTTTCTTATAGAATGATATTTTGGTTAAGAAGTTTTATACATTGTATGTAACATATACATGTATTAGTGAGATGATAATGATAAGAAATCCTTTTGTATTTATATATAGTCAATAATTTCATAAACATTTTACATATTTTTATCAGCAATATCAAGGACAAGTACAGGGTCAAGGGGCTCTAAGGTGAGATTTTATCTGGAAATTTATGGATAGTATGGAAATAATACAAATACAAATACATGTATTCTCCTATGAAGTACATAGTTATGGGAAAAATAAAAGAACTACATCTTATGGAACCAGTTGGCAACTCCATGTAATATCTTTTATTTCCCCTTTTCTTTTGAATTAAGCCAAGTAGCCAGAAATTAAAAGAAATAGAATGACTCATGTTTCATTTTTCTTACATTATTCAGAAGTACTTAAATCACAACGTACTTCTTCATTATCCCCTCACAACATAGTTGCAGGGGGATATAGTAACGCCATTGTTCGTGTGTAAGTGCGTGAAAGGGTGTGTAAGTCACACTTTTGTATACGGCCTAGAGGACATAGTTTTGATCAGATCTTTACCAAACGTCATACATGTATTCCTTATGGCAAGAGGAAGAGAAGAATCATTTTGAATTTCAAGGTCATAGGTCAAAGGTCAAGTTCATAGATAGAAAATGGCAAAAATTCTTGTATATAGCCTAGAGGGCACAGTTTTGATTGGATCTTGACCAAACTTTATACACTTATTCCTTTTGGCAGGAGGAAGAACCCTACATACTGTCAAGATCATAGGTCAAAGGTCATGGTCACAGATCATGGTCTCAGATAGTCAAAGTCCTTATGGAAATAGTGAAAATCCTTGTATACAGCCTAGATGGTGCAGTTTTGCAGTAATCAAAATTTCATAAGCTTATTCCTTTTGGCTAGAGGAAGAGCCCTATTGATTTTCAAGGTCATAGGTCAAGGCCACTGCTTGGAAATAGTTTAAATCCTTGCATACAGCCTAAAGGACACAGTTTTGATTGGATCTGTAACAAACTTCATACACTTATTGCTCATGACAGGAGGAAAGGCCCTTTTGATTTTCAAGTTGATAGGTCAAAGGTTAAGGTCATTAGTTGGAAATACAGTTTGCTCTTATTTACTCAAACTCGATTAACTCGAATTTCTGCTTAACTCGAACTGTTTTTAAAAGTCCTGATTCTTTTCCATTGATTTTTATGCATTTTTACTCCTGATAAGTCGAATTCGGTGAACAGTGATAGAGAAAGGGAAATAAGTCTTTTGAAGAATTGATTGCTGATCATGTAATAAATAAGTAGAACTCCTGATAAGACAAACTATTTCAGATGGTCCCCTGAAGTTCGACTTATCAAGAGTAGACTTGGATAAAGCATGAGTGAGTTCATTGATTTACATGCCATGTGAGGGGATGCTACACTTTGTGTTGCCTAGGTTTTATTATCAAATGAAATAATTATTCATGATGCAAAAAAGTTATACTGTAGAATTCAAATAAGCACTATCACACAATACTAATATTACATATTCTTTGTTTGCAGAAGGGTACATCTTACTTTGACAGACCCAGCAGTCGTGGTGGCTCACGGAGACTTAACGATTCGTACGACGATGACGATGATATTGAAGGATTTTAAAGTCCGTCCATAAATCAAACTTTCCTTTCAAAGCTCAAGTGCATATAGCTGGACATACTGCCAAATAGTGGTAGTAAATGTCTTAGTCCAATCTGTCTGTGATATTTATGTATTACGTCCCTATTGACAAATCTTGATGTATCACATGTACATTGATCGTGTAATTTATACCATTTTGAAGCCATAGTGGGTCATAATGTACGATCTATATGTATGTTATGCTATAATCCTATAGGCGATGATTTGATTATCTTACTAGAAGGAATAAACTGACTCTAGAAGGAATAAACTGATGTGAACTTCAGTAATTCCTTTCAGGGCATCTTTATTATTGCATCAGAAATAAAGTTGAATTTGTATATGTTTTTAATATAGTTGAAATCTAGATACTTATATGTTAGGTTAGTACATAAGATATTACTGGTTCTGGTGCATTAATTGCTTTTTAACATATTTCGATTTTACTTTCCAAAAGCTTCTATCCTTTCTCTGAATGAGTTATTGTCTGTAGAAATGAAAAAGAATTGTAGGTGTATAAATGACTGTGTAAGAGTACATCCCTTTGATAATGTAGTAGATAATTGGCAATATTTATGAGTATACATGTATGTATATGTATAAAATTACAGAACTTGACATGTTGCACTGTTAGCAGTTTTAACAAGATGTAGGATATATAGTGCTATAATATTATATAAACCTCTATCCGCCCCTCAGTTACATGTAAATACATACAATTTTACATTCCATTTTGCCCTGTTTATGTGTTTGAGAAGGAATAATTGTTTAGCTTTCAGAAGTTGCTATTTACTGCAGTAGACTTTAGAGTTGTAATATTTATCTGTATAGTTCTATTTGAAATGCTCAAATGTTGTTACCACCAAATTAGAGTAGATTTCTTGAGAAATGTTTATGTAACAAATTATTTTGCTACAGAAGAACTCGGATATATTGATATTTTTATACTCTTGTTTTCTTTTCCAAAAGATGCAAAATAATCCTGTTCTCTACTGTGCAGTATACATGTGCGTACAAGCTTTCCCTTTGGTTTAACAGACTAATTTAAATCCATGTCCATGAATTAAATTTCCATATCTGATAGGGTATAAACTTCAAAGAAATGTGCATGTAACCTATTAAAATAGGGAAATAAGGAAAAAAAGGGACAGGACTATTCTGTCTCATAATTAAGAGAAAAATTTAATTTTTACATGGATCCTCCCTTATAGATACATGTATGTGTGAACCAGCTTTTTTCTGTACAAATGATCTATAAAAAAGTGTGTTCTAATAGAAGTTTTCAAGAATGACTTGTACATGTATTATGACAACAGCTGTTCAAATAGTTTATCATGCGTCGGTGATTAATGTAATAAAAACATACCTGCATCCTTTTATATACATGTAGTAACTGTTGGCTCACACAAGGTATGTTTACCTGATAGATATTTTGTAAAGACTTTATTATTCAGAAACTTTGCTTTTTTCTAGATATTACCCATTTTTATTTGGTTTATGTTTAAGAACAAGCATGGGTATGCTTACTTTAGTATAGAACTACATGTATCTGTTTCATCATGTTTGTCTTTTTAAAATTTGATACATAGTTTACTACCTTTATATTCAACTTAAATAAGAAAGAAGTTTTAAACAACCATTTTTGCAGTAATATATATATATATATATATGTACTTATTTTCAAACAAGTAATTCTTGCTGAAAGGAGATCAAATAACGGAAATGTAAATGTAAGAAAACTGTAATGACACGATTCATTCGGCGTTTATGTATTTAGTCTGCAGTAGAATCAGGTACATGTACATTACTGTGCCTGAGTGATATTCAGAAAAAAAATGATATGTAGCCAGATTTAACAACAAAATGTCAATTTTGTGTATGTGGGCTTTTCTGTTACGCAGCTTGGTTACATATTTTACTTAGTTGCATATTTTACTTAGACTTTTAAACAAGAATAAGGAAGCAAAACAAGTAGGGATGCCTCATACAGTCTAGAGAAAAAAATACATACATAGATATTATATTGAAGTACTACTAAAACTACTACTTTTAAAAGTTTAAAGGGGAAGAACTTGAACAAAGTGAATATGAGAGCTTTATGTATAGTTTACAATATTTGCAATTCAACATAAATTTATTTATCAAATGGAATGTATTGATCTGCTCTTAATGGCATTATACAGCAAGTTGTTTTATTTATTGGTTATGTGTTTTGTCATTCTTCAGCATGTAAATATATTAACTTCAACAAAAATAAAAAGAAACTTTTATTAAAGATGATTAAAAACTGAAATGTCTTTGTTCCATTTTAATAGTGTTATTAATTATCACTAGATCTTCTTTATCAAACCAGAATGTTTGATCATGAAATAAATGATACATTTGAAACTATTGTAGCTATATGCATCTGTACATATAATTTTATCATTGACCTTGACCTAGTCATTATCCCCTCCCAACATAGTTGCAGGGGGATATAGTAAGGCCGTCCTTCGCGCGAGTGTGTACGTCACACTTTGCATACAGCCTAGAGGATACAGTTTTAATCGAACCTTGACCAAACTTCATACACTTATTCCTTGTAGCAAGAGGAAGAATCCTATTGATTTTCAAGGTCACAGATAGGAAATGGCTAAATCCCTGTTTACAGCCTAGAGGACACAGTTTTGATCAGATCTTGACCAAACTTCATATACTTATTATTTATGGCAAGAGGAAGAACCCTACTGATTTTCAAGGTCAAATGTCAAGGTCACAGATGGGAAAAGGCTAAAATGCTTGTATACAGCCTAGAGGGCAGTTTTGATTGGATCTTGACCAAAGGTTACAAACTTATTTCTAGTGGCAAGAGGAAGAACCTTATTGCTTTTATAGGTCAGAGGTCAAGGTCACAGATTGGAAATGGCTAAAATCTGTATACAGCCTAGAAAGCACATATTTGATTGGATCTTGACCAAACTTCATATGCTTTTTCCTTGAGGCCACAGATTGGAAATGGCTAAAATCTGTCTATACAGCATAAAGAGCATTGGAACTTGATCAAACTTCATATGCTTTTTCCTTGAGTCAAGAGGAAGAACCCATTTTTTTTTTCAAGGTCACAGATTGGAAACGGCTAAAATCTGTCTATACAGCCTAGAGAGCACATATTTAATTGGATCTTGACCAAACTTCATATGCTTTTTCCTTGAGACAAGAGGAAGAACCCTATTTATTTTCAAGGTCAAGGTCACAGATGGGAAATGGCTAAAATGCTTGTATACAGCCTAGAAGCACACTTTTGATCGGATCATGACCAAACTGTACAAACTAATTCCTTGTAACAAGAGGAAACCCCTATTGATTTTCAAGGTCATAGGTCAAGGTTACAGATTGAAAATGGCTTAAATTCCTGTATACAGCCTAGAGAACAGTTTTAATTTGATAACGACCAAACTTCATATACTTATTTTTGTGGCAAGAGGAAGAACCCCATTTATTTTCAAGGTCAAAGGTCAAGGTCACAGTTTGGAAATGGCTTAAATCTGTGTATATAGCCTTGAGGGCACAATTTTGACTGGATCTTGATAAAAATTCATATTTTTATTCCTTGTGGCAAGAGGAAGAACCCTATTGTTTTTCAAGGTCATAGGTCAAACATCAAGGTCACAAATTGGAAATGACTAAGATCCTTGTATACAGCCTTTAGGTTGTAGTTTTGATGAATGTTGATCAAGCTTCATACACTTATACCTTTTAGCAAGAGAAAACCCTTATTGATTTTTAAGGTCATAGGTCATGGTCACAGATTGGAAATAGTTAAAATCCTTGTATATAGCCTGAGTGATTACATAGATTTTCATGCCGTGCAAGGGGATGTTACGCTTTGCGTTGCCTATAGGTTTTATTTAATGAAATATTTTCATAGAAGGCTAGTTGTAACTTATTGTAATGAATTTTATGTTCTTCTATTTCAGAAGCATATTCTTTGCAATCAAAAAAAAATTTGGAGAGAAATCATGTGAACTTGAAATATATGTTTTTCAAAAATCTTAGCTTTCAACCTACATGTATATAGAAATCTGAGAAAGTTGAAAAGGCCCTGCAGGCAGGGCGTCTTTCATATCCCTATATTGTACAATTCTGTGAATACTTTTTGCAAATGTTGATGTTTTGAACTATATGAATAATGAATAGTTTGAGCATATTTTTTTTTAAAACATCCCAAATATTCTGTAGAACAAAACTATCTCTTGTAAAATTTTGCCAATGTTAATTAAGTGGCCCGCATACAAAAATGGGGCACAGCAGATTTGGGAAAAGGTCATGGGTTCAAATTTCAAATACAAAAATGATTTTGGACAAGATGCTTAACTGTACATTGCACATTTACCACCAATGAGTTTATGGCAGATAAGACGATCTGGCTTTGTGAATGACTTAACTTCAGTGCAGCATAGGAAAGCTCTGCTGCATCGTCTGAAGAAGCACTGATCTGTGATGCCTATGCAGTACAAGACTTAATATCAATTCTCTGTAAGGACCAAAATATTTTGGAAACAGCATGTCATGGATTTTCATGATTTTCTCTATAAATGGTATGTATAATGCCCTGAATACAAAAATAACAATTTATTGAAAATAAATATTCCGGTTGCCATGGAAACGAGGTCTGTCTATTTATAGCACTAAAAAAATGGTCAAATAAGTCATCTTTGGTTATTATGTTGCCATGGAAACCATTGTCAAATTTAATTGGTATTAACAACTTATAATCTTTAAAACCTTTCTTTTTAGAAAAAATAACAAATTTTTGACATTTATTTCAATTAGCCGGATGCTATCAAATCAAAATCAGTCAAAAATTGCCATAAAATAAGGTCAAAATCAAGGCCTGTTTTTGTCCAATTTTTACCATTTTTAAGCAAAAATAACACAAAATGTCAGGCTGATAACACCATCACTTTTGTCAGAACAAAATAGATTTCATGTGACAAATATAATCACTGGAAAAAATAAGTGGGACCTTGTTTTGTTTTCCTACATTTTGAGGTCAAAAATGGTTGCCATGGCAACTTTTCATTTGATTTTTAGCATGGTTTAAATAACTTATATTGGTTAAGCTTTAGGTAGGGTAAACAGAAGAAATTATTCTTTATTTGAGCACTTCCAAAATTTTTCAAGGTCATTGACTCTAAGTTCAAGGTCAATTCAAAATATAGGTTCCAATTTCAATAAAATTAGCATTTTTGTTGTTATTTATTGTTACTAAATTTAGGCTTGACTGTCCTATATTTGTATCAAAAATACTTCTTTCTAAAATTAGGACCAATAGATGGAAAAACATTACAATTTTTTGTTCAAAACATTTCTCCTAAAAAAATAAGCCCCAGACAAAAATCTGATAATCTCACATTTTTTTATATGTATGTATGAAATACTAGCTAAAAATCAAGGATGTCATTGATTTTGAGATTTTTTGCAACTTTGGTCAATAAATAGGGGATATATCCAAAATCACTATTTATGTGTTTGTTTTACTCAATACCACATGATATATGAGTAACTGCCTCTCATATTTTTGAAAAATTTTGCCAAATTTTGTGAATTGCATTCAAGATGACCTTGACATTGGATCCTGTGACCTTGAAAACTTTTAAGGTGATTTTTTAAATCAATAATGCTCTTTTATATGCACTGATAAAAAAATGCTTAAAAATATATAACAGACAGCTGAAAATTTACCAGTAAATTACTCTATGTGTAATAGCACTGAACAGAATGTCACCATGGTAACCATTTTTTATACCCTTTTGAATAAAATTGTGAAGAGGTCCCACTCAAATTTTAACGTTTTCTTAAAGATTGAGGCTTAAACTTTAAAGATAATTGGCAGTAGAAATCAAGTTAGCCTGACATTTCTGATTATTTGCCCTTAAATTTGAGCAAAATCATGTTAAATTAGGAGCTTTTTCAGTCTTAAAAAGGGCCTCTTCAAAATAGGATTTTGCCTACATTTTGAGCATATTGACAAAGAGAATAGCGGGCAGAAACATACTTCTTGTGTAATATTTACACTATTAAAGATATAAAGAGAAAAATTAAGGAAATTTCAGTTGACTACAATAGCTGTTACCATGGAAACGAGCCTTGTGAAAATGCCATGCTACAAGTATTCTACTGATGCGTAAAATTTCAAACATGGTTTCCATGGCAACGAAAACTAAATTTTTGTAAAAAGAAAGTTTATTTTTGTCTCAGTACATCATATACACCTTCCACACCAAAAATCTTCAAAATTGGAGACATGCTATTTCCACGTGCTATTGAAATTATTTTGGTCCTTACAGAGAACTGCTATTAAAATCTCTATCTTTTCCTTTTTAACCTTTTATAGATATAAGCTTTCTGTTGCTCTGAAGTATGGTAAAAATGTTTTGAAAATGCTGGTCAAATATGATGTTCAAGCTCACAAGATATATTAGTGTAGTAGCACCTTCAGAAAGGTCATATTGGGGAACATGTGACAAATATGACAGCCCTGCCTTTCCGTAAAGTAGATATGGCCAAAGTTTTTTCAATGAAGAACAAAGGTCACAAGATAATTTTTTTTTCTTGAAAGTTTTTGCCACAAGGCAGTGATTGGGAAGGAAATTTTGTGGATGGGCCATTTTCCATGATTTTCTGAATTGCAATGGGCAATTTCATAAGACAGTACATAGACTTCAATGGGCCATCTTTCAAATTAATGGGATTATGGTGCATTGCCCTTGTCCTTCCCAATCACTGATAAGGTACATTACTGTACAGAAATAATTGACTAAACAAGCACAAAAATTAAATTATATTTTGCACTCGTAATGCCATGCTGGGACAAACTTGACATCAGAGAGGTGCTACAAGTAATATATATTTTATTTACATTATGTACATAGTCAAAGATAACAGAACACTCATAAGGAACAACAGTAACAAATATCTATGAGGGAGAAGCTGTTTCACCTTCAACGTCAGCTTCTTCACCCAACAAGTCAAAAGCTTTCAGTACTTTATGTTGTCGCGTACTTCTCAGTATTTTCAGATCCTCAGCATACTGTTGTTCTCTTAGGAGCTGCTTACGTTGTTCCTCGAGATCTCGCTGGTGAGCCTGATATACACGTGTCATGTGAATCAACTCCTGAAGTTCTCGTCGAAGCTTTCTGTTGTCTAATTTGATTTTGTTTGTGTGATCTGTCAAACATTTTTCAGCCTCCTGAAAATATAAGACTGAAAAGATAACAAGGATAGAAAGAAAGACAACACACTAGTAGCTGGTCGGTCTGTGTTTGCTTGTAAATAGTAATATCCAGAAAAGACCAAGGTCACTGGGTAAAACTTCAAGGTACCAATTGAAAGCCCAGGACATTGAGGAATTTAAGGAATTATTGTAAGATTGAGGTATCAACACCAATAAAGCCTACGCTCACGCAGCAAGATACGCCCGTTGGGATTTTTTTTCACAACACCAAAATATCTAAGTCCCATAACTCCATAAGGACAAATCGGATGAACCTGAAAATCGAAAGGCGGCTTCCTCTTCAAAGTCTGATCACAATGTACAAATATCATGAATATCTGTTGATGCATATTCAAGTTATTGCGTTCCATGCACCTATATTTTGCCCTAAGCTTAACATGTATGTGCATATAACCCCCCCCCCCCCCCATTACACATAATTTCTGGATAATGTGACAAAAAATTTAAGAATCCGTTATATATGTGAAAGAACATCCTTTCTACTTGAAGTATACAAAATTTCAAAACATTTTGACCAGAAATAGATTTTTAAAGATTTTTTAACTATTTTAGTATATTTTTACATTGTATCTAAAATATCTAAGTCCCATAACTCTGTAACGACAAATCCGATGAACCTGAAAATCAAAAGGCGGCTTCTTCTTCAAAGTCTGATCACAATGTAGAAATATCATGTAAATCCGTTGAAGCATATTCAAGTTATTGCGTTCCATGCGCCTATATTTTGCCCTAAGCTTAACATGTTTGTGCATATAACACCCCCCCCCCCTCCCATTACAAATATCTCAGTTATGCGACCAGAAAATTAAAAACCCGTTACATATGTCAAAGAGTATCCTTTCTACCTTAAGTATACAAAATTTCAAAACATTTCGATCAAAGATAGATTTTTAAATAATTTTTAACTATTTTAGTATATTTTCACTGTATTTTAAAATATCTAAGTCCCATAACTCTGTAACAACAAATCGAATGAACCTGAAAATCCAAAGGCGGCTTCCTCTCCAGAATTCAAACATAATGAATGAATATCATGAAAATCTGTCGACGCATAATCAAGTTATTGCGTTCCATGCGCCTATATTTTGCCCTTAGCTTAACATGTATGTGCATATCACCCACCCCCCTTCCCATTACAAATATCTCAGTTTTGCGAAAAAAATTAAAAACCCGTTACATATGTCAAAGAACATCCTTTCTACTTGAAGTATACAAAATTTCAAAACATTTCGATCAAAAATAGATTTTTAAATAATTTTTAACTATTTTAGTATATTTTCACTGTATTTGAAAATATCTAAGTCCCATAACTCTGTAACAACAAATCAAATGAACCTGAAAATCGAAAGGCGGCTTTCTCTCCACAGTCCAAACATGATGTATGAATATCATGAAAATCTGTTGACGCATATTCAAGTTATTGCGTTCCATGCGCCTATATTTTGCCCTTAGCTTAACATGTATGTGCATATAACCCCCCCCCCTTCCCATTACACACAATATCACGATTATGCGACAAAAAAATTAAAAACCCGTTACATATGTCAAAGAACATCCTTTCTACTTGAAGTATACAAAATTTCAAAACATTTCAACCAAAAATAGATTTTTAAATAACTTTTAACTATTTTAGTATATTTTCACTGTATTTTAAAAATCTAAGTCCCATAACTCTGTAACGACAAATCGGATGAACCTGAAAATCGAAAGGCGGCTTCCTCTCCACAGTCCAATCCTAATGTATGAATTTCATGAAAATCCGTTGACGCATAATCAAGTTATTGCGTTCCATAGGCGGACGGACAGACGGACAGACTTCGCCATACCATAATACGACCCGTCAAATGACGGGCGTATAAAAATTGAGGGAAAACTGCATCGTGCGCGTAGCGCATGATGCATAAGTTTTCCCTCAATTTTTGGTGTTGATACCTTGATCAATCAAAAAATATTACAATAATTACTTATCATTTCATTTAGTCGCGTTTTAATGTTTATTTGCAGCTTTGAAATTGTGTTGCTAATGGCATTGCAGCTTATTACATTGCTAAGGGCGTACTTCCGGTTTGGGTTGATGCAGGTATTAACACAATTTCTCGGCCAATTGAAATTACTGTAAATGATCCGCTTAAGAAATGAAAGCCATACCAGTTATAGTTTAAGATATATGGCTAAGTTAGTTAGTTTTATTTTTTTTCAATATATCAAATCTAAGGTCAAGGTCATAAGGTAAAGAGTCCTATTTTCAATTGAAAGCCAGGGTCAGAGAATCTACATGTGAAATATCAAAGTAATACATGTACACTTATATTTCAAAAGATTTAACCCAGTTTAAAGGCTGTTTTTTTTTTAAAGTACATCAAAGTCCAAGGTCAAAGTCACTAGGTAAAAAGTCATGTACTAAATGAAAGCTCTGGTCATGGGAAATATAAATATGAAATATCAAAGCCATAATTAACCCATATACAATGTAGTATAAGAGATCCAGCTATGGTAATAATTTTTAGACTGGATGGAAATACCTGAAATTATATTCAACATCAAATACAAAGTACGAGGGCTGATTGATATGTTGTGAGCCTCGTACATAAGGATTTGAATTTGCATTATTTTTCTACATTAAATTAATCCCCTTCAGTATCTATACACTTTTGCCACCAGTGTCTAAGGGCCTCAATACCACTTTTTAAGAACTCCTTATCTTGACTGGTCAGAAAGCCATCCACTGCAAGTATGACATCATCATCGACTGAAAGTTGGTGCCAGAAATAGCTGGTTTCAATTTTGGGAATAGATGAAAGTCTGATGGAACAAGATCAGGTGAATAAGGTAGATGCTCAATCAAATTAAACCCACAATATGGCAGCCATGGCAGTGACAGACCTGTGAACACAGCATTGTCCTGATGGAACAACACACCTTTAAATAGTGAGCTAAGATTCCACAGTTCCGCAGCACTTAAGTTTAATATTTTCTTGTATTAACTGTGTCAGGAGTGAAGCATAGTATGTGCCATCGATTGTTTGTCCTTTTTGAAGATAATTTATCAGCAGAATACCTTCTGCAACCCAGAAAACCGAGGCTCACACCATATTAATCAGCCCTCATATATACCTTGTTAGCCAATTTCTCTAGAGCAGCTATACGGCTGTCTGAATCCTGTTGATATTCCCTCTTCTCCTTAAGAAATGTGGATTTAAGACTCTGGATTGTCTCCGAGTGTTTGGATCTCATGGTCATAACCTCCTTCTCTAACTCTTTAATCTTATTCAGCTGTTCTGTTTGTAGTTCCTATAGTAATACATGTGTAGTCAAAATACAATCATTTTTGATAGATTTCATTGTGGAAGAAAGGAGAATGTGTAAGAAGGAAAGATTATGTAGCTATTGCATTCAGTTACAGACTTTACATAAGTATTATATTTTTTTACCTTATAAGTATTTAACTCTGCCAGTTCCTCTGTAGTCTTTTTCAAAATATTCTGTTTTTCAAACAGAAGGTTTTGTAATGCTGTACAAAGAATGGGGAAAATTATATTAAGCATTAAATCATATACAAAGATGACATTTTAAGATTTGATTAAAAACAAAAACACCAAGAAACTTAGAATTGATGAATCATAATTCTGATTTTGCTAAAATTTTCATCTAAGTTGGGCTTAAATGATATATACAAATGATCTAGAATGTGATTTTTTTATGTACCTTGTTTTTTCTGATTAAACTCCTCTTTAAGTAGTTCCTCCTGTCGTTTAATATCCTGTATTTCCTGTTTATTGTGGTCACTCAGTGTTATCACCTTGGTCTGTCTGGCTGTTGTCTTCTTATCCATGTAACTCATATACTCGTGCTATACAGCGGATAAGATCATTTATTAAAATAATTAAAGTACAGTTTTACTACATGTGTATTATATTCTTCTTGTAACAAGATTAGCAAAATTAATGCATGACAAATTTCTAGCATCTGGTCCTTAAAGTGGTATATTTTGTATTACAATCTTGACCTCTGACAACAGACCTTGTTGTAGTATGACATCTAGCTACAAGTAATCTTTTGATTGTATAGGGGTTATCCTCCAAGGACATTTATAAAAACGGACATTAAACAATTATTGGCAAAATTAATCCATGCATAATAAAGTCCTTGGTGTTTTTCAAATACATTTATAATCTTGTTCAGACACTGTCTCATCCATTTCAAACAAATTGTTAATGCAATTTTCCAATTTTGCAATTAAGCCAAGCTGATTAAAACCAGCAGACCTCTTCATGCTCCTTAAAGTTTTAAATTCATTATAAATTCATAACTCTACAAAGCCCATAGGACAATGGACTAAATTTTCTAAATCTGCACTAAGATAGGACAAAATACATACACAGAAAACCATCTAAATTACGGTACTTACGCTTTCCACTCTTACACGGCTGCCCTCTTGTTGTAACCATTCATTTTCTTTACGTCTTATAGTGTTAAGGTAATAAAGTTCATAGCTTTTTCTTGATGAACAATTAGATATGAATATTAATTCTTTTAAATGCAAACTGTTAA
Source organism: Pinctada imbricata (assembly GCA_033119305.1). Taxonomy (NCBI): domain Eukaryota; kingdom Metazoa; phylum Mollusca; class Bivalvia; order Pterioida; family Pteriidae; genus Pinctada; species Pinctada imbricata. The sequence continues at coordinate 86,518,669 of VSWD01000010.1, forward strand.
AGGTTAATGATGATAAGGTTGAAATAGAGCAATTTCAACTATTTTGTAACTGTAGGTCCAATAAGTTCTCTTTGAAGGGCAAGAACATTTTTTGCTAATACCAGTACACATACTAAATGATCAGACTCAGAGACTATAATCTTCATAAACTACATTTTCTTACGAAATATTTTTCAGTTTCCTCAAAGGACTCAGTACTCAATTTGTCAAATTCACATGGAAATTTATCATATACAGTATTTGTAAAGGAATTAAATAAAGCTCCACACCAAATATTTCAATTCAAATTAAATATTTATTTTAGAGTTGGATATATGTTTAACAGTATAAACAGTATAACATGAGATCTGGTGAGCGTTTTAACGAACAGAGCTTCATTAGAGGCTGATAATTGGGTTCCCTCAAAATGTAGTAATATCATGAAAGGATACAATTCCTCTACTCTCTTTTTTGTAGATTCTAGGTCACCAGTAACTTTTTCTAGTCTGGAATAAAAAGAAACCATCATAGTAAAATATTACTGAGAAAGTCTTGTATAATCACAGAAATGCAGTTCAAGTCAGTTTGTATCTTAAAACTTTGTAATTGGTGATAATTTTGTAATGAAAAAAAAAAAAACTATACATGTATAATTGTCTACCTTTAAGCGTATAAATTTTTTCTTCAGAATAATTTTCCCAAGTTTAAAAGTAAAATTTAATCATGTGTAAATTCAGTAGGTGGGTTTTAAGATTGTGAGCATCTAGAATTGCCTGGTCAAGCTCTTTTTTTTTATTTAAAACATTATGTGACATTCAAGTAGTTATAAAATTCATCATTTGTTTGCCAAGGTATGCTTTTAAAGGAAAGATGATTCTTTATGTACTGTCAGCAGTCATTAATGTCAATTGCTGTACATGTTTGTACACCTCCCTCCATTCTGTTTCATGCAAATTGTTATGAAGTGTGACACATGAATAATGCAAATGGGTATATCACTGCACATACTGAGTAGCCAGTGACATGAACGAGTAGTATACATGTGTAATTCATTGCCAGTCGTTACATATACATTTATGATAAGGATGATTGCATGCACTTTTTATGTGGGGCAATAGTCTGACTTGCAGACCTACAACGATGTTATCCGTTTTTTAGACCTCGAAAAAACAGATAACAAAGAAGAAAGAAAGCGAAGACATGCATCATTTCCTCTTTCAATGTGAAGTCTTGGACACAAAGAGGAAACCTTACATCCAGAAATTGAAAAGTATCCTGTCTGAAACACATGAGGAACAAGTTATAGAAGGCATCATACAGGACAATGAGAAAATGGTACAACTTACGGTGGACTGTACCCATCCTGCAGTTTCCAGGATTACCCACAAGAACAGGGGGAAAATAGAGCAAACAGCTCGTGGGATGATTTATGCACTACACAGGGAGAGGTCAGCTATTTTAGTAAAAGAATAATTTTAAAAAGCAAACACATAGATCTATGTTATTCTTTTATCCTTTAACGAAAAGATTCTATAAAGGTTAGCTCCATAGTGGACCTTTTAAAATAGCCAATTATTATCCTTTTATTTTTTTTACATTAATTTAATTAATCCTTGTTATTATATTCTTAAAAACTAAGGCTAACCAAAGACCTTTTAAAATAAATAGCCCTTTTATGTCAATTTTATCAGACCATCTTAAAAGGATATGCTGACAGCATCTATTTTACATACCCCACACCTACCAAATGTATAAAAGTTGTTTTACTAATATGTATAGTCACAGAACAGTTATTTTTATACTTTTAATTTCAATGATCATCCACACCTAACTAGACATTGGCCAACTGTACATACCCTCCATTACCTGTCCCACCCTAGTGTTTTATCAAAACAGGAAACATTTTACTTCCCTTTTACTATTGGGTTTTAGCTGAGATAAAAGCAGTATAGATACATTAGGTTTTACACCTTAGGGATATATTTTTACCAGTTAAACCAACTGGGTGCTCCTTAATTACAGGAGGGATATCATTGGAGAAAGAGAAAGAAAGAAAGAAAGTAGGTCTGCAAGTCCTAGACTACTAGTGGGGCAATTGACCATTTTGTAATAATGTGTTTAACCTGCAATTAAAAATTTGAAATTGAAATGTCAAAAAGGTTCATTTAAGTCTGAAAAGAAGGACACATCCCCAAGCTTTTATCTTATTTTTCACACAGTCAACCAACATATTGGACCTACTCTTGTTGTAAAAGAATTTCCTTCTCTGTCGGCTCTGGAGTGGCAATATTTCCCCCACCCTCTGGTGTTCCTTCGTCTTTATCTCCTTTTCCTTTGCCTTTTTTGCCTTTCTTTCCTCCTTTCTTTTTAGGAGGCATGATGTGAAAAGTAGCGTCGTTGTGACTAAGGAAACGAATTTTAGAAAACAAAGAAGTAGTTTCGTATTCGTAATTTTGAAGCCTACTGGATTTGTAATTATTATGAATTTTTAATACAATAACATTTTTCACTACGTTATATTTTCTCGGATGTATCCATCGTTTTTTATCAAAATCTTTACTCTGATAAAGAAAATACGAAACTCTTGACAGGTGCCCAAAGATGGCTGCGCCCATGGATGAGAATCCGGGAAATTCGAAAGGGAAAAGATACGACGAAGAACTTGATATAATGTCACCAAATTTTAAACCAATTAAAGCACTGTATTCAGAGGATGAAATTGATTTACCATCTAAAGATGTCACACAATTTAACAATATTGCCGAATATGAAAGCTTTATGAAGAGGAAAGACAGAGGAAATCCAGGAAATGTCTCGAAGCCTACAGATACTGAGGTTCCTAAGAAGAAATCGTCATCAGGTCATACCAAAACAAAGGAAATGACTTCTTTTCAAGATGAAAACTTGAGAAGAAGGAGAGAGAGGATGAATCGCAATGTTTTGACAAGGATGGAGAGTAAGCTACTAGCTAGGCTTTCAGTAATTCCTTTTGCGATTCAGGCACGGGCCAGTTTATTATGCTGCCGTTGGCTGTTGCCCTTATAGACTAAATAATCCAGTCTCTCCGCTGCCGCTAAAAGAGACTGAATCCCACCACGTTTGTTATAGAACGAATTCAGTCTGATGACCAATCAGAACGAAGGATACAAAATATCACGTGATCAACTTTCTCTATCCTTCGTTCTAATTGGTCGGTTCTCCGAACTTTCGCTTTGCCTGTTTAGTTTGGTAGGGAGTTAAAATTTGGCAAAAAATGCAATAACGAAGCGAGAAAAAAACGCGAGGTGGGTAGAGATTTTTAGATAAATGATTTCTTTAGTCCCGTCAACAAGAAAATTAATATTTCATACATGTACCTTCAAAATAGAAAAAATCTTTTGGCAACAGTTTCGTATGACTTCGTTCTGTAACAGCCATAGTGGGGTTCAGTCTCTTTTAGCGGCAGTGGAGAGACTAGAGGGCTGACCTGTACAGAATTTTATAACGTGATCACATTTGATTCACATTTGAATCAAATGTGACCGAGGTTTAAACAGTGCAATGAAATATTCCAAATGAGAACTCATGAGAAGACATTTGAAAGACTTTTTCCTCACCCGATGAGAAAATATCACATTTGAATCTCACGTTTGAAATTAAGTTTTTTTCTACTGGCTTCCCCAAGTTATAAAATCTCATGAGATTCTCATGTTTGAAAATAGCTTTCCCATATAAACTTTGACCAATTTTTGCTAAGTTCAAATTTCAAACCTGATTCTCACGTTTGAATTGGGAACAAAGAAACCTATATGTAGTACACCTGTAGCATTCAGATGATGCCATCACCTCTATAGATAGATCTCATATGTGGTCTCATGTTAGGATTTTTGTTGCAATGGCTTGAATTGACCAATCACATGTGTTCTTTCATCAATGACCCAGTCACATTCATTCTAAGACATTGAAATTGGCTCCAAATTATTTCTCTGTGTTGAAATTGAACAGGAAGCCTGCATGTAGAGAAGACAGTGAAAGGATGTTTCAATTTGAGATCTTTTCTAAAGGGTTGAGTGATTTACTTAATGTGTTTTATTCATGACTGGACATTGTATAATTCAAAATTATATCTGTATAGGTAAGATTTTAATGATGTATAAATTTTAGACAGTTTAAATTAGCTTCATGTATAATCAAATAGTGTGTACTGAAAGTAAATTAATTGATATATCTTATATAAGATGATCTTTTATGAATGTAAACTTTATTCATGTAAAGGATGATTCATGAATGTATGTAATTACAATTCTATAACAATTTTAAAATTAATTCATCATAAATGAGAGAAAGAAAAGAGTAGAGGGGGCATTTTATGATATACATTTCATATTTAACATGTTAGGTATTAAATCTTAATATATTTGATTAAAAAAAAACAAAAGTTTTAAGATTACCGTAAACTTGATGTTCTTGTTGATCTATACAACACTGAATGCATGTTAGGTATGTGTGCAAATGTAATCTATTAATAATTACTCATGAGAACTCATGAGAAAATTTCAAACCTGAGGTGAGAGAAAATTTCAAACCAGGATGAGAGAAAATTTCAAACCTCAGGTGAGAATTTTTCACATTTGAATCTCACCTAATTTGCATGTTAAAAAACTACCCTATTTCTCATGAGAATAAAACGTGAGATTCAAACGTGAGAATCATATTTGAAATATGTTAGTGGATTTTGGTAAATATGTCAAAAATTGGTTTTTGAAAAACTGGTTTTTGAAAACAAATACCGTGGTATGTATTGCAAAGCCTCGTATTGCAATATACCGGTACCATGATAAAACTGCTCAGCCCTACTCGTAGCCACATTTTCAAATGCCAACTTTATTGTGTGCACATTTTCAAATGCCAAATTTATTGTGTGGTGAAAATCACTGTTCTTCTTTGATTTGGAGTTTTTTTTTATTGCCAGTTGCTGAATAATGTAATAATATGTATCCAAATAAATCATTCATCTGTTGAATCCTGCCTAAAAAATTTGTGAATTAATTGGCATAATGTAAATTAACGTATCTACACATATACTTGTATACTCATTGCAGTCAGGTATTAAATTAGTAAAATGATTTAAATGGACAAGTTAACAAATGAATCTAACATTTCTTATAATGTACTTGGTAAAATGGACTTGGTATTGATTACATGCACAAATGTACATGTAAATGTATATCGTATGTTTCAGCACTTGAGAAGGGTCCATTAAGCCTCCTTAGGAGATGTGTACAGGAAAAACTTCTTGTTAAAGTGTGGACAAGGGGAGCAGTGGAACTGAGAGGAATGTGTAAGGGATATATTGTGGCGTTTGATAAGCACTTTAACTTGGTATGTACATATATTCTTGGGGTTTATTTTAATACAGTAGAAAATTGTTAAACTTTAAACATAATGATTACAACTTCAGTTTGATTCAGTGAAATAAATTGCAATTTTCAATATTACGATATATTGATAGAATGTTTCAATAGAATAAAATGTTTTATTTCTTCATATCTAAGGTCAGGAAGAGTTGGGAGCAGGATTGTTTTATGTTTATTTTTCAATATTTTGAAATATTCTTATGGGACCTTTATCAGTAAAAATTCATTTCTGAACTAATCTTTCCACGACTTTTTACTGACCAAATTCTATAATTCCCTGACAATTGAATGTTAACTGCTCAATCTACAATGAAATATTGTGCTTATGATACATGTATCATTATTAAGTGCAATTACATGTACCATACATTGTCAATGTTATTTTCATTGCTTTAGTGTTGCTGATGCCGTCTAGATTTAATGGGAAACAAATAGGAAACAAAAATTAAGAGATCTGATGAAGAAGAGTAAATTTATTTGCGGAAGACTTGAATAAAAATATAATCTTTTTTTCAGGCGATGATTGATGTAGATGAATTGTTTAGATGTCCACTTACCAGAGATATTAACATAAAAAAAGCTGCAAAGGTATGATTTATTTACCTTCTTCTGTCCATATCTTATGAATAATCTCAACATCAGAAGGGGAAGGCATTCACCTAATGATTATAGGATCAATAGATCAAAGTTCAAGGTCACTGATCAGAAATAGTGAAATACAGGCTTGAAAGATTGGTTTTCAGATAAAAACTCCAAAAAACTCACTTATCCAAATCAAATTTGGATATAATGGATATTTATTTTGAGGGAAAAAGACCGAGAGGAATGTGTCTTTAGAATGTGTCTTTTACTCAAGGTCCTTAAAGCTGGACTATTACAATTTAAACTAAGAAGTTCTGTTAAATTTTTTTTAGGGAACGGAGATTGTTAAAACAAACTTTAACAATCCCCATTCCCTACGAGAAATGAACTATAGCTCTGTGACGTAGTTTGCATACTAATGAAGGTACAACCCAAAATCCAGGCACATCGCTCTACCGCGGGTATATAAAGCAACTCCTGACTAGGAACCGTGACATCTTATGATTATCATTTCATGCAAGCAGACCACCTGAAAGAGAGAAAATGGACAAAGTAATGAATGTATATAATCATTTTGCTAATATTTTTGCTAAGATATGCTGATTTTCACATGTTTAGAGCTTTTTCTGCAATCTTATTTCATTTTACTTTACATGACGCATTGGTATGCATTGGTCATCCACGACAACGTACATCAAAACCCTTTCCCTCTCGATAAACACGACGCACATGATTTTATAATATTTCAAATCACGATCAGTGTATGTATATTTTTCTATGTTTGTGAGCATTTTTTATGTCCAATACCATATTGTTTGCCTTTTTCTTCAATTCCTACCCCCCCCCCCTTACACACGGCCCACTAGTCATGAAGCATTGGATAATAATTTTTCAATAATGATTTAATTTCATATACAGCATAAAAGTAATTATAAAGATGTACTATCATTCTCTGTTTAATTTCTAGCAAGTAGAAAAAAATGCCCAACTGTTGAATATATACCCTACCCACTCCGACTCCGAGTCCCTCTTGCTATGAACAGAAAAAACAATGCCGATATTTTTATCAAAATGGTATTACTAGTTTTGGATAAGAGAAAGCTTTTTATATATACTTAATATTCAAACCTTAAAATGTTTTACTTACTCTTTATTGTGATATAACGCTTTCCTAAATCAACTCATGAGCAAATACACACGTTTCCACATGTAATGTTTGTGTTTTTATTTTCATTTCCGGTATATGGACAGAGTGTTCGATAAGTCAATAATGTTTTCATGTAATCTGCAGATAATTACAAATTTCCTATCTATTCAGTGTATGAATTAATTTTATTGTTAAAAAAAAATTAAGAGTATCCCTTTTATAACATGAAGGAAGGACAGATAATCTCTATACTATAGATTTATTGTACCAGTGTTATTATAAAAAAATATTACGAAAAACCTATTAAAACAATACAGAAACTGTGTATTTAAAACGCACACACACTCGCACCTTCTCTCACATTCATATATAAAACTAACTTATTCAATACTAAAAACGTGAAATATAAACAGTACACTTTTCCTAAAAGATAATCGTACATATTACTTTTTTTTCTTTCATTTATTTGTTAATTCTTCTATTTCTTTAGAAAATTCGAGATGACTAATGAACATCTACATATTTTATCCTCTGTGTGTTTATCAGTCTCTCTCTCTTTGGTTTTCCTCTGTCTTTTTGTCCGTTGGTGCATAGATAAACTGGAAAACGTGTTCGTCCGTCTGTTCACCCACTGATTTTTTTTACTATAGAGCATACGCTTTACATTAATTCAATTTTGATAATATACTAGTATGACTTTCAAATTTTCATTTCTGGGATTGCTATTGAGAAAAAGGTCTCACCACATGGATTTCTGCATATTACGTGTAATTTTAAAAAGTCCATTAGGACTGCAGAGTTATTGGCGCTGTTCCCCCCCCCCCCCTTTTTTTTAGCTCTACTGAGACTAAAAAATGGGGGGGGGGGGGCAGGAGGGGTTGGTCGCAAACTACAAAATGAGAGAAGAAACTCTATTCATAAACGACAAGAATGCAACAGATATCAAAAACATAGATCTCATTCTTTAACTAAATCATTTTCCATAGTCTGTAATGTTATCAAAATGCACTAACATTGCTGGCCATGCATTTGTTCATTGATTCAAGCTTTACACGATACTAAATAAAAATATAGCATTTTACATTACAATGTACTCTGCGGATGATTTTCGAAAGCGGATCTGGAGCTAGAGAAAACATCCGGGCATCGACATTTTAATTGCACTTATTTTTTCACTTATATATGTCATATTCAAAACAATAAACCAAAAGAAAACATGATTGATAGCAAATCACATCTTCTGTCACATATAAAGTAACAGGTCTCCCTACGGGTTTTCCTCCAATCAGAACGGGTAGGTCTAAATAAAGAACTCTAAAGAACTCTAAAGAACCCTAAAGAACTCTAGGTTTTATATGAATGTGGGTCGGTAAATTTGGAATTTTTTTCCATATTTGGATTGATGACGGTCATACGAACATAAATATATACGGTTTATACGGGTTAAGTTGTATGGAAGTATCTTTATTGTAGATTGAAAGTAGTTGAATTTTCGAATCGGCGCGCGCGTAATTAAGACGCCATATTGAACTATTTACCTGTTACAATTTTAAGTTTAAGTTGATTTTTCGTTAATTTGAATAATTCTTAAACTATTATTAATATTTCAGGTGCTGGTTTGTGAAGGTGGAGTTTAAAGACAAACAAATTGTTTTATTTTATATGTAAAATATATTATATTGAAATGCTATTTAGACCGCATCAGCATTAATATTGTACTATTTAATAAATCACTTGACATGTATCCATGTGTTTGATCTTATTTGTTATTTTTTATTATAATGAATATAATATTCATGATATACCAAAATCAAAAAGATTGTAGAACTCTTAGCCATTCATAAATATGAATGTTTCCAGATCCTACGACGTGGACGTGGTTCTACTTCAGGATCCTTTTTTTTTTTGGTTTTTTTTTTTTCTTGAAATCTTGTTATTCATTATTTTTCATTTTTTTTTTTTTTGTTATTATTGTTTTGTTGGTTTTTTTTTTTTTTGGCTGCGTTTTTGTTTTTGGGTTTTTGTTTTTGTTTTTTTTTTTCGTTTGTTTGTTTGGTTTTTTTTTATTTGTGAGTGTTTGTATTGTTTTATTTTTTTATTTTTTTTTCTCAAACTCAAACCACCCTCAACACATTAAATTTGTACTATAATGAATTGTTTTATGAAGTCATATTTTCTAATGATGTATATTATATATATGTATATTTTGTTCAAACATATCATTTCTGTTCTAAGGGAATTGAAATTAAAAATTGTAATGTAGAACTCTTAGCCATTCAATAATGTCATGAATGTTTCCAGATCCTACGACGTGGACGTGGTTCTACTTCAGGATCCTTTTTTTTTTTTTTTTTTTTTTTTTTTTTTTTTTTTTTTTTCATTCCACAATAATCCATCCCCTTGTTCATATGTCGTCTTTTACTGCATTTTGCATTCTTTATTCTGTTCTTTCTTCTAACTTGATTTTCTTGGATTTGACCGGGTTTTGCAAGATTTCACCCTTTTTACTTGCCCAGGTTTTTTTGCAACTTTGCCACCTTTGGTATTTTGAGAGTATTATCTGACGAAACAATGTGTGATTTTGTTGTTTTGAAATTCAGCAACTTAAGAAGGCGTTTTTCTTTTGTTTCTGTAGCAATGTTTTGCCAAGTTTCGTCTGATACTTGAAGACATTTAGCCTGTTCAGAGAGAGCAAAATCGCCTCTTCCATGAATACAGTCTCTTATGTTTCTAGTCTGGCGTTGCTCGATCACTTGTAATGTTTCAATCAACTTTGGCATTTTTAGGATTTTCCAATTCGTTTCAATTTTTATTATGTTGTTCATGGATTCGTTGTTGTTGTTCGTCCAGAACTTGGGGATTTGTGGACACCTTCTTCGAACTCTAAAGACAAATTCTCTGATTTTTGAAATGTGAGTTTGAAGGTATGGAATGTTAAATTCCTCCAAAATATCATCTTCTTTTTCTTGATATGCTATGACATCGTCTATTGAGAGCAGACCCGTGGTCTTGTTAAAGATCTTATTCACAATTTCTGACACCTCGGGTCGAGAATGAGAAGACTGTAAGTTGTGAATTAGATTTTCTTTCAGATGACGAGTGCAAAGTGTATGTGCACTCTCTGGAAAACAGGCTTCAATTGCATTGATGAGAGCCTTTTCTCCATCTGTGTCGAATATGATTTTCCTTTGTTCTACACCACACAATTTACTCTGGATTAAGGATAAAAATCTATGGTAACTTTGGAAGCTACCGTCCCAATGAAGATACATTGGTCCAATCATTATTGGATGTTCAACAGAATTTTGGCGCGTTATATTAGGATTTTTAAATGTCATCACTGTAAGATAGCATGCCCCTACATTGAAAGTTCTATCAATCCCAATGATACAACCGTTGTCTATAGAACTTTTCATTGAGAGGATTTGCTCTTTGGAGAAAAGTATAACACTTGGTGGCTTTGACGTGTTAGATGCAATAACTTCTTGCACAATGTTGTCATTTTCATACAACATATTTAGGACTGAAACAACATCATCTGCTAGGTTCTGTCTGTCCTCGGGGTTTTGTGTTTTGTTATGTGTATATAACGCGTTTTTCGCTGTCTTTAAAGTTATGCCTTCATCTGGCAAGGACTCTCTGACGCTTTCTCTGATTTCTCTAGGCTTTTTATTGTCTTTTATACCTTGTTGTATGATATTGGTTTGTTCTTTAGTGAGTCTTCGATACGGCACACTTGTATTTTTGGCATTGCCGTGTGAAACGTTTGGTACATATGTACCTATATATTCAACAATAGCGAGACTACTATTCAAAGCACCCTCACACCAAGTGACTCTCTTCCTATATTCGTTGCATCTTGCAAGAACGGAGTATTTTCTTTTTAATACAACAACATGCTCATCGCTAGGTTGAGGGGACAAAATGACATTTGTCCGTCTGACAATTCTGTAGAAATTACCATTCTTGTCTCTTTTAATGGATTGGTAACCACTTTGAGTTTTCAAAAAATAGTCAGACTTTGTGACATTGGAACTAGATTTCCAGGCACCACAGTCATCTGGATACTGTGAACCTTTCCCTTGTTGTCGTCTGACTTTATTTTCTTCATCATGAATGAGGAAGAATACGTTTTCTTTCACACCTTTTGGAATATTCTGATGAAAAGCATTATTTGCTGCTAATAAATGAAATTGACTTTCTGCAGGTAAAAATTTACCATGTAACCCATTCTGTGTTGGGTTGCTAAAAGGTTGGTCTACATTATCTGATAATGTAGTGATGTTGGCAAAAGACTGAGCAGTGAAATTTAGTTCATCATTTCCTTCAGAAAAAGACGAAAATGATTGTGAAGTATTGCTCTGGTTAAAGAATGTTTGACATGGATTGTCCATTGTGTCCTTATTTGGTGATGAAGATTTACCCAGAGGTGGGAACTCTTCAATATCATCTATATCAATGACATTACACGACTTATCAATTGTATTTGGATCTGCGCTTAGAAGAGGCACAAATGGTTGGGCGTCCATATCCCTGTACCTCTCGGGCCAGACCACATTATTTCAATAGTCTTGTTTGACTTGTCACCGATCAATCTTGGTTGAAATGTCGTGTTCAGAATGCTTATGCATGTGTCAGATAAACCATTTACAATGGGATAAATTGACCTAATAGGAGCAGACAACACTGTTGCCATGGCTTGCATCATCCATGCAGAAGAGAAGTTTCCTTGTTTTGTGCAATTTTGTACTTCTTCTTCAAGTGGAGGAGAAACCAATTCGATATTTGAATGATTGTTGACTTGTCTGTAATAGTTTTGATGACATACAAGTTCAATCGCGCATCTTACTCTTAATTCTTTCGCGTATGTCTCATTCCCATATAATGTCATGGATATTGCATTAAACAAGCAATTTCCATCTCCAGTAACGGAAACGGGTACGGTGTTGGTCCAAGATGAACCAAGCAGTTCCATGGCTGTGCTATCTATATCCATGGTTTCAGGATCATATTTCATTCTTTGTCGTGTCATGCAACACATTTCATCTCTTAAATGCAATAACTCCATTTTTGCTAAATCTGCAAGATCATGTTGCATATAATGAGAAAGTCTTTCTAAAGACCTATCGTAATTGAAACCGTCGCCGATCATGTTACAATGCTTGCAGTGATAAGGCAACTCTGTTTGAGATAGGTATTTCAGATTGCTCTTTGATAGGTTTTCACACTTTGCATGTAACCATGTATTGCAATACTCGCAGCATACAGAGTTGGTGTCAACGCAAGATGTCTTACATTGACCACATGGATAGTTGACATCGGAACTGGGCGTAGGTACATCGGAACTGAACGTAGGTACATCGGAACTGAACGTAGGTACATCGGAACTTGGCGTTGTACTGTCAGCATGGGTGTCTGGGTTTGGTACATCGACTGTGCGAGTTGGACTTGATCTGAAAAACATAAGAAAAATTATTAGTATATAAAATATGAGACATATATGTAATAATGTACATGTGTAACGCGATATACCTCTCCTCTTATTACCGGTAATGAGATGCGCATAGATAGGAGGGACGTCTATGTCATCTTTACAAACAATCGAAATATCATATACATAGGCGGATCTAGCCCTGTCCAAAAAATGAAGAATTTGATTCCCAATGATCCACCTATTATATATACACCTAACTATACAATAATTCGTTAAGTGAAATGTGATCTGTCTTTGGTTGTACACATAACACCAACGCCCCTATGAGAGTTATCCATAATTGCCAGGCAACCATAGAGCTCTCCTACAAGTTACAATATATAATGAAATGAAAAATATACATAAATATACAATGTGTACCTTCTCAACCATTCCATTCTCTCATCCTCAAAAATGAAATGTAAACTACATAAAATGAAATAGAATATACAAAGTTATATATACATATATATATATATATTTTTGTCTTATTATTATTTTTTGTTTCTTTTCTTTCTTTTTTTTTTTTTTTGGCTTGCATTTTTTGCCTTTATCTTAATTTTTTTTTTTTTGGCTTGCATTTTTTGCCTTTATCTTAATTTTTTTTTTTTTGGCTTGCATTTTTTGCCTTTATCTTTTTTTTTTTTTTTTTTTGCTTGCATTTTTTGCCTTTTTCTCATGTTTTTCTTTTTTTTCATTTTCTTTTTTTCTACTTTCTTCATTTTCTTATATTCTTTCATAAATAAATACATTATCATACATCATACAAAAGGGGAACCTAACTATACAATAATTCGTTAAGTGAAATGTGATCTGTCTTTGGTTGTACACATAACACCAACGCCCCTATGAGAGTTATCCATAATTGCCAGGCAACCATAGAGCTCTCCTAGACCAACCCCCTTGGGACAAAATATCAAAGACTGTCATTCAAATACATCTATCATTCCCATGCTTTCTTGATGGAACAGACTATTTATTATTTTTTTCATTATTTCTCTATTTTTCTTTTTTTATTTCTATATTTTTCCTTCCATTTTTTCTATACTTTTTTTTTCTTTTTTTTCTATTTTTTTTTTGTTCTTTTTTTCTTTTGTTCTTTTTTTCTTTTGTTCTTTATTTTTTTTCATCTATTTTTTTTTTCTTTTTTTTTTGGTACCATAATAATATATCATTCTTTCTTGCATCCATCCCTAACTATACAATAATAAACAATGTGCGTGTGATCTGTCTTTGGTTGTACACAACGCACAATGTTTCCCTACATAAGAAAATATAAGTCATCACTCACGCAACACTGTCACACATACCCATTCATAAAGAATTCGTTATTTCTTAAAAAGTCGTTGTAACCTAACTTTGAAGTGTGCATGCCTGTGACAAGTTTGTACTTTAAATATTTTATGATTCTTTATTTCAGAAAATTTGAGTTGCATAACTAGTGATACTTATAGAAAATGGGAAACTAGATTTATTAAAATCAAAAATATCAGATAGAATTGTCGAAATATGGATTAATTTCATATCAATGTTGAAATTTTCGAAATATAACTTTGACACAAATATTGTAATTGTGAAAATATGAATTGGAAACCAATACAGAAAGTTAACTTTTGATATTTTGAAAAAAAAAACAAAAAAAAAAAAAATCAAATAGAATTGTCGAAATATGGATTAATTTGATATCAATGTTGAAATTCTCGAAATTTAACTTTGACACAAATATTGTAATTGTGAAAATATGAATTGGAAACCAATATAGAAAGTTAACTTTTGATATTTTCGAAAAATGAAATGGGACGAATATTGAAATATCGAAATTTGGATTTGGAAATAAAATTTGAAATGTCGAAATTTGGATTTGGAAATAATATTTACGCAATATAAAGAATTTTCAAGGGAATTTGAAATCTTGTCACAGGCATTTATATTGATAATGGTTAGAGGGGCCCTAACATGTTAGTCTCCTTTCGTGTAATACCCAGCCGGGAGTTAGGACAGTCATATGAGTTTTTCATCATATTGCAATCCCGCATATTGTCCTCCCGGAAGCCCCGAAGAACTCAGACGTAGGTATGAAAGGAGTGTAGGAGCTAGTTTTGTGTGAAAAGTAACGTAAACCGCGTACTTTAGTTGGCACCGTTAGGTTTCCGTACACGTAATACTATACCTGGCAATAAGATTCACTGTTCGTTATTTATTTAATCATTTTTTAAATAAACTAATCGAAAGTATAAGAAGTTTAAAATTATTCAAACAAATTTTAAAACAAGTTTTAATGAATTTGAATATGAATTTAGAGAACAGTGTATCAAATTGCATCTCGCTGAAACCTGCAAAAATAAATATCATATAACATTTTTATTTATTTATTCATAAACGTACCTATAAAAAAGATCGATCTTAGGCGCGCAAGAAGAACAAATGAAACGAAGCTTGCCACGAAACATGCGCTTTTTGCAAGAAGTATTGCAAGAGACACATGGACGTGGAAGAACACCAGATTGACGTGCTTTTCCCATCGTGAAGAGAAAGCGAATAACTGAAAAAATTTTATCTGTAATATATATCTATGACGAGAATTTTTCGCCGACTTTGATATTAACAAATTATATGGCCTCTTTCTTTACCGCATAAGCCAAATATTCGTTTGCGTAATTAAACTTGTGTCTATCTAAACATAAACTCTTTTTAGAAAAACACGACCTTTGATTTTAGCGAACGATGCAATTTTGATAATTGTGTGTTAAATATATGTTTTCATGTAAGCTTTCGTAAATTTATTTTTAAGAAAACACACGAAAATTATCATAATAATGATAATTATATGAATTATATGAAACCAATTGAATAATTACATTAATTTAATCAATATCAATTATACATGTATACAAAACGAAATTAACATGACAAAATAATTACTAATTTCAATACTCTTTTATAAAAATCATTGTCCAATAAAATAGTTTGTTGGTCTTTAAACTCCGCCTTCACAAACCAGCACCTGAAAAATTGATAATAGTTTAAGAAATATTCAAATTAACGAAGAATCAAACTTTAAGTACATAAAATTGTAACAGGTAAATAGTTCAATATGGCGTCTTAATTACGCGCGCGCCGATTCGAAAATTCAACTACTTTCAATCAACAATAAAGATACTTCCATACAACTTAACCCCTATAAACCATATATATTTATCTTCGTATGACCGTCATCAATCCAAATATCGAAAAAAAATCCCAATTTACCGACCCACATTCATATAAAACCTAGAGTTCTTTAGAGTTCTTTAGGGTTCTTTAGAGTTCTTTATTTAGACCCACCGAATCAGAACAGACCTTTTAGTTGAGTCTGACCATCTGAGTGATGCAACCGGAAGTGAGTAATGTCAACTAACGAAAAAAGTAGAACCATATTTGGAAGTAGTATTTAGAGTGATAGACAATAAATTTGAAGTACGTGTACCTTCCTTTTTTCATTTGAGGTTGGGTCTGTCACTTCACTGAGACGCTGTCTTTTTGGTTCTTCGACTTCATTCTCCTATTGATGAAACATAGAGTATTCCACATGAAAAGAGCGATAACATATGAAAATTTATCAGTGGGATTCAACACCCCCTTACAATCCTCAAGATGACCGCCATGTTTTTTTTTCTAAAGAAAATCTGTTGAGTTCCACGCTTATCTTTTGCAGTATATTTGTTTTTGATTTGTTTAAAAGTAAGCAAAAAAAAAAAAAAAGTTTTTACACTCTCAGAAATATGAGGACTCTCTATTTAGGATGGGTTTAAAGTATGTTAGTTTCTTTATATTTATATAGGAAAGTGTCCCTTTCTTGTGTCGCCTGCAACCAAAGGCAACGAATGAATGGATGAATTAATGAATGAATGAAAGAATGAATGAATATAGAATCAGAAGATTCCTCGAAGTGTAAAATTAATATTATATGCACGCCATTTTTTTAAATCAAACAACAAAGATAACTGTAAGACAAAATTACCTCTGTTTTTCTTTTAAAATGGCAGAGGGGGGGGGGAAGAATGCAGTTTGTACATCCACTTGAAGCATTTGCTCTTCCTAGAACTGGGACAAACAAGTCTATAAAAGATGATTTAAATAACCCAAGGACTTATAAACAGTTTATAAGTCCTTGAATAACCACAATTCTTGATAGAAAAAAATATCGTTTCTTCATGTTTACGGTTTTTTTTTTACTATTTATAAATACATACGACAACAGATAACGAAGATTTTTTTCCGCAAGTTTCAATATAATTATTTCAAAAATCAGAGACGCTGAATGGTCATCATATAGGATTTTCAAAGGGGTAGGTTGGTTGGTGTATTTGTTCTCCTTTATTTCATCTTAAAACTCCAGATTACGAATATATGACTTTGTATTTAGTAATATATCTAATTGAATAAACATGATTATTGTCAATATTGAAATATTACAAAATGTTTTCACCCCCATTTGAAATTCTTCGACCGAATAAAACATATCAGATTGAAATTTAAAAAAAAGTTAAATTATATTCGTTTTTATAATTTACAGTACATTACAATATATCAATATTCTACACGTAGAATGTAAAAGTAGAAAATGCTAAATGATTGTTATCAAAATACACTTTATAGGACTTAAAGTTTTAAGCGAATAAACAGTATATTTATGTATGTATTATTTATTTAATAAAAAAAAATGGAGAAGGGGTTGGGAGTCTATTTTTTCAGAAGTCAGGGTCAGCAATGTCTGGGAAACGAATGCTTATAAATTTACTTCATTTTTATTTCACTCTTCGAGTGAATTCGACGAAGAATTGAAAATATAACACGAGCAAATAAACATTAGTCAAATGAAGTGGATTCGAACACTCTTCGCCGGAAGTAAAACATGTGAAACGTGTGTCCAATGTTGTTGACGGAATTTTTCCTACTGTGTATAATTATGTAAGTACTGACTCTCTTGTACAATATAAACTTGGGGACATAAAATGATGATAAATTCAAAAATAGTGGATGAACCGGATTAGATTTGTTTTCTCGTTTGAAAGCAGAACTTTATCGATGCATACAATGTTTTTCTACTTATTCGTGTATTTAGATTGGTTTGTAGGATAAATATATGACTTGGTCCTCTCCTACATTTCAATGTTCAGATAAGGCGATGTATAGATATTTTTTTTTTATGATTTTTCAGCAATCATCGATTTTATGAAATACATGTATGTATCTGAATTTTACACGTAGATCATGCTCTCTCTCTCTCTCTCTCTCTCTCTCTCTCTCTCTCTTATATATTGCTACTGTTTTTAAAACTAGACACTTATATGTAATTACCGTCATTATTTCAGGTACAAGAAGATAGTATGGGAGTTCAACTGTCTTGAACGTATATGCGTTGGCGAGACAAATGACACGGGTTTTTGACCAGGAGTCGCTTTATATACCCGCAGTAGAGCGATGTGCCTGGATTTTGGGTCGTACCTTCATTAGTATGCAAACTACGTCACAGTGCTATAGTTCATTTCTCGTAGGGAATGGGGATTGTTAAAGTTTGTTTCTCAGACCAGTCAAGCTTATGCGATACCCCGTCGTCCATCCTTCCATCCTTCCGTAAACAATTCTTGTGCTTGCAACTCCTCTGAAACCATAGGAGATAGAAAGTTAATTCTTTTTGCATCCTACTTGGTACATGTAATTGGTCTAGTTGTGAACCTGACATTTGGTTTCAGACCCTGACCCCCAGGGTCTTAGAAACTGGGTGTGGTAATGAAAATCTTTGAAATCTTGTGCTTGCAACTCCTCTGACACTATAAATGATGGAGACTTGATTCTTTTTGCAATATGATGGGTCTTCTGTGGTACTAGGCAATACTCAAGCCTAAGCATGGCGAGTGATAGGACTTTGATATTTCACATGTGTATTCCTTGTGACAAGACATTTCCATTGATGCCAAATTTTTTTACATCTTGACCTTGAACCTACTTTTCAAAAACTTAAAAATTTGGAATAACTGAAGTGATCAGGCTCACAGGGATTTATCTCGCTAATACCGGTCGCTCTATTTACTATATATGTGTTAAGGGATCTAACTCGGCGTTTAACGAAAAGTCGACAAGTCATCGTTAAGTCTTCAGAAATAGGCTAATCAATGTCAAAACCTGTTTTCTGTGATATATTTCGATAGATTAATTCATACTGAATCTTCATACAAAATTTGAAATCAGTACCTCCCTTACAAGCCGAGATATGCCCAATACCGCTCTCTTACGAGCGACGCATTTCTAGGTCGGACAAAAAGGTGTCTGGTGATAATCAAGCAGTATAGACAAAATTTTGTTACTGCTTGATCGTTTATAGGTCCGAACACTTAAAAAACATACAACTGCATGATATCTCCTCTTCACATGCTTTGTACCATCTCAAACATCGCTGGTATATGAAAACCCCTCATACAGCTACCTCTTTGCATCATTCATAACTCTGCACATGTTGAATTTAATCTCTCTTAAATCCGAAGCTTCTCTTATTTCAAAGTCGTTAAAAAAGACTTTATTTGAAATTTCACTAGGCATATATGGGACTATTTCATGCAATGTTATGTATTTGAGATGTTCGCATCATTGAATGGTCATGCGGTGCCTCAAGTTGATCACTGATGTCTGATTATCATCGGACACCTTTTTGTCGGACCTAGAAATGCGTCGCTCGTAAGAGAGCGGTATTGGGAATATCTCGGCTTGTAAGGGAGGTACTGATTTCAAATTTCGTATGAAGATTCAGTATGAATTAATCTATCGAAATATACCACAGAAAATAGGTTTTGACATTGATTAGTCTATTACTGAAGACTTAACGATGACTTGTCGACTTTTCGTTAAACGCCGAGTTAGATCCCTTAAACGCATATATAGTAAATAGAGCAACGGGTATTAGCCAGATAAATCCCTGTGATCAGGCTTTGATATTCCCTGTGACAAGACCTTTCTATTAATACCGAAATGTTTTATCTCATTACCTTCACATTTGACCCACATTTCAAAAATTTTAACATTGGCATATCTTTTAGCATGTTTAGGGTGATAGGGTTTTGATATTTCACTTGTGTATTCTTTGAAACAAGACCTTTCCTACTTAACAGATAATGGTGTTAATACTGATGGATGCCAATGGAGGCATTTGTGTTTCCCAAACACAGGGTTTATGATTTTTTTCTCACAATGTTTTATTTGTACAATGTATATATGAAATATAAAAACTGCATGTTGAAAATTACTTGTTTTAGAATCTATTGCGGATGTTGCAGAGGAGATATAGCATGGCTGCTGTGTGTTATCCTTAAACCTGTTATTTTCTACTGCATGAATATGTACTAGTACATGTATAAGCATATTATTTTCATTTTCAGGCAGAGAAAAGATATGTGAAGTATATGAAGAAGAAACTTTCCAAAAAGACAGATGAAAATGTTTCAGAAACTATAAGTATTGTGCAAAATACTTGCCAAGTGTCTCAAGAAAGCCAAACCTCTACGGACAACCAGAAGGGCTCAGAACCCATAGATAATACTGTTGTTACAGATAACGCAAATGTCTGCTCAAGTGATAATACAGCCTCTACCTCTTCATCAATCTCACAACAAACAAGAACAAAAAGTCAAGATACAGCTACTAATGTTACTTATACTGCAGAAGAAACATTAAATCAAAAAGGTTTACAGAAAAAAGTTATTTCTGAGGCAGACTGTGAAACGCAAGATGATGGTGCTACGGAACAGAAATCAGGTGCTATAAGTTTACTCGAAAGACATGTGAATCAGCTGTTTATCAGGGGAGATAATGTTGTTTCTGTTGCCATTTTAGATTAAAATTTGTTAATTCGTTGAGTGAAAATTGCTAAAGTGTAGAAAATAAGATAAATCAGCTGAAAGCTATATGGCTTATATTTTTGTCTGTTGTCAGATTTTGTTGTTAGTTTGTTACTATTGAAACTGGAGAAGACTAAAGATTGCTTCCTCCATTCATCTTAATAAGCGTAATCGTCAGATACCCCGTTTCTTTTAAAGAAGAGCAAAAGACTGGGGGTAACAGACAGTGAATAAGCATGAGTAGATGTCAACTTCAGAGGTAAATACTATATTTAAAATACCTAATTTCACCAAATCATGCATCAATGAAGATCAGATATGTTTTTATCAGTGAAAAAGAAATCATTCTAAAAAAGGACCTTTAGTTACTTCATACATACCAATTTTCATCAAAATCCTTTTTTAAAGGTCGGATGGGGACTATAAAAGAAAACAGGTAAATTTCCTATCATTTCCTCACTGACTGCTGTAGGGTTAACGTCTCTAATCACAATCTGATTGGTCCCATGTATCCTTTATAACCCTCTCAATTTTTAATTGACAGCTTCAAATAGATAAAATTGTGGTATATCTAATTAGCATAATCAAGTAACTGTATACCTGTCGGTATGTCTTTGATATCACTCATCGCTCATGTCTCTAGGAAAATCACTGGTCAGTAGACACCGCTTATATCACGCAAACCAAGCTAAGATCACTCAGGTGTGCATATTAATTACCATTCAGTTGAAAAACCTGGCCTTTAAGGGTTCAGAGAAGTTGAAAATGTGAAAAGTTATCAGATAGATGAACTGACATTCACAGGTGAGCAATATGATCCATGGGCCCGGCCTTGACAAGTCCTGTTTCTGCATAACCTAATTTTTCTACACTTCTGCATTGCGTGATTTTGCATTTAATTGCAGTTATCAGGAAAAGCATCAGTGGTAAAAATATTATTAAAATTGCACATTGGATGCATCTTTGGTCAATTTTTTCAAAATTCTTAACCTCCTTTAAGCTCACCTGAGTGAAGCTCAAGTGAGCTATTGTTGTAGTGTAGCGTCCGTCGTCTGTCCGTCCATCCATCGTCCGTCCGTCATAAACTTTTCACATTTTCAACTTCTTCTTAAGAACCACTGAAGGGAATTGGATGAAACTTGGTAGAAATGAAGAACTTATGGCCCCTTACAAGTGTTGTTGTTTTTCATCTGGTTCCGTCAACAGGTGGCGCTATCACAGGCAAAAGTAGGTCACAGGGGGTACCCTCCTTTGACAAACTTCTTCAGGACAGAAGCACATATCGACAAGCAGAAAGCATCAGGATGATCTAGAGAGATGTCTTATTAAGTGTTGTTGTTTTTGGTTCCAGTATGAAGTCAAATTTTTTATGCATTTTTGACGTCTTTTTGGACTTTGTCAGAAATGCTCATTTTTGAACTGTTTGTTTGAATAACTCCAAAAATATGTGGTTTTATGCCCTCAATTACTGCACATTTGTCATATTTAAGGCATTCAGTGGTTTCATATTGATTTTGGTTGAACATTTTATTTTCATGATTTTTCAGGATTCTTTTTCTTATGTGAAAAAAAAGAAGGGGGGTGTCCAATATGTATATGTATCATACATATTGGACATCTTATCAAGAACCACCGAAGGGATTTTAATGAAACTTAATTGGTAGAAATGAAGTGCTCATGGTCCCCTACAAGTGTTGTTGTTTTTTGTCCAGTTCTGTCAGTTGGTGGCACCACCACAGGCAAAAGTAGGTAAGGGGGGTACCCTCCTTTGACAGACTTCTTCGTCAGAACAGAAGCACATATCCAAAAGAATCTGGATGATATAGAAGGATGTGTTAACAAGTGTTATTGTTTTTGGTTTCAGCCCGAAGTCAAATTTTTGACATGTTTATGACATCTTTTCGGACTATGTCAGAAATGCTCATTTTTGAACTGTTTCTTTGACTAACTCTATAAATGTGTGCTTTTGTGCCCTTGTTTAGTGCATGTTTGTCATATTTAAGTTACTACATGTATTTGCTTTGATATACACTAAATGGTATAATCTTCTTTTTTGGAATTTTTATAAATTTTTTTAAAATGTGTTTGGTGTGCACATGGACCCAAGGGATGTGGGTTCAAGTCCCAGTGCCAGCACTCCATTTTTTTCCCTTTTTTTTCATTTTGTCAGCTTTTTATGCACTTTTAAATCATCTGAATCCCTTTAATTTCATAAAAAACTATTTGTGTGCATATACTGGTAGACCAATGCAGGGTTGTGGGTTCAAATTCTGGCACTGACACTATCACAATCAATGTCGGTGTGTTAAGAGTGTGCATGGGTATCAGGTGAGCATTGTGCCCCCTGGGGCTCTTGTTTTGTAGTGATTTTGAGTGAATCCTTGCTTTTGGTGTAATCTGTGAAGTAAAATTTATGCTGGGGGAATGTGAAATTATCCCTTTAGGACAGTTCTAGTTTTAGAACCCAATGAACCTATTTCATACAAAATATGATTAACATGGAGATAGATGATTAGTGGACTTAACTGTAGGTGATTAGCCATTCAGCACACAAATGATTCTAGTATTTTCTGATTCTATGTGAGTGTGCATCATCAACAAGTTATTCATTGGATGATGCACCCAGTGACCTATTTTTTCTGTGAGTGACTCTGTTAAGAAGTTTTGAGTTGCACAGTATTGGACTATATACTAATTTGGTTAAAAAACATCCATGTATACATGACCTGTGAAGAAGTACAGCATAGTGTCATCAGAGATGACAGATTTAATCACCTCTTTGGCAACATTATCTCCTACCAGCATCTGTACCTACATTGCACATAGTATCACCAGATGCATCACTCACATAAGTTTTGTTGATATAGAACTTAACGTAAGCTGGCAATAAAGATGTAAGATGCAGCATCCATACTATATACAATGGTACGTTGCAGTAAGCATCCTCAGATGCATCATCCACACAGGTTTGATTGATCTTGGACTTTAAATAGGCTGGAAATTGACCTATCCCATTTTACTTAAGCTGGTCATTCAAGCATGAAATGTAGGTGAGATGCAGCATCAGTACCATACACTGCAGTAAGCATCCCCAGATGCACCACTCACACTAGTTTGGTTTATCTAGGACTAAAAATAGGCTGTTTGACCTCTACATTACATGGTTGTTCAGGCATGAAATAAAGGTCAGATGCATTATCCGAATAATGCATTGCATTAAGCATCCTCAGATGCATCACCCACACGTTTGGTTGATAAAGGACTTAGAATAGGCTGGAAATGGACCGGTCCAATTTGACTTAACCTGGTCGCTCAAACTGTAAATATAGGTCAGATGCAGCATTTGTACCATGCATTGAAGTAAGCATCCTCAGATGCATCACCCATACAAGGACTTATAACTAGCTGGAAGTGGACCTAGCTGTTCCAATTTACTTTATCAAGTCGCTCAAGCGTGAAATATGGGTCAGATGCAGCATTTGTACTTTGTAATGTTGTAACTTTAAGTATCTATAGTTGCATCATCCATTTAGGTTTGGTTGATGTAGGACTTATAAGAGACTGGGACTAGAGGTGTCCCGAATTGCTTAAGCCGAGTGTGGGCACCAATGCTTGGGCGATAGCATAAGCCCCAGTCTACTTCGTCCAGGCAAGTTAATAATGTGTCAGCCATTTAGACCCATCTGAGACCATCTTGTATGACAGATCAAGACATAGCATAATTTTATGGAGATCTAGACACTCGAGATTTCTTTTCAACTTTATCAGCCAAACAAGATGGCAGCCTACAGCTTTCAATGGCCGACACATTTTCATAGCTGAAAAGAATTGCATCAAACATTTAAGGCAGTACCAAATTTGTTTGTTTGTATAAAAGCTAACTTGCTGTATGAAATGGAACTCAAGTGAGTAATAAAGACCTATTCACTCTGAATGTGAACAGCTATTCCAGATTAGACCTTCATGTCAATTTAAATCCACCGATTCCAGGTTTGACCTTGTCTATCTGATTTCTCTCGACATTTCTTGGCTCAAGTTTCTATGTGAAACAAAGTATCATCAACTAAAAAGGAATAGAATTATAATACTAATCTGTATGTTCGCTTATGAGAAGACCTTTTAAGCTCACCTCATGAAGTGAGAGGGAGCTTATGCTATCACCCTTTCTTCAGCATCTGCGTCCGCACTAGTATGCTAAGAAGTTTTATTTCTTTCAATATTATAAGTGCTAGGAAGGCCAAACTTGCACAGATGATGCATCTTTATGAGTAGATTTGTACTCATCACAAATCTATGTTCAAATGAAGGTCATGACCTACATTTTCCGCTTGAATGCACATGTTGGGAAGATTTTGGTATCAATGTTGAGAGTTTTATTTCTCTATTATAAGTGCTAGGAAGGACAAACTTGCACAGATGATGTATCTTTTTGAGTAGATCATAAATCTACATTCAAATTTAGGTCATGACCTATATTTTCTACTTGAGTGCACGTTAGGAAGATTTGGGTATCAATGTTAAGAAGTTTTATTTCTCTTTTGTAAGTGCTAGGAAGGCCAAACTTGCACAGATGATGCGTCCTTATGAGTAGATCACAAATCTACATTCAAATTTAGGTCATGACCTATATTTTCCATGCCAGTGCATATGTTAGGGAGATTTGTGTATTATTAGAGTACTCAAATTCATGCAAAATTTGGTTACTCTACTCCCCTTTTCTATCTTGTTTTTGTGTGGTAGCAATTTTTTTTTGGTTCTCAGTAGGACAGATTTTCAAATTTAAACTGTGTGATCTTTGACTAATTTCTGTTTGCTGCCATGATAAAATGCCGCAAAGAGGCTTTGCAGTCTTTGATTACACTATTTTCTTTTATGCTATAACTTTTAAAATTCTTTGAGGTGAACAAAATCGTAAGATTTAGGGATTTGGTATGTTATGCATAAATTCTCTCTGACCAGAGCTTTCAATATGGTCCCTTGACTTTTCACTTAGGAAACCAAGATTGACCTTGAATATGAACAGGTTTAAACAAATCTTGGTTGTATCCTTTCTTTTGAAATGCAGTAAATATTTGATGATAGCTTTCATTTGGATGGTGCAATTACTTTTGAGAAAGTAATCTTGACCTTTGACCAACTTAAATTAAATCATTTCTAAGTTCTGTAATTTTGAAGTGTAAGGGATACAACTGTGCTGTAGTGCTGAAAGTGTAAATCATCTACCAAAGCTTTCATTTAATACTATGCTTTTGTGCTCTTGACATACATTGTACATTGCTACTTAAATGATTTTGCTGGTAAAGCTAATTTGAAATCGAGCCTCTTATAATTTTCAATGAGTAAGCCATTGTTTCTTTATTGCATCATCAGGCAGCTTCCATAAACTTTCTCCATTCTTGTTCATGAACTTAAGGACAAAGGTAAAAGAATTTTTAGAATTCATTATTGCTATCAGTTTATTTTGCTACATGTTACAAGCTTTGTGTAAATGTAACACAACTTCAAAATATATTTCAACATGTTCAAAGAGAAACAAACAATTTTGCAATGTACATGTACATTGTAGCTTATGCTTAATTACAGTCATGAAGCACAACAACCTAATAACCATAATTCAAAAAAAAAAAAAAATAGGCAAAACAGTAGAAAAAAGTTTTGGAATCAAATCAAGGACTTAAACTTTTTCTGAGCAAGTATCAAAATTCTATCACCTCATGATGCTATTTTTTTTTAATCTAGCACTATATTAGTTATAGGGTTAGTTTGTCATACTTCCTACTCAGAGTAGGTGTGTAAATTAATGGGGGTGAGGTCGAAGGCTGAACCCCTACATTTTTACACACCTACTTTGAGTAGGAAGTACGACAGGAATAAACCCTATAACCAATTTATCATGCCGAGAACCATTTTGTAACGTTTTCTTTGTAATTTTTGACATTTGAAAATTTAGTGACCTACCTCGGCATCAAGGTAGCACACCACCTGACCGTAATACTGCGACGTCATTGGCTAAAATTAGTATGAGGCGTGATAATGGCATGTACAAATGTATAAGGAGAAGAAACTCTAGCTGGTCAGATACCTCAACATACTATGTCAGTCCAGTAGAAGTTTCCATTCTGTTACCCTACACTACAATATTACTGTAAGGCCATACAAAATTAATTAAATGTTCTTTGGATTTCCCGCACCATATTTTTCAAAATTCAAAAAATAATATTATAAAAATAAAATGCTCGCCCGCACCCTGAAATTTCTGGCTCACAAATTTTTTAGGGTCGGTTCTGATTTCTGCAAATCTTAAAGCTTCTAGAAATCTCAGATTTTGCAAATTTCGAAGAAAACGATACTACTTGTATTTGAAAAATTTTGTTGGGAGCAAATTTGTTGTCCAATATACTTGGCACTGAAAGTCAAGGAGGGAGAATGTTCAAAAATCTTTTCTGTACTGCTATGTGCCAGGCCTTCTAGTCACCAGATTCCTATGGGAATTCTTTTATGAGTACGGAAAACATCATAAATGTATTACTATGGTAAACTATGTCAAAATAAAATTATTTCAATCGCTCGCACCTTAAAACATAGGTAATCACAGATTACAAAGCTCACCTCGTGACAGCAAAATTCAATTCAAACATATTTCTTAGTACATGTATATTGGCTTTTAAAGGCAAAACCACTCAAGCAGAAAAAGTAGGTCAAGGTCATTTTATGAAAGTTTGATCAAAGATACATCCAATATGCAAGTTTGGTACATGTAGCAGTTATACTTTGCTCAATATTGGCTTTTAAAGGCAAAATCACTCAAGCGGAAAAAGTAGGTCAAGATCATTTTATGAAAGATTGATCAAAGATACATCCAATATGCAAGTTTGGTACATGTATCACTTATACTTTGCGCAATATTGGCTTTTAAAGGCAAAATCACTCAAGCGGAAAAAGTAGGTCGAGGTCATTTTATGAAAGATTGATCAAAGATACATCCAATATGCAAGTTTGGTACATGTATCACTTATACTTTGCTCAATATTGGCTTTTAAAGGTAAAATCACTCAAGCGGAAAAAGTAGGTCGAGGTCATTTTATGAAAGATTGATCAAAGATACATCCAATATGCAAGTTTGGTACATGTATCACTTATACTTTGCTCAATATTGGCTTTTAAAGGCAAAATCACTCAAGCGGAAAAAGTAGGTCAAGGTCATTTTATGAAAGTTTGATCAAAGATACATCCAATATGCAAGTTTGGTACATGTATCACTTATACTTTGCTCAATATTGGCTTTTAAAGGCAAAATCACTCAAGCGGAAAAAGTAGGTCGAGGTCATTTTATGAAAGTTTTATCAAAGATACATCTAATATGCAAGTTTGGAACATCTAGCACTTATACTTTGCTCAATATTGGCTTTTAAAGGCAAAATCACTCAAGCAGAAAAAGTAGGTCAAGGTCATTTTATGAAAGATTGATCAAAGATACATCCAATATGCAAGTTTGGTACATGTATCACTTATACTTTGCTCAATATTGGCTTTTAAAGGCAAAATCACTCAAGCGGAAAAAGTAGGTCAAGGTCATTTTATGAAAGTTTGATCAAAGATACATCCAATATGCAAGTTTGGTACATGTATCACTTATACTTTGCTCAATATTGGCTTTTAAAGGCAAAATCACTCAAGCGGAAAAAGTAGGTCGAGGTCATTTTATGAAAGTTTTATCAAAGATACATCTAATATGCAAGTTTGGAACATCTAGCACTTATACTTTGCTCAATATTGGCTTTTAAAGGCAAAATCACTCAAGCAGAAAAAGTAGGTCAAGGTCATTTTATGAAAGTTTGATCAAAGATACATCCAATATGCAAGTCTGGTACATGTAGCACTTATACTTTGCTCAATATTGGCTTTTAAAAGCGAAATCACTCAAGTGGAAAAAGTAGGTCAGATGCTGCATCCGATGCATGGGTCCATCTCGGCATCCAAAGATGAATCACTTGTGCAAGTTTGGTTACTGTAGCATTAGTACTTTGTTAGATACTGAGCTACCCCAAACTTCTTATCCAAATCACTCAAGCGTAAAATGCAGGTCAGATGCTGCATCCGGTGCATGGGTTCACCTCAGCATCCAAAGATGAATCACTTATGCAAGTTTGGTTACTGTAGCATCAGTACTTTGTCAGATACTGAGCTACCCCAAACTTCTTAACCAAGTCACTCAAGCGGAAAATGTAAGTCAGATGCTGCATCCGATGCATGGGTTCACCTCAGCATCCAAAGATGAATCACTTGTGCAAGTTTGGTTACTGTAGCATCAGTACTTTGTCAGATACTGAGCTACCCCAAACTTCTTAACCAAGTCGCTCAAGCGGAAAATGTAGGTCAGATGCTGCATCCGATGCATGGGTTCACCTCAGCATCCAAAGATGAATCACTTGTGCAAGTTTGGTTACTGTAGCATCAGTACTTTGTCAGATAATGAGCTACCCCAAACTTCTTAACCAAGTCACTCAAGCGGAAAATGTAGGTCAGATGCTGCATCCGATGCATGTGTTCACCTCAGCATCCAAAGATGAATCACTTGTGCCAGTTTGGTTACTGTAACATTAGTACTTTGTCAGATACTGAGCTACCCCAAACTTCTTAACCAAGTCACTCAAGCGGAAAATGTAGGTCAGATGCTGCATTCCATGCATGGGTTCACCTCAGCATCCAAAGATGAATCACTTGTGCAAGTTTGGTTACTGTAGCATCAGTACTTTGTCAGATACTGAGCTACCCCAAACTTCTTAACCAAGTCACTCAAGCGGAAAATGTAGGTCAGATGCTGCATACGATGCATGGGTTCACCTCAGCATCCAAAGATGAATCACTTGTGCCAGTTTGGTTACTGTAGCATTAGTACTTTGTCAGATACTGAGCTACCCCAAACTTCTTAACCAAGTCACTCAAGCGGAAAATGTAGGTCAGATGCTGCATCCGATGCATGGGTTCACCTCAGCATCCAAAGATGAATCACTTGTGCCAGTTTGGTTACTGTAGCATTAGTACTTTGTCAGATACTGAGCTACCCCAAACTTCTTAACCGGATGCGGACGCGGACACGGACGCGGACACGGACGCGGACGAGGACGCGGACGCGGACGCGTAGGGTTATAGCATAAGCTCACTCAACTTCGTCGAGGTGAGCTAAACATAGGTAATCACAGATTACGAAGCTCACCTCGTGACAGCAAAATTCAATTCAAACATATTTCTTAGTACATGTATATTGGCTTTTAAAGGCAAAACCACTCAAGCAGAAAAAGTAGGTCAAGGTCATTTTATGAAAAATTGATCAAAGATACATCCAATATGCAAGTTTGGTACATGTATCACTTATACTTTGCTCAATATTGGCTTTTAAAGGCAAAATCATTCAAGCGGAAAAAGTAGGTCGAGGTCATTTTATGAAAGTTTGATCAAAGATACATCCAATATGCAAGTTTGGTACATGTAGCAGTTATACTTTGCTCAATATTGGCTTTATAGAGCAAAATCACTCAAGCGGAAAAAGTAGGTCAAGGTCATTTTATGAAAAATTGATCAAAGATACATCCAATATGCAAGTTTGGTACATGTATCACTTATACTTTGCTCAATATTGGCTTTTAAAGGCAAAATCATTCAAGCGGAAAAAGTAGGTCGAGGTCATTTTATGAAAGTTTGATCAAAGATACATCCAATATGCAAGTTTGGTACATGTAGCAGTTATACTTTGCTCAATATTGGCTTTATAGAGCAAAATCACTCAAGCGGAAAAAGTAGGTCAAGGTCATTTTATGAAAGATTGATTAAAGATACATCCAATATGCAAGTTTGGTACATGTATCACTTATACTTTGCTCAATATTGGCTTTTAAAGGCAAAATCACTCAAGCGGAAAAAGTAGGTCGAGGTCATTTTATGAAAGTTTGATCAAAGATACATCTAATATGCAAGTTTGGAACATCTAGCACTTATACTTTGCTCAATATTGGCTTTTAAAGGCAAAATCACTCAAGCGGAAAAAGTAGGTCAAGGTCATTTTATGAAAGTTTGATCAAAGATACATCCAATATGCAAGTTTGGTACATGTAGCACTTATACTTTGCTCAATATTGGCTTTTAAAAGCGAAATCACTCAAGTGGAAAAAGTAGGTCAGATGCTGCATCCGATGCATGGGTCCATCTTGGCATCCAAAGATGAATCTCTTGTGCAAGTTTGGTTACTGTAGCATTACTACTTGGTCAGATACTGAGCTACCCCAAACTTCTTATCCAAATCACTCAAGCGGAAAATGTAGGTCAGATGCTGCATCCGATGCATGGGTTCACCTCAGCATCCAAAGATGAATCACTTGTGCAAGTTTGGTTACTGTAGCATCAGTACTTTGTCAGATACTGAGCTACCCCAAACTTCTTAACCAAGTCACTCAAGCGGAAAATGTAGGTCAGATGCTGCATACGATGCATGGGTTCACCTCAGCATCCAAAGATGAATCACTTGTGCAAGTTTGGTAACTGTAGCATTAGCACTTTGTCAGATACTGAGCTACCCCAAACTTCTTAACCAAGTCACTCAAGCGGAAAATGTAGGTCAGATGCTGCATCCGATGCATGGGTTCACCTCAGCATCCAAAGATGAATCACTTGTGCAAGTTTGGTTACTGTAGCATCAGTACTTTGTCAGATACTGAGCTACCCCAAACTTCTTAACCAAGTCACTCAAGCGGAAAATGTAGGTCAGATGCTGCATACGATGCATGGGTTCACCTCAGCATCCAAAGATGAATCACTTGTGCCAGTTTGGTAACTGTAGCATTAGCACTTTGTCAGATACTGAGCTACCCCAAACTTCTTAACCAAGTCACTCAAGCGGAAAATGTAGGTCAGATGCTGCATACGATGCATGGGTTCACCTCAGCATCCAAAGATGAATCACTTGTGCAAGTTTGGTAACTGTAGCATTAGCACTTTGTCAGATACTGAGCTACCCCAAACTTCTTAACCAAGTCACTCAAGCGGAAAATGTAGGTCAGATGCTGCATACGATGCATGGGTTCACCTCAGCATCCAAAGATGAATCACTTGTGCAAGTTTGGTTACTGTAGCATTAGTACTTTGTCAGATACTGAGCTACCCCAAACTTCTTAACCGGACGCGGACGGGGACACGGACGCGGACGCGGACGCGTGGGGTTATAGCATAAGCTCACTCAACTTCGTCGAGGTGAGCTAAAAATGCAATACTTAAAAGAAAAATAAAATAATTATATTTTTGCCCGCTCGCACCCTTTTTTTCACAAGAAAATCCAAAGAACATTTTATTAATTTGGTATGGCCTAACAGACTTTCTGCCGATTAACTACTTGTTGACAATAAGTTATTTAATGTCACAATAACTTTAAGGTAGGACTCTTTGTAGACTGTGGCAGTCATTGTTTCCATTGTAAAGAGAAGACAGAGTGATGTCAGCTTGGCCAAATGGATCATCACACTGAATCATCAAGATGACATACATGTACATGTATATGTCAGGACAACATCTACCATTCGTCTTTAAGTACTAAAAACATAGAGTAAAAAAAATAAGAACATACAGTAGATAACAAAGAGTAAAAACAAATCATTAATACATACATGAAAATTGTGAAGCACCTTACTTTTAAGAATTGTTTGAAATTTTGGTTAAGAATATAGTGAGCCTGGAGTACTAAAATCAATGTTGGGGGTTATGCTGAACTAACTAGGAAGTGGCATCTTCTGAATTGTTAGTATTCTGTACAAGTCTGTTGTCCATTAGTCTGCCAAATGGTGGGGTAGGGGATGGAGGAGGAACACAGTAAGGTGTGGCCCCAGGGGGAATCCTTGGGGGAGGAGCAGGGAAATCATGCTCTCCAAACTGATATTGACTGTTCCATGGAGCAGCATAGTTCACACCCATACTCAGATCATTTCTGTTGAACGAATATGAATTGTTTTGGTTTTGTATTTGGTTCCTGTACTGATATCCACCGTTGGAAAAGTTGCCTTGGTTTGGCATTGGTCTCTGCATACACGGTCTATTTGGAGGTTGAAAATACGGTGGATGTATTGGTCCCTGGTGTCTTGGGGGAGGTCGGTTCATAGGCATCCTCTGTCTAAACTGAGGAGACGGACCAAATGGCTGGAAAGTTTGATATTGGTTGTTACGGTAACCATCACCTTGGTATTGGTTGCTATAGTAACTGCCATTCTGGTCATTGGTATTTAGGTTTTGACTTTGATGTTTTCCTTTCCAGTGATGTGTTTTCTGGTGATGACCTAGAATATTTCAAGAAACGAGAAAATAAGCAGTTTCTTTTCAGTCAGATTTACATGTATAAAATAAAAGTACGACATCTAAAAGAACAATAATTTCTTCAAGAAGGATGAAAACATTGAATATTTCATTTACATATTTTGGGTTTAGAATGAATGTCTTTTCTTCTTACCTTCATTTGCTTGTCCAGCATTTTGATTCCAGCTCTGACCATTTCTGTACAATTAAAGATCAAGAAATTAAAGAATTAGGAACTTAGACTTCAGGAAATACATGTAAATTTCAAGCTCTTCAAGAATTTTGTGAATCAGTTAAATAATTACATGTATGAATGTAAATTTAGTTTGTTCTGCTTACACAAATAAAGATAAAATTTTGATGGAATTAACAAACATTTCTGAGTTTCTTGGCAGCAAAAAGAATATATCGAGTTTGAGATAACGAGTGTCAGCTGTATAAGTATCAAATTCATCAGAAGTCATGAAAAACTATTTTTGCAGGTCATCAAGGGGCACATCCTCCCCATAACAGGCAAACCAAAATCAAGATTTGAACCTATCTAAGATAAAGTATAAGTATCAAATTTATCAGAAGTCATGAAAACTATTTTTGCAGGTCATCAAGGGGGCATCACCCTCGCCATAACAGGCAAACCAAAATCAAGATTTGAACCTATCTATGATAAAGTATTAGTATCAAATTTATCAGAAGTCATGAAAACTATTTTTGCAGGTCATCAAGGGGCACCATCCTCCCCATAACAGGCAAACCAAAATCAAGATTTGAACCTATCTAAGATAAAGAATAAGTATCAAATTTATCAGAAGTCACGAAAACTATTTTTGTAGGTCATCAAGGGGCATCACCCTCCCCATAACAGGCAAACCAAAATCAAGATTTGGACCTATCTAAGATAAAGTATTAGTATCAAATTTATCAGAAGTCATGAAAACTATTTTTGCAGGTCATCAAGGGGCACCATCCTCCCCATAACAGGCAAACCAAAATCAAGATTTGAACCTATCTAAGATAAAGAATAAGTATCAAATTTATCAGAAGTCACGAAAACTATTTTTGTAGGTCATCAAGGGGCATCACCCTCCCCATAACAGGCAAAGCAAAATCAAGATTTGAACCTATCTAAGATAAAGTATAAGTAACAAAGGATCCCGGACCTTAAGGCCCCTTTTTGGATCATCTATATATCGATTGATTATAAAGATTTAGTGTCCGTTTTTACATCAGAAGAAAATTTAACATTTTATGAGTAAGGACAATTATGAAAATTTCGTTTGTAATCTCATCACAAATTATGTAACGTCTATACAGTTAAGAGGGCTAACCGAAATATCCGGATAAACCGCCCTCGCTCAGGTAAAAATCAATGCAGATATATAGATCGATATATGTAAAAGGCGTTTTACATGCTAATTTGTACTTTGTGGACTGTATTTTTTCTCTGATTTTCTCTAATTTCAACATGGGCGCAAAAAAGAATGGCTAATTCCTTTTGAAGGAGAATTTGTCGTATATCTATCTTTCACTAGTTTGTCTAAATTAGCCATTCTATTTTGCGCCCATACCCAATTAAAGTGAAATTTATCATAACAACCTGGGTTTTTTGTGCAGTGTTCAACCAAAGCTCACGAAGGGTGGGTGTGTTTTAGTAAATTTTGCAAGCGCTTAGGGTTATATCTTAGCAGATAGGAATATGAAAGTTGTTGTTGAGACATAGATCAAACAATTTACATGATCATTTCCGTAAATTTTGAAAATTCAAAAATCCGATTATTATAGCCTTTCCTTAAGGTCCGGGATCATTTATCAGAAGTCATGAAAACTATTTTTGCAGGTCATCAAGGGGCATCACCCTCCCCATAACAGGCAAACCAAAATCAAGATTTGAACCTATCCAAGATAAAGTAGAAGTATCAAATTTATCAAAAGTCATGAAAACTATTTTTTGCATGTCATCAAGGGGCATTCCTCTCCCTGAGATAGGACAACAAAAATCAACATTTGATTCCTTTTGACCTATCCATGATAATAAAGGAAATAAATCAAATTTATCCCAATATCTTTATCCATAGCAGAAATCTAAAAAGAAATGAAATACCGAATGGAATCACAAAAGAAGTCATCAATGGTGTTGCCTATAAGGAAGTAAGTAAGGATCAAATAACATCTGATTGAAAACATAATGACCTTTCTCTGTGCTTCCTTTGTTTAGGTACTCTTGCACCAGGCAGTACATCATGCTCCTCCTCCCCCTTCTTCTTCCTCCTGTTTTTGGATTTAGCCTTCCTTTCCTGTTCATCGTCAGAGTAATCAAGGTACTGTAATAATATGATTGTATGTAAGAAATGCTTAATAATATCAAGGTACTGTAATAATATGATTGTATGTGAAAAATACATAAAAATATCAAGGTACTGTAATAATATGATTGTATGTGAGAAATGCTTAATAATATCAAGGTACTGTAATAATATGATTGTATGTAAGAAATGCTTAATAATATCAAGGTACTGTAATAATATGATTGTATGTAAGAAATGCTTAATAATATCAAGGTACTGTAATAATATGATTGTATGTAAGAAATGCTTAATAATATCAAGGTACTGTAATAATATGATTGTATGTAAGAAATGCTTAATAATATCAAGGTACTGTAATAATATGATTGTACGTGAGAAATGCTGAATAATATCAAGATACTGTAATAATGATTGTATGTGAGAAATGCTTAATAATATCAAGGTACTGTAATAATATGATTGTATGTGAGAAATGCTTAATAATATCAAGGTACTGTAATAATATGATACTATGTGAGAAATACATAATAATATCAAGGTACTGTAATAATATGATACTATGTGAGAAATGCTTAATAATATCAAGGTACTGTAATAATATGATTGTATGTGAGAAATGCTTGATAATATCAAGGTACTGTAATAATATGATTGTATGTGAGAAATGCTTAATAATATCAAGGTACTGTAATAATGTGATTGTGTGTGAGAAATGCTTAATCATATCATCAAAAGACCAATGTGTCAATGTGAGACAGAAGTATTGATGAATCATATCTTAAATTATGCCGCACCATGAATGCGACAAGGTTATTCAAATTTCCAGAGAATCATTTATGGTTCATTTTTCATCTTAAAACAATTAGCCTTAATTATATCCCATAAAGGTTGGTTACAACATTCCTTCTTGACTTCACAGAAAGAATAAGACACCAAAAGTAGTTTTAAAAGGAGTACAAGAGCTACTTTTTGGACATTTATCCTAGACTGCTATATTAAATTGTAACTGACCTGAGATGGCAGTTCATTATTATCCTCCCATGATGCATCAGACCCTCTCATCCTGAAAAAGATGATACAAATTACAGTTGCTTAAAGTCCAATGAAGTGATTGATCACCAAGTGATATAGATTAAGTAGCACACAAAAGAAATTATTGCACCTCGGACTAGTTTCCTCCAATAAGATTGCGTATATCACGTCACGTGATTGCCTCCTATCCCCTCATCCTGATAGAAGGCAATGACAGCCTAATTCGAGGCGAGGAAAACAAGATGACTACCTTTTACACAAAGGAGACAACAAATCAGATCATGTAAGCCACAAACACAAACAGGAAGATGCTAATTTACCTAAATCAATGTTTTTAGAATTACATCTTCCTTTCTTAATTCAAAATGACCAGATAAGCGTTTATCTTTTGAAATAACTGTTTAGTTTTATCTTATTTGTAAATAGAAATTGTCCTTGATGCAATAAATTCTTTATTTGGTTTATATCTGACCTACAAAAAAATATAAATAATGAATAAAGGGGTAAGATGTGATCATAGCGGGGCTCGGCTTCGCATTGCCCCACCATGATCACAGCTTACCCCCTAAATTTCCATGGTAGGTCAGTTATAAACCTAACAACTAATATTATTATGTCTGCCTTCAGGGATATGTCCAAGTTTTAGTCCCATTTTTTTCTGCTCTCTCAACTCAACTTTCAATATCTCATTGGTTGCAATAAACTTTCACTTCAAATCTCAGGGAAATTGTGAAATAGCCTAAATCTGCCAAGTTAGAGTTAAATGGAAACATTTAGAACCTTTTTGCATGAAAATGTGTCTCCATATATAACTTACATTTTCAAATGCTCAACAAAGACATATTTTGTGTATTCTTCCACTCTAGGTGCACAATATACTTTCAAACCAACAGTGATCTTCCTTTTGCATATGTCATCCACAGAGTTGAACCTGACTGAGTACCAAGGCTGACCCACAGGACCAAAAACTTCAAATATCTGAAAATAATAAAGTAAGAGTTAGGAAAGGTGAGTTGTAAGAAAATAAATGTTTGATTTCAAACTAATTCAAAGCTTACTTGATGAAAATATATACAGACAGCATCAAGGCAAAACTGACAATAGAAGTTCAGGTATACAATGAGTCATGAGGTGGGTGTCAATATTCTATGCTTTTAAAATCCAGAAAGAATAAGCAGAAGATTGCAAAGCTCATCTTTTCAAAACAACAAGGTACCATTAACAGGTACTTGGCATGCCCACACCATGATCATGTGGTAGTAATGGATGTTCAACATGGTCCAAATCCTGCTCAATTGATTTTTTGTACTTTATTTGTCCTTGTTCACAAACACAGGCTTTATTTGTACTTTCTTATGGGGGTAAATGAAATATCAATACTGAAACAATACGTTTAAAATCATAAAATACTTCACTGTATCATTAGTTATACAGTACCTGTCCAAGGACAACACGACCCTCCAGGAACAGTATTGTATCGTCATCCAAAGGTGGAATGTTCTGGTTAGACTGGACTATTACTATTGAAAATAAAACATGTTATCACATATTGCTACATTAAAAGTCTGTTTTAGCATTACCTTCTTGTTAAAATTTTAAGCAAAACACAGCATGGCAGACAGAAAAATTTACATCAGGCATATTGAGACAAAATTAAGAGGAGAATTTTTTTCTCTCATAAAACAATAAGAATCCTGAAAAATACAGATAATTCAATGAAACTATGCTGTCAGTAACAAAATAATATCATCTAACTTATACATTTATTTTCAGTTGATAATCTGTACAATATATCTGTCAAAGCTTGAGATGTACATGGAAATGATAAATGTAATTTATAAGGATGAACATTCCTTTCCAGTGCATATTTTTAATAAGAAAAACGCTTCATACCACGAAAGATCACAGAATTATTGATGAAATTTGGTGAGATTTATCTCTTTCTAAGGTAAATCAAAAGCTATTTACAGTGCATTTTACATGTTAGTTCTAAGCTAACTTTTGAAACGTAACATTTTTAAAAGCATCAACACATACCAAGTACTCC
Organism: Pinctada imbricata; assembly: GCA_033119305.1. Classification (NCBI taxonomy): domain Eukaryota; kingdom Metazoa; phylum Mollusca; class Bivalvia; order Pterioida; family Pteriidae; genus Pinctada; species Pinctada imbricata. The sequence continues at coordinate 86,556,832 of VSWD01000010.1, forward strand.
AACTATACTAGAAACACTTCCTATGTGTACTAACTCCACATTGGGGTTCACTGTTATCTGAAGTTCTTCTAATGGAGGTAGCTCCTAAAAATGAAATTATTTCTCAAATAGAGATATGCTTTGAAAACAAACAAAACATTTTAAACTCAAAAATTTATTAAACAATGCGTCTTAAAATCAATTTTCAATAGACCATTTTCCGATCTTGTTAGAGAGCAAAAAATGTCCAAGTCAACATCTTTTGGCGTTGTTTTACATTATGACGTCACTGTTAAAAGACGCAATTCCACTGTGACGTAACGATGAAAAGTACGCAAAAATTGCCTACCTCGGACATTTTTCGTCATTTTGTCAGCCATTATGAATTTTGGCAAGTGGCCTATTCTGAAATACACAACACTTGTATACTGTGACAATGTGTTTTTAAGATTTATTCTCAATAGTTTTTCAAAGCTATTTTACAAATACAAGTTTCATTCTACCTTTAATTTTTCTAAAGGGGTAGAGCCACGAGACCCCTAAATCGGCCCTCGATTTTTCTCTAGAAATAAATTTCATTAGAAATACTTGATATCTCTCATGAAAATACACGAATGTTTACCGCTTTTCATGAAAAGAAAAATATCACCAAACAAAGTACCATTTAACTGTAATGACGTCATGAAGTGACGTCATTTTGACGTTATTGGCAAAATATGACGAAAATTGCAGGGAATTTTGTCTTTTATCGAAGAATTCAATGTGGCCGCATGCGTTAACTGAGACAAAACGTTTATAATAAAAGGATATAATGATAATCTTTCACATATAAATTTTCCATCTTAGTTAATGCATGGGGCCATTGCTAATTTAATAGAAATATGCAGTTTTTGCATTAATTTCGCGCAATATGACCTATTTTGGTGTTTTCAAAGGGCTTAAAGGTATTGATAAACGCAATGTTTACAAAAGATAGATTCGTGATTCAGTAGAAAACGTTTCAAAATATCAAATAACAGTTAAAAATTCCCTGAAGTACAATGTTTAAAATTAGGGCCAATATCGGGCTTCGTGGCCCTACCCCTTTAAAGTCATGGATTTTAGAAATGAATGATTAAACCTCACCTCTGGTAATAGTTCCCCTTTAGTTCTAGGTACAAGTCTGGCATGCTTAGTTTTCCTTTTTGAGTCTGTCATTTCTTCATCAGAGTGATCACTGTGAATATATAGGATAAAATTGAACTTGAAAATATTTTACAAAACAAGCAACTTGCTGAATACATAAGATACAGTAACACATATCAATAATATTAATTTTTTTAATTTTAAGTACAAGAGCTTGATTTATTGTAACCATATGTACACACTATATTTTACAAAAGTATATAAAATTTCTGCTTCTTGAAGTAAAATGAATATAGAAATACTAACTTAAATGTTATCTGACTACAAATACATGTACAAATGTACCTTGATTTTACCGAGGTATAATATTTGAATCTGACTACACATACAATGATGTTACTGAGATGTTATATATGAATCTTAATCATTTTACCTGGGTATTTTCTCTGGCACGGTATCCTCTGGTTCTACCTTGACCTCCACAACATCATCGACCTCGGACTCCGACGTACTGCTGTCGCTGTCACTGTCACTGTCAGATGTGTCTGTATCACTGATGATCACATGACGATATTCACCACTCTGGTGTGCCGTACTACGCGTTTCTCCATTTTGTACTCCCTGGTATGTAAGATTTTCATTCTGATCACTAGTATCAAGGATCCCATCATTTTTTATGTTTTTGAGGATTTCATTAGATTCTAACAACATATCACGTACATTTTCACTGTCCTTCTGGGTACTGTCATTAGCATTATGATAGTTTATACCATTCATGTTTTCCACAAGTGACTGACTGACACATTGTGCGTTCTGATTTGTGTTTCGACTGTCAACATTATCTTCAATGTCACTACATTTTGGAGGACACTGGCGAGTTTGTATGGTGTCACAGCCCTCCGAGGCAACAGTGTCATTGCTTGAAATACTATCTTCCCTCACCATTAATTGGGGCTTTGTTTCACTGTTACCATCATTATTAGTGTCAGTACTGTCATTTATTCTGATGGAAGGCTCTTGATCAACAATACACACAGATATATTCACAAGATCATCAGTAGACAAAGCACTTTTGGTCTCTTGATTTGCTGATGTGCTGCTATCTGATTGGTCAAAACCATTGGAAAACTGTTCATCTATTCCAGACTTAGAGGTTGATACATCTAAGACACTCACATCACAATTGCTGGATAAGTCCTTAGGAACATCAACACATACTTTCCTTTGATCTGACATTTTATCCTTTCTATAGATTCTTATTATTTCACGATGTTGCTCTCCTCATTGAATCATTTGTCCATTGCTTAAATACACAATTTTCCTGAAAATATAAATAAGGTCATGTAAAATTAAATATATGTTTCTTAGATAATTGGGTCTAAAAAAAGTGACAGGGTAGGTATGGTTTTTATTTATTTTTTTCTTTATGCATAATTTCTCAAATATATATATATTACCTGTTACACAAAAACTATAAGCCTGAACTTTTAGCAAAGAAGCTTTTGGCCACGCTACCAGCCTTCTTCAGCTCATTTATTTTCAAGTGACAATTGTTGTATGGCAAACAGAAAGCATGACGTCATAAACATGAATATAACGTTAAGTGCTCTTACGCACGGCGCCACAGATATGTAAGCATGTTTTCAAAAAAGTTTTGTGGCTCTCATACCTTGATTTCTTCATGTTCGTTTTCCGAAAAGTGCGTATCTTTTGCTTCATGTTTCACTCACTTATATATATCACAAAAGTCTATCTTTGAAGTTAACACAAAAACTATAAGCCTGAACTTTTCGCAAAGAAGCTTTTACCTGTTACATATGTGATAATTATACAAAATTACAAATTTTATTGTTTAAGCACGTTTTCAAAGTGTTCTTTTTTTTCTTTAAATAGAAGCATTTTTCATGCTTGTACTCATGTAATTTCAATGGAAACTGAGGAGCTTCTTTACTTTTTGTTTAAGTGCAACCTCAGTTTCAAATGCGTGCTTCATAAAGTGTGTGGGGAAAATCGGCAATCAATACTTGTGTATCTTTCGATTATCTGTGTATTTTCCACTGCCTGTCCAAAAATAATGCATGTGCACTGAAATGAAACATACATTTGATGATTCCTACCTGAAAATGTGAAAAATAATCAATTTAAACCATGTTTCTGCTGTGTTATCTACCAGTTGTAATCTCTGCAGCATCTGCCATGATTCTACTATATTTGTTTTAAACATGGTTTAAATGGATTTTCACATTTTCAGGTAGGATTCAACAAATGTATGTTTCATTTCAATACACATGCTTTACATACTTGCCATTGTCCCGCCCGGGACAAAAACTGTCCCGCATTTTCGGCCAAAAAAATCTGTCCCGGCCGGGACATGGAAAATCCTGATTTTTTGGCGTAATATTGATTATTCTGTGTCGATTTCAGTCGTTTCGTCATTTTTGAAAACTTTCATTGTTTATTTAAACGTTACCAATACCCATGCACAGTTACCGATACCCATGTACAGTTATAATTAGCCTGTTATCGGTCTGATAGTAATACTTCACAGTTGATAAAAGGTCGGCTGTTCCACAAACTTCGCTACATACATGCATGTAGGCTTTCTCTTGTTGTTTTATTAGTCCCCTACCGGCAACGCCAAAGGGGACTCTTAGTTTCCTCTCGGTCTGTCGGTCTGTCGGTCTGTCCGCCTGTCAGTGCGTCTGTCACACTTTCAGTTTTCCAGACTTTTTTTTCGCTGTTGTTGCATATAGTGAACTAACTTTTGGTATGCGGATATATCTCAATTTAATACAGATCAAGTTTGAGTTTGGTTTTGATTGTTCTATTTTTACAAGAGTTATAGCCCTTGGACTTAGCAAATTTTATGAAAATTTCAGTTTTTCCGGATTTTTCTTCTGTTCTGTTGCAGATAATGAATTGATGTTAGGAATATGAATACATCATAGTGTGATACAAATCAAGTATGGGTTTGGTCTCAATTGACCTATTTTTACAAGAGTTATGGCCCTTGGACTTAGCAAATTTTATGAAAATTTCAGTTTTCCAGACTTTTCTTCGGTTCTGTTGCAGATAATGAATTGATGTTTGGTATATGAATACATCTTAGTGTGATACAGACCAAGTTTGAGTTTGGTCTCCATTTACCAATTTTTACAAGAGTTATGGCCCTTGGACTTAGCAAATTTCTTAAATTTTTAGTTTACTGGACTTCTCTTGCATGTTATTACAGATAAAGAACTGATTTTTAGTATGTGAATACATAATAATGTGATACAGATCCAGTACGAGTTTAATTCCAATTGACTTATTTTCACAAGAGTTACGGCCCTTGCACTTAGCAAATATCATGAAAAATCAGTTTTCCGGACCTTTCTTTAGTTCTATTGCAGATTAATGAACTGATTGTTGGTCTATGAATACATCTAAATGGGATACTGACCAAGTTTGAGTTTGGTTTCAATTGACCTATTGTTACAAGAGTTTTGGCCCTTAAACTTAGCAAATTTAATGAAATATTCAGTTTTCCAGACTTCTCTTGGCTGTTGCAGATACATTTGTAATAAACTCGTGAAAAGAGATTCAGGACATAAATTTACGCCGCCGGTAGGGGACTTTTATCGCTCAGCGATCATTCCATTTTTTTTTTCTCACGAAACAATTCCATCATTGAAATAAAATTAATTAAGCAATAGCAATGAGTTATACGATGTTTGAGTGATACCATTTACATGTATATAAGCCAAGATATGAATTCATTTTTATGAGAAGAAACAGCGTGATGTAAAACAATTATAAACAACAGTCTTTCCCAAAAACTTTCAGCTCACATAGGTCATTCGGACCTTAGTGAAAAACACATAGGTCCGAAACAAAAACTGTCCGAAAAAAAAAACCCACAAAACTTTCAAAGGGGCGTTTTTCCTCATACTTTTGCATTTTTTCTTTAACTTCAACTGTAGTTGATTTACGTTTCAAGGGCTTCCTGGGAATAGCCCCGTCTACATTCTTCACTTTAGGCAACATCAGCAATACGGTAACAGCCTCGGATTTAATAACCTCTTACTACTATAGAATAACTGTCTTTTGGAATGTGATTATAGCGAGCGGAGCTCGCTGCAAAGGCCCGAAGGGCCTTTGCGAGCGAAGCTCGCCCTTATGGTAACGCGTATACACATATCTTATTGAGAAAATATGCTGAATCAAAGAATGAAAATGTACTACTACGCTTTCAAAAACTTTCGTCCCCTTGCAGACAGAGTTGCTGCGGAGATGCTGGATATTGCCATTTAAATTTTTTTTTCGACTCCAAGTAGACGTATATGTTATACTCAATTTTTGTTTATAAGTTAAATTCATTGAAATTATATTTTGTAAATCAGGTAACGATAAAGCATCAACAAGACGGCGTAACCACGGGAAATCCGACATTTCCGGTTTTAAACGAGACGTTTCGCTCTGATTGCTTTTCTCGTCTCGGGTGGTTTCGTACTGTCAGAAATCGGAATATGTTTGTTTTTTTCTTTTGTTCTTAAGTAATTTATTTTCAGCTAGCCTAAACATTATTCTTACAAAATAAATATGAATTATAAAGAACCATATTTTTAAAGAACCATATTTTTAAAGAACCATATTTTAAGCCCCCCCCCCCTAAAATGTTCATCTGCTGGTCTAGATCAATTTTACAAATGCTTCCGTGTTTCAACTCGCCATATTCTACCTTTTTTGGCAATCATCAAACAGAAAGTTTTGTAAGATAAGATAAACCATCATATAGTCAAAATAATAAAGCCTGTGGCATCTTTGTTAGTATGAACACTATTTTCTGTTAAGTACATGTATGTGAGGTCACTGGGTTAAAAGGTCAAAGGTCAAGGTCACAAGGTCAAAAATTTTGGTATCAATGGAAAGGTCTTGTCACAAGGAATACGCATGCGAAATATGAAAGCCCTATCACTTACCATTCAAAATTTATGCCCAATGTTAAAGTTTTTGAAAAGTAGGTCAAAGGACAAGGTCAAGGTCACGAGGTCACAATTTTTGGTATCAATGGAAAGGTCTTGTCACAAGGAATACACATGTGAAATATGAAAGCCCTATCACTTACCATTCAAAAGTTATGCCCAATGTTAAAGTTTTTGAAAAGTAGGTCAAAGGTCAAGGTCAAGGTCACGAGGTCAAAAATTTTGGTATCAATGGAATGGTCTTGTCACAAGGAATACACATGTGAAATATGAAAGCCCTATCACTTACCATTCAAAAGTTATGCCCAATGTTAAAGTTTTTGAAAAATAGGTCAAAGGTCAAGGTCAAGGTCACGAGGTCAAAAATTTTGGTATCAATGGAAAGGTCTTGTCACAAGGAATACACATGTGAAATATTAAAGCCCTATCACTTACCATTCAAAAGTTATGCCCAATGTTAAAGTTTTTGAAAAGTAGGTCAAAGGTCAAGGTCAAGGTCACGAGGTCAAAAATTTTGGTATCAATGGAAAGGTCTTGTCACAAGGAATACACATGTGAAATATGAAAGCCCTATCACATTCCATTCAAAAGTTATGTCCAATGTTAAAGTTTTTCGGACAAACAGACAAACAGATAAACAGACAAACAGACGGACAGGCCAAAAACTATATGCCCCCGAATCTTTGATTCCGGGGGCATAAAAAAGAAAGATCTTTTTTTTTATTTTATATAATCATATCTATTTTCTCTCCGCTCGCACAAAAAGGCTTTGCCTTGATTCATATTACTGTGATAACAGAAAGAAGTCAAAGATTACACAGTTTTGAATTTGAAAATCTGTCCTACTGAGAACCAACAAAAATGCTACCACACAAAAACAAAATAGAAAAGGGAAGTAGAGTACATGTATTTCATTTCCTGACCCAAATTCTGCATGAATGGCTGCTGGGTGTACTCTATTGATACCCAAATCTCCCTAACATATGTTCTCAAGTGGACATGACCTTAATTTCAATGTAGATTTGTGATCTACTCATGAAGATGCATCATCTGTGCAAGTTTGGAATTCCTACCACTTATAATAGAGAAATAAAACTTCCTAACACTGATACACAAATCTTCCTTACAAGTACAATCAAGCGGAAAATATAGGTCATGACCTACATTTGAACATAGATTTGTGATCTTCTCATGAAGATGCATCATCTGTGCAAGTTTGGAATTCCTACAATTTATAATAGAGAAATAAAACTTCCTAACATTGATACCCAAATCTTCCTTACATGTACAATCAAGCAGAAAATATAGGTCATGACCTACATTTGAACATAGATTTGTGATCTTCTCTTGAAGATGCATCATCTGTGCAAGTTTGGAATTCCTACCACTTATAATAGAGAAATAAAACTTCCTAACATTGATACCCAAATCTTCTTTACATGTACAATCAAGCGGAAAATATAGGTCATGACCTACATTTGAATGTAGATTTGTCATCTACTCATTAAGAAGCATCATCTGTGCAAGTTTGGCCTTCATAACACTTACAATAGAGAAATAAAACTTATAAACATCGATAACCAAATCTTCCTAACATGTGCACTCCATAGGAAAATATAGGTCATGACCTACATTTGAACATAGATTTGTCATCTACTCATTAAGAAGCATCATCTGTGCAAGTTTGGAATTCCTACCACTTATAATAGAGGAATAAAACCTCTTAACATTGACACCCAAATCTTCCTAACATGTGCACTCAAGCAGAAAATATAGGTCGTGACCTACATTTCAATGTGATGTGGCATCTACTATTAAAGACGCATCATCTGTGCAAGTTTGGCCTTCCTACCAATTATAATAGAGAAATAAAAAGAAGCATAATCTGTGAAAGGCAAGTATGGCTTTATTTTTGGATGGGCAGTGGAAAATACACCGATTAGCGAAAGATATATACACAACGAGCTCTCTGATCGCCGCTTTCCCCACACACTACATGAAGCAGGCATTTGAACCTGAGGTTCATACCTGTCAACTTTGAAATCTTAAAAACATTAGGGAGATCTCCCTCCTTGGCACTTGAAAAAGAGGGAGATTGCATGTGAACCCATTTTGCTACATTTTTAGTGAATCACGACATTTTTGCACAAACATCTTGACCTTTCCCTTAGAGTTACACGCGGAAGCTGGTGCGTCCTTAGAGAACAGGGTAAATTTTTTGCAACAAAATCTAAACCAATTCTTGGAAAAACACAATAAAGTTGCAATTTACCTTTGGGCAGGCACTTGTGACATTACCACAAAAAACGGTGGTCATCTGGTATCTAACTGTAGTAATCCCCAAATTACAGATTACTTTAAATCACAAATAGAAAGGGCGTATAACATTTGTCATGCACACACAGAAAGAGTAACATTAAAGGTGGTTGAAGTACAACCTGTATCTATTTCTGAATGGAATAAAAAGCACAACATCACCTCAGTTAGTGAAATTAAACAAACAGATGTTGCAATAACTGAACGAGTGTGTGAGATAAATAAAGCCTTAGTGGAACTGTGCGCACAGAGAAATATACAGTTCATACGCTTCAATAAGCATATGAACAAAAGAAAAGGAAAGGGAAAATGTAACAAAAATATACGCTACTCAATCAACATTAGATTGTTTAAGGACGGTGTTCACCCAGATGACCTTCTAAGTAAAGCGTGGGTGAAAACACTAACAGAGGATATATACACTACTTGCTACACCTCCACAAACAATGAAGACATACTTCAATTAGAGGTAAATAGTAGTGAAGCTGAGGATTTTGAATAGTTCAAGGTCATATATTTGGACAGACCTAGTATAGGCAATACGAGGTCAAACTGAAATTGCTGTATATATATTTCACATTCTCTTAATCAAAATTATTTTCTTATTTTATGTTGTTTCCTTGGAGTTTGTATGACGCACAATTTGTACTAGGAATGGTATTTTTGAATTGTCTTTCATGTTTAAGGTCAAACATAAGCAAATAGGCAATTAATTTTGCCATTTGTAGTTATACACCGGAACTAGTACATGTACAATTTCAAACTTGTGATCGGAATGTGACCTAGTATAGGCAATACAAGGTCAGATTGATGTATATATTCATGTTTACTTAACCAGAATTTATATTCGTTCTGATGAAATTTTGAAGTACATACAAATTTGTACTGGAGTTGATGGTTGATGATTTTGAATAGTACAAAGTCAGACATTTTCAAATAGGCAATTAATTTTGCCATTTGCAGTGATCTAGTATAAGGAATACAAGGTTAAATCATAATTCAAGGTGTACATATTTTAAAATTAGAGTGAATTCAATCTAGCTCTCTCGTCATAGTACATTGAGAGAAATTTTTCTTTTATAATGTACTGATTATTTTTGTTATGTATTGATATTCATTGTACAAAATGTATTTGCGTTTCGGGATCGAACTCATTGGTTGGTAGTCCTACATTTATGTCCCAATCGATTTGATTAGAGTTTGAATAAACTCATATATTTTTACACATAGTTTCTATCCCCCATTAGTTGCCGATCAAACTTCCAGCATACTGATTAAACACAAAGATATTTTACTAAGTAAACCATTTTTGTGTATTAAATACTCGCAAATAGGCAATTAATTTTGCCATTTGCACTTGTATCAGTTAGTCTCTTTTTATACACGCTTAATTCATTTGCTCTATCTTTGACACACTTCTAACAATGAACATATAAATACTGCTAAGTAACCCTCTGTAGCATCTATAAATACCACAAATAGGCAATTAATTTTGCCATTTTCACCCCTATTGCATTATTTTACACAATTAAATACTATTCCATTTTGCTATACAGGCATTTCGGTTAAACAGTTCAAGTAAATTCACTCAGTACAGCGACGACTGTTCACTACGTAACCTTTCTGTAGCATTTATAAATACATGTACCACAAATAGGCAATTAATTTTGCCATTTTCACCCCTGCTGCATTATTTTACACAATTAAATACTAGTCTATCTTGCTATACATGCATTTCGGTTAAACAGTTCAATTAAACTCACTCAGTACAGCGACAACTGTTCACTACGTCCTATTGCAAACAAATAGGCAATTAATTTTGCCATTTGTATTCTTTAATTTAAACCAAGCAACACTGCAAACGCAAATAGGCAATTAATTTTGCCATTTGAACTCTTTTTTAACACAAACTGCATCAAATATCAGTTGAAATGGCTTCCATGAATACATCAACACCGATCAACAAAAGGGCTAGAGTCGGAAGTAATAGCTGTCCCAAATGCGACAAAGAATTTGAGAGTGAAACCTAGAGCATAATGTGCTGTATTTGCGAACTCAATTTTTGCCACGAATGTACAAAAATTCCTGCGGCACTACTATCTGCATTAGAGCTTGACCCAGATAATAACTTCAAATGGACATGTAGCGGGTGCAAACAAAACTTTCCATGTATGACAGGTTTGAAATTACAACTCCATTCTATAGAGGAGAACACACAAAAGAGACTGGACATCATGGATTTCAAAATAGCATCAATAGATTCAAACGTGGACTCCAAAATTGAGAACAAAATTTCAAGCGTGAAAAAAGATTTGGCTCAAGAAATTAAAGAAGAAATAAAGAACAGCCTACAAGATGACGTCAGAAAGGAAGTTAAAGAAATAGAAGATCAAAAACAACGAATGTTAAATTTAATTTGTTTCTACATGCCAGAGAGTAAAAGCAAATCAAGTGAAGAAAGAAAAAAAGAAGACCTAGATAACTTCATAGATCTATGCACCAAAATTGGAGTAAATGATCCAGACATAAAATTGGCTTTCAGATTAGGAAATTACAAAGAGGATTCAACAAATATACGTCCACTGAAAATCATCTTTAACAACAAAAAAGACCGAAAAGACATCCTGGATAACGTCACCAAAATTAGAAAAATAGGCAGACATGATAGATTATCAAAATGTATTATATCAAAAGACCTAACTGTCCGTCAACGACAAGCTAACAAACAACGCAGAGAAGAAAAGGCAAATCAAAAGAAAAAACCACAACGAGAAGAAATGCAGATAGATTATTCATTGCTAGAAAATACAACAATCTTGGAAAAAACACAAGACAAATTATATGCGGAGTCGCAATTTCTCCTTTGCACGGTTTACGACGACCCTTTTTTAGCAGCAGGGATTGGACTGGCACAATCAATCCCTCCTCATGTAGCGGCAAAAAGCCAAGTCTCACCCTTCTCGGACCTCGATCTTGGAGAAGATACAATTATTGGAGGTTACGATACAGAGCAACACTCCAGTCAAAACCGAGGAGCAAAACAAAAAACAAACAGATAGAGTGCTGATTTTACCATTTTTAATGCAGATAATAAGGATGTTTTTAAATATTTTAAAATTTGTTACACCAACGCTGACAGCCTCATGAACAAGAGAGGTGAACTAAAATTTTTGATAAAAGAGGAAAACTATGACATCATTGCTGTAACAGAGGTACTGCCAAAAAATAAAAAGAATGTACAGATTGGTGAAGAAGAATTGAAATTAGATGGATACAATCACTTTCATAAGGATTTCACGGACTATAACGGCAGAGGATGTATTATATATACTAAGGAGTCCATTCCAGCATACTTTATTGATCAAAAAGACAAATCATTCATAGAAGATATATCAGTTGGGATACAATGCCTTAACCAACCAAAATTACTAATTACATGTATATATAGAAGCCCAAGCAACAACGATCAAAGGTGTATCCAAGAACTACAGGAAACTTTCGAAAAAACAAATATAGGAGGAACACACTACGACTTAAAATTAATTATGGGTGATTTCAACATTAAAGACATAAATTGGCAGAACGAAACAACAACTCATGAGTATGACCATTTATCAACAAAATTTCTTGAGGCTGCACGTGATTCATTTTTAATTCAACATGTACAAGACTTTACTAGAAGCAGAAACAGTGACACACCAGCAATTTTAGATCTTATATTCACCAACGAGGAAGGTATGATTGAAAACCTGGAACACAAACCACCGCTAGGAAAAAGTGACCATGACGTCCTTAGCTTCAATTTAAAATGCACCAATCAGGCCAGGCCATGTCAAAGTGAAAAACCATGTTTCTTTAAAGGTGACTATGACACAATTAAGACAAAATTATCATCATTCGATTGGGAACAAGAACTCTGTGCAGGGGGCATAGAAGATAGTTGGGAGCGATTTACCGACATCATACAAGATACAATTAAAGAAAACATACCAGTGCGTAAATCGTCAACCCACAAATTCGACACCCCATGGATGGACAACCCAGCATTAGAAGCTATAAGGAGAAAACGTCAGATGTGGAAAAAGTACAAATACAACCGTAACCCTAATAATAGACACAAATATGAGGAAGCACGGGACGATGCTAATACAAAAATACGAAATGCAAAGTACAACTATGAAAAATCAATTGCTGAAAAAACTAAAGAAGACCAAAATATATTCTGGAAGTACGTACAGTCAAAAACGAAAATCAAAGAAGATATACAATGTATAATAGATGAAGATGGGACCATAATAACATCTAACAAAGAAAAAGCAGAATCATTAAACCAATTTTTTACAAGTGTATTTACAGAGGAATTAGACACAAATATTCCACTCTTTGATCTAAGAACAGACAAAAGACTAGAAAACGTTGAATTTTTAGATAGTGACATACTCAATTACATGAACAAGCTAGAAGATCACAAATCACAAGGACCAGACAACATGCACCCACACTACTTCAAAACATTAGCAGAACAACTTAAAAAACCTCTGCACATTTTATTTAACACATCATTTAGGGAGGGAAAACTACCAAACGTCTGGAAAACAGCAAATGTCACTCCACTACACAAAAAAGGACCAAAACACAATTCCTCAAATTATAGACCCATAAGCCTGACAAGTATAATATGCAAGTTAATGGAAAAAATAGTAAGAGATGCGTTAATGTCATATATGGAAGAAAACCAACTATTCACTGTACATCAACATGGCTTTAGGAAAAAACACTCTTGTGTAACACAACTAATAGAGGTATTAGAGGATTGGTCAAAAGAAATTGATAACTCCAACAGTATAGATAACATATACTTAGACTTCCAGAAAGCATTTGATAAAGTCCCACATAAAAGGTTACTGGAAAAGTTAAAAGGGTACGGAATAGGGGGAAATTTGTTATCGTGGATAGAAAGCTTTTTGACAGAACGGAAACAGAGAGTGGTCTTAAACGGGTCCGAATCAAACTGGTCAAATGTAACAAGCGGCATCCCACAAGGAAGTGTCTTAGGTCCTACACTATTTCTAATATATATTAATGACCTACCAGATGTTGTACATAATATTGTCAAACTTTTTGCAGACGATACAAAATTGTACTCGGTGGTTAATAATCATGAACAACAAGAGAGATTACAAGAGGATATTAATAGTCTTGCGTCTTGGTCCAACAAATGGTTATTGAAATTCAATGTTTCAAAATGCAAACATCTCCATCTAGGTAAACCCAATCAAACAACTTATACAATGAATGACGAAGAAATTACTAAATGCGATAGTGAGAAAGACCTAGGAATTACTGTAGATGATAAACTGAAATTTCAAGTACATATAAACACGCAAATAAAGAAAGCAAACATCAAACTAGGACTCATTAAAAGAACATTCACATACCTAGATAAAGACATCTTTTTGAAACTATATAAGAGCCTTGTCCGCCCACATTTAGAATATGGAAGTAATGTATGGTCTGTTATATATAAAAAAAAAGCCATAGCTTTAGAAAATGTACAACGTAGAGCCACAAGAATGTTACATTCCATTTCCCATTTGAGCTATACAGAAAGGTTGAAATGGTTAGGACTACCAACCCTCCAGTACCGACGTCTCAGAGCTGACATGGTTGAAACCTTTAGAATTATTCATGACATTGACAATATAAATGACAGGGAAAACATATTCCCATTTTCTAAAACACAAACAAGAGGGCACGAATTTAAACTTACAAAGAATTATTGTCGGACAAATGTCAGAAAATTCAGTTTCTCCCAAAGAATTGTTGATAGATGGAATAAGCTCCCTACTTCAGTGGTCACCTGTAAATCTGTAAATAGTTTTAAAAACCAATTGAATATTCATTGGAAATCTTTTAATTTAAAATTTATACCCGACTGTTATGGTCCGGAAGCGGAGCATAAAAGTTTAAACATAGAGAAGGATCAGAGATGCACAGCATATAATAGATCTCGAGTCCAGTAAGATCCAGTAAGTAAGAAAACCAATTTTCAAATATTTTCATTGACATAAAAAATGAAACATGTATCAATAATTTATTGCATTCTACACATCTGTTGTTGCATTTTGTCAAGCAATTTCTCATGAAATTCTCTGAATATTGCTATCTAGAGTATTCTTCTTTGGGTAAAATAAAATGCCAAAGGGCCAAGGGGGAGAAAAAAATTTGATGACAGTAAAGAAGTATAATTTCACCCATTATTATGCTTGAACATTTCCCACTTTTTGTTATACATGTAATAGCGAGCGGAGCTCGCTGCAAAGGCCCGAAGGGCCTTTGCGAGCGAAGCTCGCCCTTATGGTAACGCGTATACACATATCTTATTGAGAAAATATGCTGAATCAAAGAATGAGAATGTACTACTATGCTTTCAAAAACTTTCGTCCCCTCGCAGACAGAGTTGCTGCGGAGATGCTGGATATTGCCATCTAAATTTTTTTTCGACTCAAAGTAGACGTATATGTTATACTCAATTTTTGTTTATAAGTTAAATTTATTGAAAATATTTTTCGTAAATCAGGTAACGATAAAGCATCAACAAGGCGGCGTAACCACGGGAAATCCGACATTTCCGGTTTTAAACGAGACGTTTCGCTCTGATTGCTTTTCTCGTCTCGGGTGGTTTCGTACTGTCAGAAGTCGGAATATGTTTGTTTTTTCTTTTGTTCTTAAGTAATTTATTTTCAGCTAGCCTAAACATTCTTACAAAATAAAAATGAATTATAAAGAACCATATTTTTAAAGAACTATATTTTTAAGCCCCCCCCCCCCCCCTTAAAATGTTTATATGCTCTTCTCAGTGGCGGATTCAGGGGGGTGCGGAGGGGGCGCCCGCCCCCCCGGCACTGACCCAAATTTTTCCAAAAACAGGTATATTTTGGCCCATTTTCAGTCAAAATCGGTAAAATTCGTCCCTTGACCCCCCGGCAAAGGGGGCGCTGGATCCGCCACTGCTTCTAGATCAAGTTTACAAATGCTTCCGTGTTTCCACTCGCCTTATACTACCTTTTTTGGCAATCATAAATAGAAAGTTTTGTAAGATAAGATAAACCATCATAGTCAAAATAAAAAAGAAAGATCTTTTTTTATTTTATATATTATAATCATATCTATTTTCTCTCCGCTCGCACAAAAAGGCTTTGCCTTGATTCATATTAAGATCTTCGTAACGCATCGATTTGATGTTTAGTAAACCCTTCATTCGTGAAATACCCATGTGTTTACCTGACTAAAGCTCGAATATTCTCATAATGTGTTTACAAATTTACCGGAACCATGTGTTTATCTGCAGGGTAATAAAACTCGAAATCCGTTACCGCATGGTGACAGACAGTCGTAGTTTGCAGAAAGTGTTTAGAACATTTAAAAGTAACTTGAAATTATTAATGCACTACGGTTATAAATAAAAGTAAGGTTATATAATCTTTACAAATGTAATTGTACTGAAATACTGAGAGGGTCCGTATTGAGATGTGTTGCTCCAACCAGTCTGGTAGTCCGCTCAAATCGGCACTCGGTTTACGTTGTGTAAAATTCACCTATTACGTCAGACGAAGGTTAAAAAGGAAACCAGCATGGATGACAGACCAAAGAAATCGGGATTTTTATCATCATACAGTCCATACTCATCTCAAGATCCATCTCTAAATGTACCGGGTACTATGTCAATTTCATCTTGGGGATATTTTTTTCTGAATTTACTCTGTCGCTTTCAGTTATTCAAGGTTTTGCTTATGCCGTTATGGGGTAGTAAATCGGTATACAAAAATTTTAATGCACAGTTTCTCACACAATATTATGGGCATGAGCATTCAAAATCAGACATGGTTTTTCTCCACTTTAAAGCAGAATTCCGCTTCAAGAATCGGTAAATTCCGATCGGTTATATAATATCCGCTCTTTCAAAAATTCCTGAATTTGACAAATCCGTTATAGAATCGATGTTTTACCTTTGCCGTTTCACCTTGTGTCGTGATTTCTCATTGGTAAATAGGCAACCATTCGACCAATCAACGATTAGTATTCATCCGAAACACAGAGCAATTAAGGAAATTCAACTGTTCCTTGCCAGCCGGATCAAACTTTCGTCGTTTTTTTTTTTTTTGTATTTGAACTTTAGAGAAATGTTTAAAAACATATGGTCGGTCATCCACAGGGGAGTCTCAGGTAGACGTAAAGGCCCTTGACTCCTGTATTATCACTCAAGAATCCGTGGAAATGGGAGCGTCGATAGTGAACCCCTAGCCCTCTCAAAAAGTGCAAGAATAATCAATATAATTATATTTTTCAATATAACAACTCTTTAAAGCTGTATTTATTGCCCCAAGAAATAGGAGTGTAACGATATACCGCGGTTCGGTATATCGCGGTATAAAGTTCACGGTTCGGTACACGGTACAGCCAGGTCGCGTATCACGGTATTTTTCAAATCCGTTTTTCGTTTAAAATCGACTCGTTTAGTTCCGAATCTTTTGTCCGAATTTGTTTACATTAACTATGATGGCGGCGCCCGAGTCCATCGATCCTTCTTCAAACTTGAATGAAACAGATAAAGAGCTGTTTAGGCTTTCCTTTTGCACGGAGAATAACCTAGCATGAATGAAAACGGACATGCTAGCACTGCTTTAAATTTGAATTTTGATGACACGTCTTACGAGGCGGAAAAACATGCATCATGACCCACCAAAAGTAACGTACGGTGATATTAGATCAACTTTTTTTTATGCTCACGAGCTAATATATTGAAAAGTTAAGTGCTGACATTTTTAAATTGATTTCAGTGTTTTTATTCTAACTGTTTCTGGGTTTTAATTTTACTAAAAGAATAAATTTCCAGTATAGAAATATCAGTATAATTATGATATTCTCTCTGCATAATCACAAGCAAAATGGCATTGTCTAAATTGATATAAGCGTTTTCTGTACATACAACACAGTACTGATAGCGCATTTGCCTATGCAATTTGTTGTTTTTATTAATTCCGAAACTCAATTGTTCACTTGTAGTCTGTATCATGATACGTATCGTATCGTGAGGCTGTATCGCGATACGTATCGTATCGTGGGGTGAGCGTATCGTTACATCCCTACCAAGAAAGCTGTTCTGAAGGGTCTTTAATGATGAAAACTGTCGTTTTCGGTCGGCCCCCTGGTCCTCCCAATATAGGGGTGTTGCCCCTATAAACCCCGCTGGGGTAGGACCCCCCTTCAGCTTTTTTCTTTGAACACTAGAATCATGTCTGCAAAATATAAACACGAGACATTAATACACAATATGCGGCTACATGTAATGCACATACAGTTTCTTGACTTTGAAAGTTGAACTAAAGGTATCACAGTACTAAGTGCCTTTTCCATTGCAGTCTATTGAGCACCCACCGGCCACCTCTGTTCAATAGCATCCTACATCTCTCAAAACATTCACCCAGATAATTCACTATATAAGTTTTGTACACGAAGGTTTCAGATACTTAAAAATGACATCAATAGAAAAAGTGACCACAGAGTCTAGAAAGATCTAGCCACTTGAAGATTTAGATCCATTTTTTGCACTTAAGGAGGCTCAATAATCGTTTGACGTCATCATATTCCCAGTGTCAATACTGGTTCAAATAGAACCGAGTGCGGTTTCGGTCTTCAATCTCCTCTAATTCGCTTGTTCCTTGACGGATTTCAACAAGTTTGTTATCGATGGAACCAGAAAAATATCATCTACAATCTGAATGTAATAAATATATAGTCAAATGTATCGTTAAATCTATATATACAAAAATATCCCGTAAGTGAGACACCCTGGCTATCGCTGTAGACGTATGTTTTCATAAGGTTATCATCGGAAATTCAACCGCTTATTGCTTGGGAACAAAATGAAGTAGGTAAATTTAAGTCAATGATCAAACAGGATGTTTCTTGGAGATATAAGCGATATCACAGATAAGATGTTTTAAGTTGAGTTTCTCCAAAAAAATTTTGTTAAAAGAATTTTTCTTCAATTTTGTCAACTTTCGTACTTTGCAGCGAAATGTTATCGAACAAAGTTTCCCTATTTAAAAACTTTGAGCGAGTGAATTTTAGTTTTAACCCTGCTTTGTTCAAAGACATCCACTTTACAGATAAGTGCATGCATTATCGAGAACGAGGGAGGAGAGTGATGTCCACTTATTGACCTTGAACGTCAAAATCTATCTAATGAACTTATTACGTTTTAAAAATCTTTGCTGAAATTATGTAATATGCAGTATTGCTCTTTGGGAAGAAAATGTGTGAATTTTGGACTTATTTTGAATAAAAATTGAAATTTTAAGTACTTTGAATATTTCATTTTTAAAAAGTCTTCGTGTTTTCTTGAAGTCTATTATCTCCTCTTTAAAGAATCGCCATCATGATGAGTGAATGAGATTTTAATAGAATTGGTCACACTGGTCATCAACGCTTCGATCAGCTATTTATGTTGTGATGACTGGCAACACTTGCCAGAATGGATTTGAATTATATGTAAAGTAAAATATGTAAACTACCAATAAACTGTTAGGTAACATGCCAGCCCTGAAACAGAGTCCCTGAAAAGTACGGGCTATCTATTGGATTTAAGATAGATTAAGATAATATTAGCTTATTTAGAGTTGGCATGTCAAAGTAACAAATACAACATAAGCTCTAATATGAGCTTTTAGACCAACAAAAATTTGTTTGTTCCAATAAAAGTTCACCATAACTATTATTTGGACCAATCAAAATCCTTAAATGTCCGATATTCCATGGAACTTTTCAAGAACTCTGCCTGTAATATTAGATTTACCTTTTTGTTTGAATAAAATGATTGAAGAAAAGAAAATGCCTTATTACAAAGTACATGTATAAATTCCACTTACTTTACAGCATAAATAACGGGTGCTCATGTGTCATTGGCATACAGTTTACTGTTCTATGATACATGTATATGCTTTCTATGTTGGATTGCAAGCTTGGAGACTGAAGTTGTAGGCCTAAGTCATATCATAACAAACATATTTATGAACCGATACCATAACACAGGTCAAAGTCTGCAGATGGCATTTAAACATGCTTGTTATCTAGGAAGCCAAGCTTGCAGACTGAAGTTTACTATTTATGTGCTTCACTTGCAAGTCATATCAAGTTGAAAAAAAAAACAAAATTTTGATCATTTCAATGACCCTCTTCTACATGTATATCCCATTAAAAGAAAGGGATGTAGGATGGAATAGTATCATCGATTTCATCTATATTTCCCTAAACATGTGTAACTTTGTGGACAGGATACTGTCTCACAGTTGCTACAAAGGACTATCAGTTCAGAGGAAGAATCCTACTGATTTTTAAGATCAAAGTTCCATGAAAATTAAGCCATTAATTTTAGCAGGATGCAGATCATGAGATGATGAGACTGTACTACTACCTGTTGCAAAGAATCATAACTGTATCAGGAAGAGCCCCATTGATTGTCAAGGTTATGTTTCTAATGCAGTCCATATAAGTATAGTTTTTCCTTTCTCATGTCTATTTATCCCATGAAACAGTTTAAGGAAGAGATAGTTCCGTTTGAAATGTTCATGTACTCACTTATTGTTATCATTTTGTAGTTACGGCAGGACCAGCAGGGACCGTCATGTCACCATATCTAGGAATTGATCCTGCATACATTCAAGGGGTAAAGTATGAATCTTTTACATGAAATTACATCATTTATGTAAATTTGTCTTTCTTTTGATTAATATCCTAGAAGAAAGCATACTAGCATGGTAAATGAAAAATAGACTGCTGGCTTGGTACTCATTAACACATGATACTGGTAATATATACCCATCATAACAAAAGCTCACCCATCCTTCAAGACAACCAAAAATATTGCTGGGCAACTGCAGTAGATTTCGCTTTACATACTAGACAATTAACTGTGTAATAATTGTGAAGACTGAACTGCAAGATTACATTGTCACATAGGACAGACTCAAATAGCTTCTTTATGTCATTAATTTACATGTGATAATTATGATACTTCTTACTCTATTTCATATCTTGTCAAAACATCTCCCTTGGGATTTCTTTACCAAGTTTACATTTTTGTACCTGGTGAATTTGCAAATAAAATCTAGAAGTTACACCAGTATCTGCCCATCTTTATGTAATACATCATGTTCACTCCGTGCACAGATTTACATGTTAATTTTTATTTTGTACTTTGATTTAGGGAGCAGATTCACAGTTTATATTTCCTGAGGGTTCAAATAGACACAGAGGTCGTTTTGAAACTGCTTTTTCAGTCATTGGTTCATCAGTATTTTTAGGTAAGTATGTTTCCTTAAACTGTGATATTTGATTACATTGTCAGCATGTAGTAGCTTAGCAGAAACAGTCGACAACACTTTCCTATTTAGATGGATATTTTGTGATAATGTGTCAATTCATGCAGAACATATCCTGTATTTTGTTCCTATTATACATTATCCTTTGATTCTGCAGCCTATACATGATATCCATCAAAATAGCAAGGTGTTATTGGCCATTTCTGCTGCTATCATAGTTGCTTTTAACATTTTCAGATTCATGTACATGTAATGTGAATTCAAATTTATTCTACTTGTTTCCAACATGTCCAACAGTTGAACATAAGAAAAACCATGTACAAGCTAAGTAAATAGATATTTAAAGAAGTTCTTGAAATTGATGCATTATGGTCAGTTCGAAGATGTTTATTTTGAATGGAAGTTTATATTTCTTTTGAGTTATTTCTTTTTAACATTGTTAGTAAATCCCTATTGTAGGAGGAGCATTAGGAGGTGGTTTAGGGGCATATAACGGAATCAAGTCACTAAACGCAGCAGATACTACAGCCATTAAAAGGACACAGTAAGTCATTTACTACATTTACTTATAACGGAATCAAGTCACTAAACACAGCAGATACTACATCCCTTAAAAGGACACAGTAAGTCATTTACCACATTAACTTATAACGCATCAAGTCACTAAACACAGCAGATACTACAGCCATTAAAAGGACATAGTAAGTCATTTACCACATTAACTTATAACGGAATCAAGTCATTTACACAACAGATACTACAGCCATTAAAAGGACACAGTAAGTCATTTACCACATTTACTTATAATGGAATCAAGTCATTAACACAGCATATACTACAGCCATTAAAAGGTCACAGTAAGTCATTTATAACATTTACTTATATCGGAATCAAGTCATTAACACAGCAGATACTGCAGCCATTAAAAGGACACAGTAAGTCATTTACTACATTTACTTATAACGCATTAAGTCACTAAACACAGCAGATACTACAGCCATTAAAAGGACAAAGTAAGTCATTTACTACATTTACTTATAATGGAATCAAGTCATTAAACACAGCATATACTACAGCCATTAGAAGGACACAGTAAGTCATTTACTACATTTACTTATAAAGGAATCAAGTCACTAAACACAGCAGATACTACAGCCATTGACAGGACACAGTAAGACATTTACAGATGTACTTAATAAGTAACAGAGTCTTTTCTATCTATAGAATAACGTCATATTTGAGACGCTATCTGACCTAAATGCATTATGACGTAATGAAAATATAAACGTTTTATTTGAAGCATTTGATGACATCACATTTAATTCATGTCAGCTACTGTTGAAAAGCACTTCTGTTTTTCAAAATACCGGAATACACATTCCAGCAATTTCTTTTACCTTTAATATTATAAAAGTCACCCCTTATTTTTTAGCCGAGTTGCAAAACTCTGCTCTTAATTTGATGTGAGACATATGTCTGGGCGGTTAGGCGGATGGGCGTCAACAATTGGTTTCCGGACTGTAAGTCAAGTATGATAAATGCTAGTGCAATAAAACTTCATACACATACTCACCATGAGTCTAGGATGACCCCTATTGATTTTGGGGTCAAAAGGTCAAAGGTCAAGGTCATAGTACTTCGATAGTTAAAAATAGGTTTCCAGATGATATAAGAGCCTTTATGATCATGAAACTTACCAGAAATGTTTTCCATGAATCAAGGATGACCCCTATTGATTTTGGGATCCAAAGGTCAAGGTCGTAGGACTCGGATGATTAAAAATGGTTTCCGGACCATATTTGAGCATGATGCATTTGCACCTATAATCATGAAACTTGTCAGAAATGTTTTCCATGAATTAAGGATTACCCCTATTGATTTTGGGATCAAAAGGTCAAAGGTCAAATTCATAGGACTCGGGTAATTGAAAATGGTTTCTGAATTATGTATGGATGTGTATCAATCTGAAAGGTGCTGGTGATGTTTCCCATCTGCCGAGACCATATAGTTATACAATTCATGTATATTTTAGTCTGCATACTCATACTTACATTCAAGTTTTGCAAGTTGGTACTTTGCATCTTTGATGCATTTTAAGCTTATTAATTTATTTTTTTCTTTTTTTGTGGAAAATAAGCAGCCCTTGGAAACAAACGTGGAAAATCAAGAAGAGGCTTCAAATTCTGGGAAATCCTTAAGGAGCCATATGGGCTCCTAGATTTGAAAGGAGCTGATAAGATAAGCCGTAAAATCTGCCCTTAAAAAGTGGAATTTTCAAAATGGGAATATCAAGAAAATTCTTACACAAAATTGATGTCAGTCCTTGGTTTCATCATAATCAGCAGTTAGATAAAATTTATCCTGCATCGTTTCCCTTAATTTTGGGGCAAAATATGTCTTTTTTCTATTGAAATCAATGGAAAATGGAAAAGTTTTTTAAAACATTGTTTCCCCCTTAGCTACAGAACGCCACTTTCACAGAAGGTGTATATCACTAATACACATCTTTTGACAAAGTGGGGTTCTGTAGCTAAGGGGGGAACGATGCCCCAGAGACGAAAAACTGAAAAATGGAGGGTGGGGGGCTTTTTACGAATCTGGGTTTTAGGCCATAATATAAGCTAAGTTTCATATTTTTCCTTTTAAAGTCATTCATTTATTTAGTCTGTACATGTTCACATGAAATACACAATATTTTGGAATGAAATAAACAAGAGCATGCTGTTTATTTCTACACAGTGTGTATTTCGAGGCAAAATGCCTACTTTATAGCCAATTAATACAAAATACAACTGAATTTCAGATCCAAGATTTTAAAATTTGTGGATAAAGTTGAGACCAGTCTTTTAAATTTGATTTCTAGTATCTTCTTTAGACTATTACTATGTTTAAAGTTAATATATAGAAACTTTATATTATACATGAAGGTTGCCCATGGCAAGACCTTTCAATTTATGCCGTAACATTTGACCTAGTGACCTTGACCTTGGACTTTGACCTGGTTAAAGATTTTGGTTAAAGCAAAATCTATGAAACTGTATGCAGTAGAAACCTTATACTATACATTTAGGTTGCCCATGATGATACCTTTCAATTTATGCCATAAAATTGGACCTAGTGACCTTGACCTTGGACTTTGACCTAGTTAAAAATTTCGGTTAAAGTTCCTGTTTTAAGCAAAATCAAAGGAACTGTGTGCAGTAGAAACCTTATACTATACATGTAGGTTGCCCATGACGAGACCTTTCAGTTTATGCCGTAACATTTGACCTAGTGACCTTGACCTTGGACTTTGACGTAGTAAAAGATTTTGATAAAAGTCTCTGGTTTAAGCATAATCTAAGGAATTGTTTGCAGAAGAAACTTTATATTATACATGTAAGTTGCCTCTGACAAGACTTCTCAATGTATGCTGTAATATTTGACCTAGTGACCTTGACCCAGTTGCCACTTGGTGACAAAAACTTACTTTGCAATCCGGCCATACCGTCTTTAGCGGTGTTTTATTTTTTTAAAATTAATATTAGCTTCTTTTCAACATGGCTACCCCCTACTCTTTGGACTATAATTAAAGTATCTTAAAATAAGCTTACCGAAATTAAAATTGTATGAGGAATCTCCAAATATGTTACATTTTAGTAATGATCAAGTTTTTCTTGCGTATAGATCATTGTGTAGAAGAAATACTTGGTGAGATTCAGGGCTAAATACAGCCCTTATCTTATCAGCTCCTTACATGAGCCTGTAAGGAATTCAAAGAGCAAGTTTATTTTCAAAGTGATTTTCTTTCAAAGAAACTACTGGTTCACTGTTACTGTGTTAAAAAGTAATTATCAAAATATAACTGAAGTTTAGATGTCCTCTTATCGTAAAGTATAAAACTAATAGAAAATATATTTCAGACACTTTGGAGTCACTGTTATTGTCATCACAATCAAAACCAAACTGACTTAGATCGACTTGGCCATTCACATTCTAATGTAATTGTTGACTTGTCATGGAAAAAAATATCTGGATTCTTATTTCTTTGTCCAGAGCAGTGAACATTGTGTGTACACATGTTTTTGTAATGCATGTTTAACAACTAAATTACTCTGGAGAGGGCATGATTGTATGACATGTGCTGAGATTTAAAACTTTCTCAGACTGTCCCTCAGAAGTTCAATGCTCCCCCACCCCCTTTTGTGATTTCCGTTGTATCAAGGTCTTCTGTTCCATTTTTCGTCTACTGTCAGCGGCTCACTTTATACTTAAGGAATCAGCCATTGTCTAAACTATTTTAAAATGAATAAATATGTTAGCTTCCATAAAGGGTCTTGGGTTTCCACCAACAATAAGCTTAACAATTGATCAAAATTGTGATAAAGGTTTTTTTTTTTTTATTTAAATGTTTTATGATGTTGTCTCATAAGTTAATGCCTTCTGTTTATACATGTAGTTGACAATATGGCCAGTAACTTTTGATGTACAAACAACTGCACATTTTTCTTTAGAAAAATGCGTGTGTAATAATTATAATTAAGCCTTGTGTAAACTTATATATGGTGATCACTATCAAAACATTCTTGCATGGAATATAATCTACAACAAACAGAAATGTGGTCCAATTCGAAGTTCCTTCTTGCTGTTCAAAACACAGAAGAAATGAAATTGTACAAGAATTATCGTGTCTGATTTCAATTTTTTTTACCTGCCAAATGTATGAGTTCAGACAATATTCCACTTGCTGGGCCCAATTTTCAGTCGCCATTGGCAATCGGGCAAGTGGAAATTTCAATTTCTGTCACAAGATATTATATTTCCTTTTTGAATAAACACTCAAAATGTGGTTAGATTAACAAGTGAACAATTTTCATTTGGTAATGCGGTTTAAGAGAGTACTGTTACTTCTTTTCTGTTAATGCTGCTTCATTTCAAGAGATTTATATCTATTTCAGCATGTTGAATTATGTGGGTAAAGGTGGATCGGGGATGGCACAGTCCTTTGGTGTAATAGGTAAGTTAACCTCAGAAGTACACTACAAGTGCTCCTCACCTGCTTTAGAAGCTCACTACCTAGAAAAACTGAATATTACAGGCTATATCTCTTGAACTGTAAACTTGATAACTTCCATATTTTAGTATGTTTTTGCTTATGACCCAAAGGTTTCACATCACCTTAACCTAAGGTCATGTGACCAATGTCAAGGTCACTTATTATATTTTTAATTAAATTGTAGATACATTCCTGTCCGGACTATATTGCTTGAACTGTTTGCCAGATAACTTTCATATTTTAGTACATGTATGTTCTTGCTTATGATCTAAAGGTTTCATGTATCCAGGGTCATGTGACCAAGGTCACCCAGTATGCTTATAATAAAATTGTATATGCAGGCTTTCTACTTTTTCCTACTATTCCTACTTTTTCATTTTGATCCTATTTTTTCTTACTTTTTTATTATTTTGATCCTATTTTTTCCTACTTTTATCCAAAAACCTCCTACTATTCCTACTTTTTCATCACCAAAGTGAAAAAAATATGTGTTGTCAAATTGAAGTATAAGTGAATTTTAATAAAATTAATCACAAGATTATAATGCTTCTAAATTGTAGAAAGTACTGTATATGCTTTACATCATAGATGCTCTTCGCTTGGAAATGTTAGTACAAAATTGAACTATTGTGAAAAGACTTAACTGAAGCCACCTTTCCACTGCAATCCCGCTGTACCTACGACCATTCCCGATCGCAATTTTCACAAGAGTGGGTAAAACTTTCCCGACCTTTTCATTTTGTTCTTGACATCACGCTCTATTCTGATCAATTTATGACCGATTCACGTTTCAATGCAAACTAACTCACGCTTTACCCGGTCTACTCATGATCATATTGCTGACCAAGCCCCATTCTATCTGATAAAACTCCGATCTATTCCCGACCAAAACCCGATCTATTCCCGATGCAGTTCCGATCTATAACCGACTGTCCCGACGCATTCCCACTCAAAACACAATTTTTAGCTTAAACTGATCTCATTTGTCATCCAATGATCGTATCGGCCAAGAGGAAGCCTATATTTCTCGTTTTAGCCTAGCCTTACCCAAAAGTGTCCAATCAAAATTAAAAATTTTCCTTACTTGAAAAATGGCATTGGATAGCCAAGAATCGTCGCCGCGACATTTTGATAATAAGTATTTTGAACAAATCAGTATCAGTGCAAGAAAATGAATGAAATTAACAAAGATCCTATTTGAAGCGTCGTTTGGTCGTAACTTGGTCTTATAGAGCGTGAATTGGTTGCAAGATGATCATGAAAAGGTTTTGGTAAGATCAGCAAACATTGAATCTGTTGTGGATAGATCATGGTAAGAGCGTAGAATGGACGGGTAAAGATCGGGAACAGGGCGTAATTAAAGCGTGTCTTATGCGTGAAGAGAGCGGGGTTTAGTTAAATGCCGATCAGACCACGCTCAAGCCACGCTCTTTCCCGATTAACCTAGGCTGTACCCCCGACTATCCCGACCAAGTGCCGACTATTTCACGACCACAAAGAGAGCGGGAAAGTTTCCCGTATTTTTTCAACCGGTTGAAAGAATACGGGAAACTTTTCCCGACCTTTGAAGTGTGCCTGCTCTAATACCAATCGATTTTGGACCAACATATGCTGTACAAGACCAAGATACGACTAAGAGCCGTTCTCTCCCGACCTGGCAAATTTCGAGGTCGGGAATGAACGTAGGTACAGCGGGATTGCAGTGGAACGGGGGCTTGAGAAAGACTAATAGTGTTAATCCACTGTAAGTTTTAAGCCATGCCTAGAAAACTAAAGAGACGACCAAATGACTATCATTTATAAATAAGCATTTTATATACTAACTCCAAAATTTTAAATTTTGTTATGTCTTAGAAAATAAATATTACCACTAAAGTTGACTGAAACATGTTAATAGCGACATAAATTTCAATATTTTAAAGCTCGCTTTGCTTATCATGGACACCTTATTCAAAGTTTTAAAATTTTTCTCATAATGTTTTAGATGGATTGATGGAAAAAAACTCATATTTGACCTGAAATCTTAATATTTCAATGACATACAGAAATAAGACAACAGCTGCTTATAGAATTGAAAAATTCAAATACATTCCTCCTTAATTGCCAGGGACTAAGATTGCACGAATCGTACCTAATACACCAAACAATTTCGGGGGAGAACCCTATAACTTCTTGCAAATTGTAAATAATGAAATTCAGAAATGACAGATTCTAAAAAAAACTGTGAGTAACAATTGCACAGCTGTTTCAATTTTAAGTAAATTTCTGACATTGAATTACATGTAATTCCATAAATTCTTTTTGTTAATTACTAGTATAAAATTTAGAGCTGGCATTCATCACTTACTAACTACTTACACTGAACTGTACAGATGCATGTAGATGTATGAAAATTTGGTCAGAGTAAATTCTGAAATTTTAGATTGTAAACAGATGCAAATATATAGTATTGCAAACATACATCATCCGTATAATCTTTTTGTTGCTTTCCTTACCGATAATATTGGGGCAGAGAATATGTCTCTTCCTATGGTTTACAGCAAAAAATACGACAAAATACAACCATAATTCTACTATCATTTCGCCAGTGTTTACCCGAAACATTCTAAAAATAGAAAAAGGGAATTACATTGTTTTAAAAAGCTGGAACTTTTAATCATATATTCTCTGACTTGACAGGTGTGAAATCTCCTAAAATTCTCTCAGATAGCATTAATCCTTCAAGGTAAATTAACATCTGGTATTGTAGTCGAAAATTTGATTTTTTATAGGGTCAATTTTGGACATTCGGCGGAGAAATTGAAAATAAAACGCTGAGTCAGTACTTTTATTTTTATTCATTTTCATCGAAAATTCGAGTCGGCGGTCCCATAAAACATTTTATCAAGAAAAAAAGGCCTTATATCTTTAGGACTGTATTTGTGTATTTCAGCTGTGATGTACAGTGTATTTGGGCTTGGTATTGGTTATATCCGGGGAGAGGAACCAGGATCTGCAGACTTTTTCACATCTGTTACATCTGGTACACTTACAGGAGCTTTATATAGATCTACAGGATTCTGGAAGTCTGCAGGTAACTTTACCTTGTTTGAGATTAATACTATTGATGCATTTAGCTACACAATTTTATCTGAAAGTACATGAATGTTGGAAGATGTCATTGTTTATTGAACATGAAATGTAAAAATCAATAGAGTCTCAACAATGAAAATTGTCAAGTGCAACAGATTTTATTGTCCCCCGCTTTCACGAAAGCGCGGGAACATTAAAACAGGTTCACCTGTCTGTCTGTCTGTCAGTCACAAAAACTTTAACCTTGTCCATTACTATTGAATGGTTACTGGTAAGGCTTTCATATTTCACATGTATTCCTTGTGACAAGACCTTTATTCTGACATTGTGGCCTCATCCTTGGAGGTTGACCCACATTTAAAAACTTCAACCTCAATCATAACTTTTGGATGGTAATTTAAATGATAGACTTTCATATTTCAAATGTGCATTTTTTTACAAGCTGTTTCCCTTGGTAACAAAAGTTTGGACTTTTTGACCTTTTCTTGGAGTTTATCTTTTGATATTTAGAATTTTGATAATACATGAGATATATTAAGAAAACTTAAGAACAGGGGGTTGTGTGTCTGTAAGCATTTCATGAAGGACAAACACCCAAAAGTGGGGAACCACAATTCCTTGAATTGATTTTTTTAATTGCAAGAAAATTGACTTTCATTTTTGCAGCTGTAGCTGTTGCTGTCTAAAAAGTGAAATGATACACTTTATAACAGGTTTCAAATTAGGCATGCATGTCAGTATAGGGAAACTTTGTGTTAATCCCAAGATGTAGAGGATACAAGTCTTACTTCTAGGTCCTCAACTCAAGAATAATATAAATTGTCTGATTTTATGGTATTCTGTCATAGAAACACATCTGAATTTGAGAAAATTATATAAATTGGAAAATTCAGCAAATTTCAGAGAGGGGAAGGGGTTATGACCCCCCTATCGTTCCTTTAGATCCACTCATGGAGTATGTTGCTGAACAATTACATTTGATGATATTATACAAATATGGACTTGGTCGAGGTCATTATGTCATTATAATGACCCGATGAGATTTGTAATATTGACGAAGGCCGAGGTCAATATTACAAATCTCATCGGGTCATTATAATGACATAATGACCGAGGCCAAGTCCTTATTTGTTATATTATATAACGAATTGTAAGACCACATATGATTAAAATAATGATTCAAATCAATATGAACACATAATTTTTTATTTAGAACTTAATAATTACTTGCACTTTTTGTGAAAAGTGTATCTAGACTTTTAAAATTAAACAAAATAACTATCTTAATTTTTATCGTAAATACTGAAATCAGGACAAATACCACATCGAGTCATTATCTTCCGTCAGCGGTCATTATCGGAAAATAATGACTCGCGCTTTAGCCAATCAGAATCGACGTTACGTCCTGGTTATATAATATTGTGTCATATTAAACTTATAATTTCATTAGATACATGTACATGTATTTTGTATGAAGTTCTTTAAAACATGCTACCTAAAATTTGCTTCTGATTCATTTCTTATGAATATTTTCCGTCTTTTTCCTCAGCTGCAAAACAAAAGTGTTTAATAGGAGCAGCTATTGGATTTGGACTTACATCTTTTTTACACATGGGCTCTGGAAGAGCTCAAGACTATATCAGCCAGAAATGGAGCTGAAAAAAGTGATGTGTGTGTACATTGTGTTACATGATATAACTTTTTGTAAAAGTTCTCGTTGTGAAGTATGAGGAGTGAAAAAAGATGAAATACAGATTGTGTCTCAGGTAAAGATACTCAAAGGAAGATTACTGCATTCCCACATCTCGTTCAACATGGGAGAAAGTATTAAAAACCATCACTGTTTGCTTTCTCTTTGATATATCATTTCATCTCTGCACATTAAATTACAATGTATATATTTTTTTATGCTCATGGAAAATTTGGCCAAGTAGTTTTTGGTTCAGTTGCAGTCCATTTTTTTTTGTACAGAAATACCAAGAGTGGGCATAACTTTGATAAGTGATAAGGCTTTCATATGTCACATCTGTATTCCTTAAGGCAAGACTTTTCCAAATGGTTACAAATGTTTGGCTTAGTAACCTTGACTTTGATGTAAAATCATCTTCTTAAGCCATCAATGTTTCATAAATACATGTATATCTCATTTCTCTGTAATAATCATGGAGCTAAAATGGTGAATGGTTTGCCATCGTTTGATTTAAACTAGCATATAAAAAAAATTGAAAATAGATGGGGGAAAAAATGAAAAATTGATATGTCAGCTTAAACTGAATAAATAGACCGAAACTGCATGCTTTATTTTTCTTTATACATAATTGCTGTACAAAACTGGTAGGCAGTACATTGTACTGAAGTAAATTGACATTCCTAACTACATGATTATATGTACATCTAATACAAGATTTTACAAACCTTGCATGTAATTATTCACACGAAGCTTTCCAGTACTAAAGGAGGATTTCTATCAGTAATGGAGTCTAAGTTCTAGGTCTATTTTGATATTTATGCAACTCAGGCATCTGTATTTAAAGTCTGTACAGCAGCAGATCTTTGATGAGTTCTTCTCTTAGCTACTTATATGTATGTTCAGGCCATGCCTGAGTAACAAGGTCATTGGGTGGCTGACTAACTCCGAAAGTCAAGGTCAACCTATTTCTGACAAGACAGGAATAGCTACAACAGTTTTGTTGTTTCCTGTGAAGGATTCCAACAAGTTCGGATCACCTTGTCCACCAGGATGTCTTTCCGACACTGTCTGAATAGTGAACGTGGTTGTTTTCACCCCTTTTGTGCTGTCCATATATATAAACGGGGAGGAGACATATTGGTTTTGCCTTCGTCGTCTGTCCGTCCGTCTGTCACACATCGTGTCCGGGCTATATCTCCTGAACCATTTGCCCGATCACTTTCATATTTTAGTATGTTATTGCTTATGACCCGAAGGTTTCACATCACCTTGACCCTAGGTCAAAGTCACTTAGTGCATTTTTAACGAAATTATGCATACATTCCTGTCCGGGCTAGATCTCTTGAACCGGTTTGCCGGATCACTTTCATATTTTAGTATGTTGTTTCTTATGACCTGAAGGTTTCACATCACCTTGACCAAAGGTCATGTGACTAAGGTCAAGGTCACTTAGTGCATTTTTGACGAAATTATGAATTTATTCCTGTCTGGGCTATATCTCTTGAACTGTTTGCCTTATCACTTTCATATTTTAGTATGTTGTTGCTTATGACCCGAAGGTTTCACATCACCTTAACCCAAGGTCATGTGACCAAAGTCAAGGTCACATAGTACATTTTTAATGAAATTGTACATGAATTCCTGTCCAGGCTATATCTCTTGAACCATTTGCCCGATCACTTTCATATTTTACTATGTTGTTCCTTATGACCCAAAGGTTTCGCATCCCCTTGACCCAAGGTCTTGTGACAAAAGTCAAGGTCACTTAGTGCATTTTTAATGAAATTATGCATACATTCCTGTCCGGGCTATATCTCTCGAACCGTTTACCTGATCACTTTCTTATTTTAGTATTTTGTTCCTTATGACCCAAAGGTTTCACATTACCTTGACCCAAGGTCATGTGACAAAGGTCAAGGTCACTTAGTACATTTTTAAGGAAATTTTACATACATTCCTTTTTGGGCTATATCTCCTGAGCTGTTTGCCGAGCCACTTTTATATTTTAGCATGTTGCTGCTTATGACTGGAAGGTTTCACATCACCTTGACCCAAGGTCATGTGACAAAGGTCAAGGTCATTTAGTACATTTTTAATGAAATTGTACATGAATTCCTGTCTGGGCTATAACTCTTGAACTGTTAAACTGATCACTTTCATATATTAGTATGTTTTTCCATATGACCCGAAAGCTTCACATCACCTTAACCCAAGGTCATGTGACAAAGGCCAAGGTCACTTACTACATTTTTAATGAAATTGTACATACATTCCTGTCTAGGCTTTATTCTTTGGACCACTTACTGGATTGCTTTCACATTTTAGTATGTATTTGCTCATGACCAAAAGGTTTCACCTTGACCCATGGACATTTGATCAAGGTCAAAGTTATTAAGTACATTTTAATGAACTTGTACATAGTATCCCATTGGAGCTGTATCTCTTTAAACTATTTATCAGATCACTGTCATATTTTAGTATGTTGTTGCTTATCACCTGAAGGTTTCACATCATGTTGACTCAAGGTCATGTGACCAAGGTTAAGGTCAATTAGTATATTTTAAATGAAATTGTATTTGTTACGTGTATTATGTCCAGGCTTAATCTTTTGAACCGTGATCGGATCAATTCATATTTTAGTATGCTGGTGCTGATGACCCAAAGGTTTCACACCACCTTGAACCAAGGTCATATGACTAAGGTCAAGGTCAAGTATTACATTTTTTAATGAAATTGTAAATGCTATTGAGTCTGGGCTAGTATATCTGTGGAATTGTACACTGGATCACTTTGATACTTTAGTATGCTGTTGCTCAGGATTGGAGGGTTTCTTATCATCTTGACCCAAGGTCATGTGCCCAAGGTCAAGATCATTTAGTTCTTTTTAATGAAATTGTACGTACTAATCTTGTCTGGGCTATATCTCCTGAACCCTTCTTACAATTGTTTTCATATTTTAGTATGTTGTTTCTCAGGACTAAATGTTTCTTATCACATTGTCCCAAGGTCACATGATTAAGGTCACTTCTTACTTTGGTAATGAAATTGTATATGATAATCAAGTCCAGGCTGAAATTGTCTATGCTTATCATGTTTAGGCTTTATATTTTGAACCGTGTATCCAATCACTGATTCAGTTTTTTGTTGCTCATGATCCATACAATGTAGGTTTCAGATCACCTATATCCAAGGTCATGTGACCAAAGTCAATTTCGCTAAATATGCTTATAATGAAGTTGTATATGCTAATCATGTTTGGGCTTTACCTCAAACAATATAATGAATCGCTTTCATGTTTTAGTATGATGTTCCCCATGACTCAAAGGTTTCACATCATCTTGGCCTAAGGTCAAAGTAACTTAGAGGGAGGGGGAGACATCTTTTTTTTCTGAAAAACATTTTTTTTAAATTTTTATATGTGTTAATATACTATATATATTCACAGTCTATATCAAATATTAAAAAAGAGCTTAAAATCATAGCTAAATTGATAAAGGCTAATCTTCATTCAGGATTTTGTAAACAAACGCACATGTACATAGCAGACTTCCATTCAAGCTGTCATACACTCTGCAAGTCATTTGAAAGTGTTCGATTGTCCACGTTCGACATGGTTATTTGATCGCAACATAATATCTTTACATGTTGCAATTAATGAAATTATACATGTATTAGTACGACCTAAAGTTTTCAGGAAGTCTCCTAATGTTATCGTAACACTTGAGATATTGCCGCTTTGCAACGTATTTTGTAACGTATCCATACATCTCAAAATGTAGTGCTTTATCTAATTTAGGAATTTGCTGTCTGACACATGCAAAATGCAAGAACAAGATTATCCTCCTTCTTGAATACAATGCATCACAAAAAATCAAGTATTTCTTTATTGCGTTCACTGCTCGTCGGTAGTGTAATAATAAATTACTTCTAAAACTTAAACAATGTAAGAGTTGTCTTCCCTGCAGTATGTATAAGGCAAAACAGTAGAAACGAAGCATGATCTTGTTGAAAGAAATAGGAAATTCTGGTAATTAAAATGAGAATTTTTGGAAATTACCAGTGATAATAAACTTAAAGTTACGCTGGAACTACATGTAACTGCTCTTTTATCAAATATATTGTAGATTGTTAGCAATTTTAAACATGCATGTATGGTCTTTCTAGTTTCCAAATGGGTTAATTTTAAAATTTAAATTACTGCTCCGGGTTAAAGTTGTGAGAATAAAATGTAATTTAAAGTATACCATTTACAGTAAATATGAACAGTTTATGCTGTTTATAGAACACAATGAGCTCATAGAAAAATCATTTATTACTTACCTTTAGGCAATAAAGCATATCTTACCATAGAAATGAAATTATTAGTTTCACATGCATATGCATCCAATGTATAAAAAAATTATCGTTCATCATTTCATAAACAAAAAAAATATTCAACATTCATCTGCTGACTATAAATTTTGAATAGAAGTATCGTTCAGGATCTTCAGTCTTTGATTTTCTTTTTGTGAGAATCTTAAAAAGACAGTGAATAAGCAAATGTTTACACGTGGTATACTACATGTTTCGTAGTAATCCCACGATGTTAAGTTCATTCAAGCGATTGACTGATCGTGGTAGCGTGCTTACTCTATGTAGACATATTTCTTCATACTGTATATGCAAATAACAAGTTATGAAGTTTACCAAAATCGTGTGTAAAAACATCTTTAAAACAAAAATGTGAGAGATAATTTATGCAAGTAATATGTAGATGTTCAAATGGTAGTATTTAAAATCCATTTACGGTAAAACTTCGTTATTGGCAGTTTAATCCCTGCGAAACCATATGGTACTTTAAAAGATATTAAATATATATTATCAATATAATATATTACTATTAAAGTAATACTTGGTCTCGTCAAGATCAAACTATGAATAAACTATTTTGTCAAAATTTTGATGGAAGCGAATGTAGCATACTTAATGATTAGAAACTAGCTGGATACATCAGTCAGATATGCCCTTGCTACCGAAAAATGATCAATTATTGCTTATAAAATGGGTACCCTAATATAACATCGTTTTCTCCGAAGAAGAACGAATTCGAACTCGTGTAAGCACTTATTTGCATATGGCTAGTACTCACGGTAGCAAAACAAACAACATGGCGGATGGATAACACTTAGGACGAAAAGGAATGGACGATCGGTATTATTATAATCTGAGAAGAGAAATGTAATAAACAACACAAAGAAACATTAGTATTAGCTTTGAATTGGACAGAAGGAGACCTTGGAGGACGACCCTGACATTTAAACTGAAGTCGGGCGAGAATATAGCCAAAGGGATCTCCAGTGTATATGTAAATATTGTTCTAGTTGTTATATTTAGGGAGCAACCATTTGATTTTTATGGGGGGAGGGGGGGGGGGCAGGAAGACTTTTGCCAGCCGGAAATTTTTTTCGGCCATTTTAAGAGCCGGAAAACTTTTTTCGCCGGCCCTTCGGGCCGGATTATTTTTTTTTTGTAATTTTCCAATGTTGAAAATTACTCTAAAGTTTAAATAATTCGGCGTGATTTTTCGGCCATATTAAACATCAAACAATGAATGAGTTAATCTCTTGCCAGTAGATCACTTCATTTTAATTTCTTGAATTACATATGATGCCTATAATCTATTTACTTAAATGATACTCAACGGAGACAGGCTCAAAATTGCATAAAGTTTGTTCCATTTTTTTATACTTAGTTTATGATACTCAAAAAAGTGTTTACTGGGCAGTGGAAAGGTCGTAAGAGATGGGGAGGGACAATTTCATGATCCGGAATTTTTTTTTCGCCGGCCCTTCGGGCCGGAAATTTTTTTTCCCTAAAATTTCGATCCGGAAATTTTTTTTTGCAAAGTCTTCCTTCCCCCCCCCCCCCCCCGCATAAAAATCAAGTGGTTGCTCCCTTATAAGATGTATAGATATAAGTTTGATGTGTATATATTTTCACAGTAATTTGATACTTATATATATATTTACAGTTTATATCTACTTCTTAAAAAAAAAACACCTGAAGATCATAAGAAAATAAAGGCATATATGCATTCAGGATTTGGTAAACAAACGTACATGTGTAGCAGACTACACCTGCCTTTCATTCAAGCGTCATACATGAAAGTGTTCGATTTTCCACGTTTAACATGGTTATGGGAACGCAATATAATATCTACATACGAGATCAACCTTTTATTTACAATTTAAGGTATCCGTTGTACAAATAAATATCAAGTGTACTAAATAGTTAGAATAATGGCATATTTTTAACCTAAATATACCTAATACAACATAAATAATGGTTTCTATCATCAAAGGTCAGCATGCCGACCGTCACTCAAGCCACGGAAACTATGGAGACACTGCCGAGGATTACCGAGATAATTTTAACACTGTTTAAATGGACGAAACGTCCGCGAGATCTTCATTTGTACATTGGATACGTTAATAAAATATTAGTACGACCTCAAGTAAGTAATTTCTTATTTTACTATCGTGAGAATTCTAATAAGACAGCTTACGTTTCGTAGTAATCCCACGATGTGAAGTTCATTCAAGGGGTTGGACAGAGGAGAACCTCTCTCCCCTCCCACTCCTTTACCCCCCCTTCCGCCCCCTCCTCCCTCCCCCTCCTCCCTCCCCCTCCTTTTCACCTTTCCCTTACCTCACCCCTTCCTCCCATCTTCCGCCCCTCTCCTCCCTCCTCCCTCCTCCCACCCCTTTCCCTCTCTCCCTCCTCCCGCCCCATTCCCCCTCCCTTTCACCCTGTCCACCCCCTCATTCAAGCGATTGGCTGATTGAAGTAGCGTGCTCATTCTGACCTGAATATAGGACATATTCAGGCTTTCTACTGTTCCTACTGTTTCCTCCTTTTTTATTTCTATCCTATTTTTTCCTCCCTTTTCTCCAAAACCTCCTACTATTCCTACTTTTTTCATCTCAAAGGTAAAAAATATAATTATATAACAATATAATAAAAATAAGTGAATTTGAATAAAATTATTCACAAAATTATAATGCTTCTGAATTGTAGAAAGTATGTCGTTTACATCATAGATGCTCACATGTTGAAAAGTTGATACAAAATTGAACT
The DNA here is from genome assembly GCA_033119305.1 of Pinctada imbricata. Taxonomy (NCBI): domain Eukaryota; kingdom Metazoa; phylum Mollusca; class Bivalvia; order Pterioida; family Pteriidae; genus Pinctada; species Pinctada imbricata. The sequence goes on from VSWD01000010.1 coordinate 86,594,512, forward strand.
ATTGTGAAAAGACTTAACTGAGAAAGACTTGCAGTGTTAATCCACTGTCAGTTTTCAGTCTTTCCTAGAAAACTAAAGGGATGAGCAATCGACTATCATTTAAAATAACAATCTTCTACACTAACTCCAAAATTTCAAATTTTTATTATGTCCCCGGAATCAAAGATTCGGGGGCATATAGTTTTTGGCCCGTCCGTCTGTTTGTCTGTCTGTCTGTTTGTCCGAAAACAGTGATTTTTTTCAGTAATTTGGGAATGGGGTCGGGGCCCGTGCAATTGGGAAAATGAACGACATTTGGGAATATTTTGGGGAGTTCTATTAGTAGATATAAAAGTAAAATGACAGTTTATACAATCAAAAGTTCATTAATGAATGTTTAATCATATAATTTTCTTTTATATATGATTTAATTTCTTATGCTTACAGCAATATGGCATATTATTAGTAGATTTACTACTTTTGTCCAGTAAAGGACCTGTAACGTTAAGAGCCGTAATCTGCCCAAATTTTACTTGCAATACCAGCTCAACCAGAATTATTTAAAATGTGTCCTGTACGTGAAATTATTTCAATTCAAGTATCTTTAATCAAATATAGTAGTTTTATTGACATAATTATGATAAATAACCTATATTTTTACGTATAAGTGAGGGTGGGGGTCTTTTTTATGATATAAATAATGCGAGTGAAATGTCGGAAATTTTCTAACACTCGGTCGCTTTTGTTGATCAAAATGTCAAAATGAATTACAATGAGAATATTCAATAAGAAGTAACGTGCTAAAACATGATTTTCTCCGAATACTATATTCCGGATTTATCAGACCGTAAACACATGGCCAGAGATATATAATCGAACACTCACTCTCACTTATATTGTACAATTAACAACGCCGCCGTTATAAAAATAGTTTGAATAAGCTTTTTTTCAGTATATAAAATCATATTTCTGTTACATTTACCATAATTAAATTTTCTAAATACTTTGTGAATGTTACCGAGGATGTTTTGAACATTTTCCCAAGATTGACTTGTACATCAGTCGTCAACGCTAATTGTTAACTTTTATTGCGAGGGGCTGTTGAATTATCAATGCCCAAAATTAAAATAAAGGGGTTTGTTAGTGAAAAGGTAAATAACAACGAATATTTTTTGTTGAAAATTGATTAATTCAGAGCTATTAATAAAGAAGTTAATTTTATGCCAGAAGTTAATCAAATGCCAATTACTAATTCTCTGTTAATTTCACATCTTTCCTTCACCCCTACCCGCCCAATCGCATTTTCGTAAATTGACTATTGTTCCCCCCTTTGGAACACAACTCCGCTTTTACAGAAAATTTATATTATGAAATTACATCTTAGATAGAAGTGGTATTGTGTTCCAAGGGGGGGAACGATATTTTATGAAAACTTTTCCGATTTTCATTGATTTCTATACAAAATAAGCACATTTATACTCAAATATCTCTCTATTAGAGCAATTTTATGAAAAAAATTCTTCAGATTTTGAAGGGGTTTTATCTTTTAAAGTATTTTACCAACTTGATTAAAGAAATGAAGTACTTAAAAATTTCATTATTTTTGGGCAGATTTTACGCCTTATCGTTACAGGTCCTTTCACTATTTTCGCTGATTATTCCATCTGAATGAAATTGGGAAAAATTAGAGCCACAATTGGGAAAAAAAGATACTATTTTTCATTGGGAATGGGGCCGAATAACGGCCCCAAAAAGGGGCAAAAAAAATCCCTGGAAAAACTTTAACATTGGACATAACTTTTGAATGGGAGGTGATAGGGCTTTCATATTTCACATGTGTATTCCTTCTGACAAGACCTTTCCATTGGTACCAAAATTTTTGACCTCGTGACCAGGACCTTGACCTTTGACTTACTTTTAGTAAAGCTTTCATATTGGGCATTACTTTTGAATGGTAAGTGATAGGGCTTTCATATTTCACATGTGTATTCCTTGTGACAAGACCTTTCCATTGATACCAACATTTTTGACCTCGTTATCTTGACCTTTGACCTACTTTACAAAAACATTAACATTTGGAATAACTTTTCAATGGTAAGTGATATGGCTTTGATATTTCACATGTGTATTCCTTGCGACAAGACCTTTCCATTGATACCAAAATTTTTGACCTCGTGACCAGGACCTTGACCTTTGACTTACTTTTCAAAAACTTTAACATTGGACATAACTTTTGAATTGTTAGTAATAGGGCTTTCATATTTTACATGTATTCCTTGCGACAAGACCTTTCCATTGATACCAAACATTCTTAACCAAGTGACCCTGACCCTGACCTTGACCTTTCACATACATGTACTTAACAGAAAATAGTGTTTATACTTAAGAAATAACAACTAGCTAGCCGTGGTTTATTTACCAGTAATTCCACTTGTCGCATGAACCAATCAAATTATCATCGAGCCGCGAAGTGGCGAGGTGATAATTTGATTGGTTCATGTGACGAGTGGAATTACTGGACAATGAATCACGGCTAGCTAGTTGTTATTTCTATTCTAATATTTACATATACCCATTCATTTGTATAGAATTTACACTGTAATTATAGGAGTATAACCGCGGTGGCGTGGTTTGAACTATGACGTCATAGTAACTTGGCTTGATTTGAACTTTGACGGTACGTAGTTACAGAACCTTAGCAACGGAGTTTTATTCGTATTTCAACGTCATTTAAGCGTGAAAAACTGGAATGTAAATATATATAATAACTGTCTTTTGGAATGTGATTATACTGTGATAACCTACAATGGATCCAGGAATTATGTTTCTCATAATGCGCTAACGCGCATTATGGAACATAATTCCTGGATCCATTGTAGGTTATCACAGTATAATCACATTCCAAAAGACAGTTATTCTATAAATATAGCACGTGAATGAGCGGAGCTTAGCGCACTGGAAGTTTGTTGGAGATTTTACACCAGACGAGTTCTATGGTACATATAGGGAGAACATTTCAAGTCATATTAGAATAACAAATATGCCACCGGGGGCATTCGTGTTTCACAAACACAGGTTTATCGTATCTCTTAGAAAATAAATATTACCACTAAAGTTGACTGAAACATGAATAGCGACATAAATTTCAAGAGTTTATAGCTCGCTTCGCTTATCATGGACACCTTATTCAAAGTTTTAAAAAAATTCAGGCTCGCTTCGCTCGCCCACTCATAATCTTTAAGATGTAAAAACTCATATTTAGCCTGAATCTTAATATTTCAATGACATACAGAAATAAGGCACAGAGCTGCTTAGAGAAAATTCTAATACATTCCTCCTTGCCAGGGACTAAGATTGCATGATTTTGTACTTATTACACCAAACAATTTTAGGGGGAAACCCCATTACTTCCTGCTAAGTTTAAATAATGAAATTAAGAAATGACAGATTCTAAAAATCTGTGAGTTACAATTGCACGTCTGTTTCAATTTTAAGTAAATTGCTGACATTAATTACATGTATATGCAAATGAATAATTTAGCAGCTCTTTACCTTTCCTCTCTGAGATAATCCTTCATTCATCAACATTGCTAACTATTGATTTTTCGTGTTGTAATTACTGAGAATTTTTTACTAAAATGATAGAAAATCTCCTACATTTTTGCTTTTAATTCCTTCTTTTTCCTTCTTTTCTCCTACTTTTTTCCATTGACTACTCCTACTTTTTCATCAGGGTAGAGTAGAAAGCCTGCATATTTCTACATACTATATATAATAGAGAATAAGTGTCTTTAAAATTTGTGTTTTGTTACGGGTATACAACACACAGCAAGTGCATTTAACGTACATGTAACGAGCATAACAAAACACAAATTATGACATTTATTCTATACATGTATATGCACCATATATATTTTTCTGTTCTCTGATATCACCCTGTTAGAGCGCACATAGGGGGTTTCGGCTATGTGTCAACAGGGGTTTCGGTTTTGAAGCGGAGATCAGACAACAATTGTAAGTAGAAATTAAGTTTTCTTCATTTCTATCCGTTTTACAGTGATAAAGCATTGTGCACAGAAGGACAGGATTATATAGTGACCTATTGATGACGTTGAAGCAGTTCAAATAGTCTCAGATACTTCAAACACTGCGGTACAGTATCGGCGTCTGGAAAAATTTGGCCATGTCTCTGCACAAAACTAAAAAATCTCTTATTACAATGCATTTCTGTACACGTTTGTTGGAATACAAAGACCATAAACATATTTCAAACTTTATGAATACAAAAACTCTCCTTAAATGCTCTGAATATTGAAATTATATAAAGAAACTCTATGTGTAGCATGGGGTTTCGGTATCACGTGTGACACGGGGTTTCGGTTCGAAAGAAAAATGCATCCTAAATTGAGCTATATCTCGATGACACATAAATGCAGTGCTGTATCTGGACGTCAATCTCGCCTCTAAGACGATAGAAATTTGTGCTGAAGTGAATAGAGAGAAGGAACACTTCTTTTTCTCTGTTCTCTCCAGCACAGAGAGGTTATGTGGCTTCACACAGAGGGGCATTGTCGGTACGGCAATGTCACCACAAAGACGAATGCACCATAATACCCTCCCAAATGACTGTAGATAGAATTTGTGTGTTACGGTGTACATCCGTTAAATCGACAAACCTGGTTGAATTTATCCTATTTCGTCAGTATGTCCAATAATTACTTGTGTAAAATGTGTATTGATGATAACACATAATATAGTACATGATGCTGATTAAAGTAAGGTTTTTCATGCACATGGAGAGGAAAAAAACGTTGTTTTCGTAAACACTGTTACTGTAGGAAACTCATGAACGTGAACTACTGCTTTGTCAATGACATATAGTACACTAATCGTGTTTTTAAAACATCAACCCCCCCCTTTCCCCCTGCAACTGTTACACAGAATTTCACAAAACTTCAAAGAAACAAGTACCAGCCTAAAGGTTCTCTTCTAAGTGTGTGTTTTCAAGGCAATCGGTCAATAAACATTGGCAGGAGGATCTGATTGGCTAGCTTCTCCTTCGCTACCACTGCATAGAATCTTAAACATCTTTTAAAGAAATCTCATATTGAAATACAGGGGCTCGATGCTAGAACTTTTATTTCCATTAAATCATTCAAGAACCACTTCCCTCTATCCATAAGGCTTAAAGATTAATAAAGCTAAGATTTTTTTTTATTTCCCTGAACTGCAACTATAGATCTATATCGTTATCCAACTAGACGGTCGTGAGGCTCCTGCGGTCAGTGTTGTCTAATTATTATGATTTTGACTTAAATGTATTTCCACACTCATGAGAATGTCACTCTAAGAGAGGGTTGTAGTGAGGTTTAACATGCCTGTTCAGTGATGATTTCCACTATAATACCCTTCCCATAACTTTAGAAATATCTCTCTCATGGTCAACATATAACCTATGCCTTCTAAATCAAATTAGATGGCAACATGTAAGCTTAGTCAATCACAGGTTCTCAAAGTGATCGTGCATATTGTAAAACTTGACAAATGTTCACTGGAGATGGGGATCAAACTCGGGACTTTCTGCAGGCTAGGCGGGTGTCCTAGTACCAGTTGAGCCACCGTGGTACCTAGATGCCATCTGGGGCGATTGGAAGGTATTTAGAAGCTTATGTATGAATAAGAAGGGGCTTTGCTGATGTTCCGCCCCCTTCTCATTCATGTAGAAACTTCAAAATACCTTTTAACCTCTTCAAACTACCTTCTAACCTAAACGGTGATACCATTTAATGCAATGTCTAGATGAAGTGTCGAAACCCCGTTGGACACATGAATTGAAACCCCGGTGGACACATGCATTAATCCACTCAAAAGTATTATTTGATGAAGAAATATACTTTCTTAGTGGGTAAATTTAAGGTGATTTGACTTGGATGGTTATATATGACATAATCAAACCTCATCAAGCAACATAAACATTCTAGCAGTGAAGAAAATGAACCAAAATGTTGAGGTGACGTTGAAAATTGTCCAATCGGCAAAACTGTACCGAAGTGTTTGGCAGAACCTGACCGTATGGAGACAATTTAAAGTGATTGGTAGATTGAATATGATTGCCTCCACTCCGTCGGCATACTCATTTGTGAAAAACTTGATTTGTGTAGTCATAAATAAAACTTAAACTCGCTACGTCCGTCTACAGCTCGCTTCGGAACCGAAACCCCTGTTGACACATAGCCGAAACCCCCTATGTGCGCTCTAACAGGGTGGATATATTTTTCTGTTCTGTAATATTTTTTTTTCTGTTCTCGAATATATTTTTCTGTAGTGGAAAATATTTTTTTTGTTCTGGAAAATATTTTTCTGTTCTCGAATATATTTGCACTAATGGGCTTCCGTATATTAGCGTGAGAAATGGCTCATCTTAAACTTGTTTTGTCTATAAAATTTGATTGCGTACATATACCAAAAATGGCGACTAAGCGAGATCCATTGAAAGGTATCATATTTCATTTAAATTTTTGCCTGATAAAAGTTTCCAAAGTGAGCCGCGCAGTCGGTAAGGGGACGACCATTTAATCCTGGGGGAGTGGCTGACTGGCAGTTTGTGGAAATAAATATTCTGACCCAAAAACGTTGAAAATAAATATCTGACCATCCTTGTTGCAGAATAAATATTCTGGCCCATAAAGACTCTATGTGTTCAAAATCCATTATTTTGGCTCGCTTCGCCCGCCATTCACTTATACAAATTTCAGCTTGCTTCAGTAGCAACAAGACCAAAATTTCCGGCTCGCTTCGCTTGCCCTTCCACAACATTTCATATCAAGTGTTATAAATTTAGACATTTACACAGTATTACATTTGCAAATATAGAACAAAAATGTATAGTTATTTTAATAAATGTGATAAGCTTTAAGTCTTATAGGAATGCATATAGTACATTTGTACTCAACGGTCGATGGCAAAAACTCCTCTCCCAATGTGCTAGTGTACAAAATCAATTTGGAATATGCAGGTGGTACATGTACATATCATATTTATATAGATTTACATTGTATGGACTTACATTTGTAAATAATTGATGGTGATGACTGATGGCATATTTAGTTGACATAAACGGGGGGGGGGGGGGGTTGTGTGCGTATATTCTTGGTTTGTTTTTTGTTTTTTTTTTTAAATTGAAAGCCCCCCCCCCCCCTCTCTCAGGATCAAATGGTCGTCCCCTAATGCGGATAAATCGTTTCCATTTTCACAAAGTAGATCTTAGTTTTAGTTTCGTTTTCGATATTTTTGGAAATTCCGATATCAAATATCTACATTATACAGTCACGTACACCAATCGTGCATTGTTCACGCAGACAGACAATGGTTTAAACGGAGGTGATATGGCATGGTTTTGATTAAGGTAAATGGATTGTTAATTAGGTAATGTGTTTTATCATAGGAAATGATCGATGGTTTATAGTGACTTTCTCCCTTAAAACACATAAAGTTATGTGTTTTAAGAGACAAAGTCACTAACCATCGAGCATCCCTATGAAAATCATTGAAATTACAAAAAATTACATTTCAAATTTTCTTATTTCATTAAGAGAAAATATAGGATTCTTAAAACGGTGCTTAATATTGATATTGAGTCAAATTTTCATAGTTTTATGGCATTTAAAATTGTTACCATGGACAGTCTTTCCGAAAACTCATTTCACAGCCACTAGCCCGAACATAAATTTTACTACAGTAGTGTTTTGTTTAGTTTCTTAAAGAATTTCTACTAGCCCATCTAAAATTTTGGTAGCCTTGGGCATCGGGCTAGTGAGCTTTGGGAAAGACTGCATGGATACCGCGCGCTTTTTTGTATACATCAAAATGTCTAAAACAGTAAAATGTACACTATATGTTTTCTTTTAAAATAATTTAAATGAAAGAATTGCCATCATTTCTGATATGTGATTGAGGTTTGATCTTTTAGAATGATTATATAAAAAATCCCTGCAAATATCGAATATGTTGCTATGGTAACCGGAAGTTGACCTAGTTTTCATAAAAGGCCTCAACTAAATTTCATCATTTTTTAGTGTCATCTTGTTCAAATCTGCAACCAGGTACAAACAAAAATAAACTGAATCAGTATAGTACTCAAGTTTGTTGAGTTATTTGAAAAATAAAATTGGGAAGCCTCTTTATGGTTTCTATGGAAAAAAAGCTTAAACTCTCTTAATTTTGTGTAAAAACAAATGACCAAAAATGATATCTTACTGTTTTTCATATTTATTGATTAGATTCACTCGTCATTTTGCCATAAAACCAATTCATAAATGTTATTTTGGGGTTGAATGAAATAAATGACTCGTTTTACATATTTTTTGTTTCCATGTCAACCATTTACTCCATAGCAACTCTTTAAAAGAGATGTTGAGACTAAAAATTAAGATTGTGTTTTATGCCTTTATGAGTAAAACAGTGACATACAGCCTAAGCAGTACATAGCATCCATTCATGGCATCCATAGCAAAGATCAAGGTCACAGGTCAAGGTCACAGATTGGAAATATTTAAAATCCTTGTATACTGCCTAGAGGGCACAGTTTTGAATGGGTCTCCACCAAACTTCATGCACCTGTGTAAGATCACTATTGATTTCAGGGTCAAATTGTCTAGGCCACAGATATTCACCTGATCTTGCTTCATCAGACTTTCACCTATTCCCAAAACTGAAAGCAGTTATTTCTGGCACCTACTAATTTCTGAGCAATCAAGATAAGGAGCTCTTAAGTGGTATTTATTTAAACACGAGGCTCACAACATATCAATCAGCCCTCGTATAATTCTTATGTATATTAGCATTATCATTGTAAGAAACAAGACAGATAAACGCAAAAGTCTAAGCAAAGCAAAGATGAATATGTTAATGAATATAAAAAGTAAAATATGTATGAAAAGTATTCCGTGCTCTGTCGGCTTAAACAAGCTCATATATGAAATCTTCCGAGGATTTCAGCTGATTTTCAGAGCGGATACGTTGTCAGGGTCCTGTCTCCTCTGACGAGGCTTGTCGCAATTATTCAGTGTGCAAGTTTCGAAGTTTTCATATGTTTCAAGGTAGATAAATTATTACCATTCAGTGATATCTCATCATTACATTCATCATACAGAAATAC